>CM075977.1:351424591-351522910 GCA_038087875.1 Malacoraja senta
ATGCAGTTTCTCTAAAAGTCTAGAAAAAAGTAGAGTCTAAAATGTAGAGGCTAAAAACTAAGATAGCTTTTCAGGATAGTTGTCAGTGTATACAAACCATACTTACAATGA
The DNA here is from genome assembly GCA_038087875.1 of Malacoraja senta. Lineage (NCBI taxonomy): Eukaryota > Metazoa > Chordata > Chondrichthyes > Rajiformes > Rajidae > Malacoraja > Malacoraja senta. Next base: position 351,424,703 of record CM075977.1, read on the forward strand.
GGTTAAATGCAGATCTTTAATTGCACCATAAACAGAAGTGAAATAATAGTGATAATGTTCTATGATTTACACGCTCCCTGATATTTTGAGACAAATTATCCATCCTCATCTGCTTCATCTCCCTTCTGCTGAGTGGTATGACCAAATGCGATCATTAGAAACATTACTGGTATCAAAGGAAATGATTGCTGGAGAAGCAAAGGATGGGAAGAATAAGTAAAAAGGAAGTAGATATTAATTGAGATAGAGGTTGAAACTTTGGACAAACATAGACACAGAAACTCCCATCCCATTAATCGCCATACAATCTGAGAAGGAAAGGAAGCTAGGCTTTATCCTGTGTTCAGGACATCAATGCAGTTTGTGTATTATTGTATTTATTCATGGGGAATGGAGATAGCTGTTAAAGTCAGCATGCATTGTTTACCCTTATTATTTCCCTGAGCAGAATGGTATTCTGAACCCATTTCATAATTGCAATATCACCATTACTGATACATGTTTCTCAATGCCAAATTATTTAATTGCATTTAATATCCTCGGTTTCCTAGGTGGCCTTGGCGATGTATCTAGATCAGTGATCCAGGCTCATAGATCCTCATGCAGTCCAATAACCACCTTCTTACCATTCCCTCTACCATTCAACTGAAGGTGATCAAGGTGGAAACTAATGCCAAATGTAGGTAGATTCTATGTGTAGGATGGAACTACAGATGCTCGTTTAAACCAAAGATAGACCCAAAAAGCTCAAGTAACTCAGCGGGGCAGCAACATCACTTGAGAGAAGGAAAGTGTGATGTTTCGGGTCAAGACACTTCTTCAGACTGAAGAAGGGCCTCGACCCGAAACGTCACCCATTCCTTCTCTCCAAAGGTAGATCCTACCAGCATATAGCAATCAGTACATCAGATTCAGTACCTTTGGAAATAATATAACATCCTAAGTCCTATCTAAGCAATGTGCCTCGTCCAAATTTTACCAGTGCTCTTAGTTTGGTTTTAGTTTTAGAAATACTGCGCGCAAACAGGCAAACAGGCCCATCAGGTCCTTGCCAACCATCGATCGCGTACACTGGCACTATCCTACACACTAAGGACAATTTACATTTTTTACCAAAGCCAATTTACCTACAAACCTGTAAGTCTTTGGAATGTGGGAGGAAACAGGAGCACCCGGAGAAAACCCACACGGTCACGGGGAGAATGTAAAAACTCCAGATAGACAGCACCCATAGTCAAGATCGAGCCCGAGTCTGTGCGATATAAGGCAGCAACTCTACCCCTGCATCCTCAAATAAAAATTATATTCTATTTGATTCTATTCTACTCTCCACTGCAACTAAATTGTGGTCTTACTGATTATGTCTGTTAATCTGGCTGAATTGAAGAAAATGAAATAAATAGACAATAGACAATAGACAATAAGTGCAGGAGTAGGCCCATTGGCCCTTCGAGGCAGCACCACCATTCAATGTGATCATGGCTGATCATCCCCAATCAGTACCCCATTCCTGCCTTCTCCCCATATCCCCTGACTCCGCTATTTTTAAGAGCCCTATCCAGGTGCAATTGCTACATCCATGCCATTGCAAATAAAATTCATAGCTAGTGCAAGATTTCACCGAAGACCTATTGTTGGAATATATAGTGGTAACCTGATGGAGATCTGATGTACCAACCACCACCTGCACATAAATATCTTCACATCAGGTCCATGTAGAACATCAAGTGACCAATTAAAAACTTTAGACCTTAGAAGTACAGTGCAGAATAGGCCCTTCGGTCCACCAACAGCGATCACCCTGTACACTAACCTTGAAACTATGGACAATTTTACAACTTACCGAAGCCAATTAACCTTCAAAACTGCACATCTTAAGAAAAGCCACGCGGCCACAAAGAGAATGTACAAACTCAGTAGTCAGGATCGAACCCGGGTCTCTGGCAGCAACTCTACCATTGTGCCACTTTGCTACCCTCAAACAAAAGTGGATTTTCACCATTTCCTTTGCACAAATGGTTGGAAATAGTTTGATATAGATTTGAAGCGATGAGGCAGTGACCTGAATTATTCAATATCAAAGTGTAGCCAAATGCTTGAATTGCAGAAGATATGAGATAGATAAATTCTGATTTGCATAATGGTACCTACAAGAACCATACCGATTGGATGGCTTCCCACTGACTGTCATATGAGGAAAGTCATATGAGGGGACTGTCATATGAGGAAAGATTGAAAAGACTAGGCTTGTATTCACTAGAGTTTAGAAGGATGAGGGGGTTCTTATAGAAACATATAAAATTATAAAAGGACTGAACAAGCTAGATGCAGGAAAAATGTTCCCAATGTTGGGCGAGTCCAGAACTAGGGGCCACAGTCTTAGTATAAAGGGGAGGTCATTTAAGACTGAGGTGAGAAAAAACGTTTTCACCCAGAGAGTTGTGAATTTATGGAATTCCCCGCCACAGAGAGCAGTGGAGGCCAAGTCACTGGATGGATTTAAGAGAGAGTTAGATAGAGCTCTAGGGGCTAGTGGAGTCAAGGGATATGGGGAGAAGGCAGGCACGGGTTATTGATAGGGGACGATCAGCCATGATCACAATGAATGGCGGTGCTGGCTCGAAGGGCCGAATGGCCTCCTCCTGCACTTATTTTCTATGTTTCTCTGTTTCTATGACCATGAAAAAGACTGTAGTACATGTAAGAAACAACAAAAAGTACTCTGGCCATGCGGGACTAGATGCACCAATGAATTAAGAAAAGCAGTAGTATCCATCTCACCCCTTGTTTGATCAAGGAAGTGAAACACCTTCTTTCTTCAAATGGAAACTGTGGAGTGACATATAACCTCTAGCTAGATGTGGCTGAAAATTTAAAAAAAAACTGAAATACTTGGCAGTTCAGACTGCATCTGTGGAAAGGGAAGCAGAGCTATTGTTTCAGATCAAAGAGCCTTTGTCAGTGTGTTTCCAGTTGGAAAAGAGTCCCAAATCGAAATGTGGCCTTTCATTTCCTCCACAGCTGCTACCTGACCTGTTGAGTTCTTCCAGCACATTGAGGTTTGCTTATTTCCAGCATTATCTGTTATTTGTTTTTTTTAAGATATAATTGAAATGTTGTCTGCATTTACCTACTGCCACTACTTCATTAGTGCTTGATAGTGAGAGAAAAAATAAACCCTGGTGTTTAAAATGTATCTAATCACTAGTCTAAGTGGGACCCGTTGGGTCCCATGTTCACATGGGAGGGCTGGTCCTCCAAAGCAATATTCCACCTCTCCACCAATTCCAATAATGGTGGCCAGTGGGGGAGGGGGGGGGTTCTGGAACGCTAGTATGGTGTTGTAGGCCAAAGGGGCTGGTTTCCAGAGGACTAGTATGGAGATTGTGGGCCAAAAGGATTATTGAGCTGGCAGCTGTCACTCAGACCTGGTGGGCTGGCAGCTCAGTCACTCAGGCCTGGTAGGCTGGCAGCTCAGTCACTCGGGCCTGGTGGGCTTGTGGCTCTGTCACTCAGGGCTAGTGGGCTGGCAGCTCAGTCACTCATGGCTGGTGGGCTGGCAGCTCAGTCACTCAGGCCTGGTGGGCTGGCAGCTCCGTCACTCAGGGCTGGTGGGCTGACAGCTCAGTCACTCAGGGCTGGTGGGCTGGCAGATCAGTCACTCGGGGCTGGTGGGCTGGCAGATCAGTCACTCAGGGCTGGTGGGCTGGCAGATCACTCATGGCTATTCCTTGAAATTCTATTTCAAGCAGAGTGCAGGCTACCAAATTCAATTCCATAGCATTTCAAGCAGAGTGCAGGCCGCCAAATTCAATTTCATAGCACTTCAAGCAGAGTGCAGGCCACCAAATTCAACTTCATAGCATTTCAAGCAGAGTGCAGGCCACCAAATTCAATTTCATAGCATTACAAGCAGAGTGCAGGTCACCAAAATCAATTTCATAGCATTTCAAGCAGAGTGCAGGCCACCAAATTCAAACAACTCATTGCATTGTCATTAAGAGCTAACACATAATTTATTGCAAGTACATTGCAGACTCACAGTTCCGTTGATTCACAGCTTAGCATCACATTTGTGGACTCTCCCTATCGATCTTCTAGAGTGACTGACTCACGTCCAAGCATCCGGGGTTTTATAGTCCTGCCCCCCCCCCCTCCCCACCGGGAGGGGCGTTACCTTCATTGTGGTGATTGATAGGCGAGAGGACCAATCAGCTGATCTCAAGATTTTTTAAACACTCATAACTTTTTTACCTTTCATCGACCGGAAAAATCCTCGGGGCTGCCTCAGCGGAGGAGGACTGTGAGTAAGATGGCCAAAAATCATAGTGATATATGGTAGCGTTTTTTCTAAAATGAATATACAGCGCAGACAGGAAGTGCTCAAGATGAGACTTTTAGTTACATAGATAGATGGCTACTGCAAGCTGACTGAATATTAACAGTTTTCAGGTTAATTGTGTCAAAATGCCACATATGGTGCTCTTGGAACACAAAGTAGAAATCAATTTTATTAGATTAAAAACACATTTTGCTTGAAGAATATTTGTATTTTTTGACAATTAACTCAAAGTTGAATACAGTTTGAATTTGTTTTAGCCAAGCCGGCCTATTTGTCCGGTTTAATCCTGTTTTGTTTCGGCCTCGAAAAATTAAATTGTATTTATTTATAATTATTCAGTGGCATTGTGATCTCAGTTTGTGTATTTTTCAATCGAATAAAACAAAAAACCCTCCAGAAGACAAAGGCAAGTAAAAGTAAAAGGGCATAGATGTGAACTGGATAGGCTTATGGATGTAATCGAATAAAGAGACTTGTGCGGTCTATAATCACAAAAGAAGGCGAGTGTCAGTGCCGCTGATTCAGAAAAGGCTGCTTGTCAATAAAGGCCCCTTAAACTGGTTAAATGCATGGTGAGCGTGTGCAGAATCTTTGCTACTAACAGGTGGCTGAGTGAGCTCAGCTGGTGCTGCACAGAGGCCGGCATTGACCTTCATTAGGATAATTTCATCTCTCTCCCTCTTCCACCCCCCCCCCCCCACCCCCCCCACCCCCACCCCCACCAACCCTTTCTTTATTTTATTTTCATTACTGTACTTGCCACAGTGGAAACAATTTGTGGATGAATAATTTCTTTAGTCCCTCGAGGGTCTGGTGGTTCAGTCAACTGAATTAACATAAAAGAACAGCAACAACAGCAATCTGAAAAGCCTAGCTGATGGGAGGATTAAGTATATCATTGAAAGGAATTATGTTGTAAATGACTGGGAGTGGTAGAGCTTCTGTTCCTTGGTCCCATCTGGTACTAAAAGAATACCTTGTCATAATTACCCCCAGATGGCTTTGTGTGTACAGGGTCTGGTCAACCAGGTGCCACAATGTCTTACTGAACATGATATTCATTGCAACAACGCAGTGACTAAAATGAACTTTCTACCACCTGATTTCTTTTCTCGGAGATTTAAACATATATGAACTGAACTCTTATCTATTGAACATCTGCTTTGTGTCCTGAACTGCGAAGTGTTAGCTTTATTTCTTTTTCCTTGTCTCTGTCATTTGATATGAATGCCCTACCATCTTACAGAGAGCCACTGGGTGAGGGTGGGGGAGGGTATGCAGACCTAGAGAGAGAGAGAGGGGGATGGAGAGAGGGGAGAGAGAGAGTGAGAGAGTGAACTGTTTTGTGAGCCTCTTATGAATCCAAAATTCACACTCTGTAAAAACATCATTATGAGTGTCATGGGAGAAGAAACAGAGAGCAATGTTTACAAAGGAACTCACCCACCATGAGAATCAACAATTTTATTGATAGAATGTACTGTTTTGTCAATAATCTTGGAGTGTAACCTTGTTATGCTGAATTGTTGTGTGTGGAAGATCTTTGAACAACTTTGTGGCTTTAACCCCTTCCTGGTGCAATGCTCACCATGTTACTTTATTTCCAAAAGAAGGTTTGAAATTGAGAATTGGAGCTGGAAGTAACATTAAAAAAAGCATTCTGATTTTGATTTGAATATTTTGTGTGATAAATCTCATCATATGAAATTGTTAAAAGTGAATGAAATATTTGACATCAAATGACTTGCAATCTCAATTATGATGATGACTTGACAGTGGTTCTTGTTTGTTTTGTAATATCTGGGTTTCAAATTAAGTGGATGAATCTTCAATGAAGCTGATAAGAGCAGCATTTTACTGTCATAATTCTAGAGCCATATAACCATATAAGATAGTCATATAAGATTTGTGCCATTTCCTTTATCTGTTGTCACTGTCTACAGTGTCTACTGGGCGGCGCAGTGGTAGAGTTGCTGCCTCACAGCTCCAGACTCCGAGTTCGATCCTGACTACAGGTGCTGTCTGTATGGTGTTTGTACCATCTCCCCGTGACTGCGTGGGTTTTCCCTGCATGCTCCGGTTTCCTCCCACACTCCAAAGACATACAGGTTTGTAGGTTAATTAGCTTCAGTAACAATTGCAAATTGTCCCGAGTGTGAAGTTTAGCTTTAGTTTAGACATACAGCGTGGAAACAGGTCTCCGTACACCATATGCAGGATGGGGCTGGTGTACAGGGATTGCAGGTCGGCATGGACTCGGTGGGCCGAAGGGTCTGTTTCCACTCTGTATCTCTAAATTAAAGTAAATTAAACTACAAGGCAATATTGAAAATAAAGGAAAGGTTAAGAGTTTGGATTAAAATCTACACTTGTGATGGTTGTACACATGATCAGCATTTCAGATTTCAATGGGTTAATGTGCACCAATCCAAATTATTTTTCATCATGTTGTGTCATCTGGCTGAGCATGTTGGAAAGGGATATTCGTATCTCTGCAGATGATGGAAGAGGCCACGACAAAATGAAGTAGTGACCTGCTTCGAGATGTCCAACATATGCTGGCACAGATGCTACCAGATATCCCAGTGGAGTTTTAAGAGATTATTGAATATTAGGGAAATTCATTTCAGCTGGAGGTAAGTGGTGCACATTAAAAACACAAAGAAATACAAAGATAAGCACATTTCTCCAGTGACCAGTAAATATGGTGAGAGATGTCCCTAATCCTCTCAAGAACTCTGAAGCTTTCATCTTTTTATACAAATTAGATACCTTTTAAGAATCTTAATCTTGCAACATAACTCCTATTAGGTATCCTTTCTTCTGGAAGAGGAAATAATTAATGGAGTTCACAGTCTATGTGCTGCTGAATCCATGAGCGCTGAGTTTAACAGACAAATTCAGAAAAGATAATTCTGGAGATTCAGCCATGATCCAATGGTTTTATATCTGATGTTTTAAGAACTTTGAATTTTGGACCATACATACAGAAAGCTGGAGGGCTGCATTGTAAAGAATTGGAGGCTTTTATGTTCCTGATTAAAGGCTGCATTTTAACAAGTTTAATTCCATGAAGGGACTCTACTCAAGCTTTCTCCCACCTTGCCTTTAATTCCTCATTTTTCCCCATATGATTTGAAGATGCTGAGGATGAAATTCATGTTGTTTGCCAATCAGGTACCAGTGAAATAATAGCCTATGGTGAATAATTTTCATAGCCATTCCACCGACTGCCTGGATTCAGTCTAGAACTCAGACACAGTTCCTGCCGCCTGGAATTAACTTCTCCAGATGCAGTGCGCATGTGAGCTGTCACTGCTCCTGGTGGATCTCCTGCCATGTACACCACCCTCTCTACGGTGGGTGGGCCTCAGGCGACACGTACAACAACCTACGAAACTGAAACAGGCGGCCATTTGGCTTGCACTCCTCGCTTTGCTGTTATCTAAAATCATGGCTGATCTTTCTCCTCAGCGCTATTTACCTCTACTAAATATGTTCCCTTGATTACTCTAATATCTAAACATCTAGTAATTGCTATTTAGTTTTGAGATACAGCATGGAGACAGGCCCTTCAGCCCACCGGGTCCGCACTGATCTGTAATCACCCATATCCTACACACTAGGGACAAATTACAGAAGTCAATTAACCTACAAACCTGCACATCTTTGGAGTGTGGGAAGAAACCAGAGCACCCAGAGAAAACCCACGCGGTCACAGGGAGAATGTACAAACTCCGTACAGACAGAACCCATCATCAGGATCAAACCCAGATCTTTGGCGATGTAAGGCAGCAACTGTACCTCTGTGCCACCGTGCTATTCCTACAGCCTTCACAGCTTTCTTGGGTAAATAATTCCAAATATTTACCACAGTCTCAGTGGAAAGATCTCTTCCCCGCATGATCGACTCCTTATTTGGAGATTATGACTGAGATCGAGATCTGCTTCTGGAGCCCCCAGTGTGTTGTTGAGATTCTGCTACTGTTCAATCCAGAATGTCCAGGTGACCTCTGACGGCTTGCCGCAGTCATTAGACTCTAACAATTTTTAAGGGCCTCGCGTCATCTAAGATTATTTAGTCCAATGGTTTTAATAGTTAAAAAAACATTAAAAAAATTTAATGAAACAAAAAAGAAACAATGAAATAATGAGTAATTTTAAAACATTAAAATATAGTAAAATAGAGGTCAATAGCTCCAGCACTTACCTGCATTTACCTTCTTCCACAGAATCAGTGACCTCCATTCAAATGAATGAGGTTGCTGTTCATGTAGCAGGCAAGCCTAATGTAAAGTTAAACTGAATACATGAATTCTGATCTTCTTTTTATTGTGTTAGGGTCATAGTCATACAGCATCGAAATGGCCCTTCAGCCCAACTAGTCCATGCTGATCATGATGCCCATCTAAGGTACACAAAAATGCTGGAGAAACTCAGCGGGTGCAGCAGCATCTATGGAGCGAAGGAAATAGGTAACGTTTCGGGCCGAAACCCTTCTTCAGACTGATAGGGGGTGGGGAGAAGAAAGGAAAAAAGGAAAAGGAGGAGGAGGAGCCCGAGGGTGGGGGGAGGGGAGGAGACAACCAGATGGCTGATGAAGGGGAGGGGACAGCCAGGGCTAGCAGAATTGGGAGAATTCAACGTTCAGGCCACCAGGGTGTAGACTGCCCAAGCGGAATATGAGGTGCATTTCCTCCAATTTATGGTGTTGCTCGCTGTGGCCATGGAGGAGACCCAGGACAGAGAGGTCAGATACGGAATGGGAGGGGGAGTTGAAGTGCTGAGCCACCGGGAGTTCAGGTTGGTTATTGCGGACCGACCGGAGCGATGTGAAATCACAGATAACAGATCATGATGCCCATCTAGCCCATTAGTCCTATTTGTCCACATTTGCTTCATATCTCAAAACCTTTCCTATCCATGTACCTGTCCAAATTGCTTTTATATGTTGTTATTTTTCCTGCCTCAACTATTTCCTCAGGCCACTCATTCCACACACCCTCTGCAAACCCCTCGGGTTCTTAGACAAGAGAGGTGATTGCTGGGGCCTTGACAAAGATATTTGTATTCTATTTAGCTGCAGTTGACGCCCCAGAGCACCAGAGAATAGGCAATGTTGTTCCTCTGTTCAAGAGGAGCATCAGAGACAAAACATATAATAGTAAGATTAAACGAGAACTTACCAGTTTGAAGTTTGATCTTTATTTTATGAGGAGTTACGATGAGGGATTACGTGAAGCGCCCGCATGCGCGTCAATCTTCAAAGCAGCGATGTGAAATCACAGATAACAGTTGATGAACTGAATATAGTAAGATTAGAGAAACTAGAACTACCAGCTGACCTTTATGAGAGAGGGTTGGGAGCGGAGGGCACGTAATCCCTCATCGTAACTCCTCATAAAATAAAGATCAAACTTCAAACTGGTAAGTTCTCGTTTAATCTTACTATTTTACTTCGGAGTCACATGAGTGACTACGTGAAGATTTCAAAGCTCTGATTTCATGCCGTGAACATGAGTCCATGCATCACACACTGCATCAATTGACCAAGGATGAGTGAACATGAATAATGCATTCAGACATGACATAGATTTAGACATGCTGATGCTTTATAATGAATAAATAATAACAATAGTAACCCCTCTCATCCGGGAGGAAACTATAAACAGAACCTAAAATAGAGTTGGCAAATACCCCCGGTCTGGCAATGGGTTTGTTATAAAATGTTTGGAAAGATCTTCATTTCACCATCCTGCAGCCACTAGGATGTGGTCCAGCGGAACGTCGATAACCCTGCTGCTGATGATGTTGCAGCCCTGGTGGAGTGAGATTTGAAAATGTCAGTGTTCACTCCTGCACCAGCCAGAACCTGTTTTAACCACCTGGAGATGGTCTGTACTGATAACTTCTTATGAGGTTTTATGTAACTAACAAACATTGCTAGTTCAGAGCCCCTAAGGCTTTTACTGACCTTAACATACTGTAGTAGATGTGTGACCACACACAACCGAAGGTCCATGGGGTATGCCCAAAATCTAGTTTGAGACCTGATGCCCCTGGTCTGCTCTGCTTGACTAAGTCATAAACATAAAATGTTATTTTGCCTGCAGATGTAACCATCCTGTCCAGTCGCAGCTTATGCAACGACTGGACCCGTTGTGCTGAACCAGCGCCATGAGCATAACCACTTTGTGAGTGAGTTTGACCAAGGACAGGGATGTAGCTGGAGCCCATCCCCTATCTCTGCGTATCTGGGCCTGGGAGGTTTTGAGTTGAAGATACCCTTCATGAATCTGGATATCAGAGGGTGAGACCCGACAGAGTGGGTCCCGCTCCCTACAGAAAATATGATGAGAAGGCACGTTTGGCACAGTTAATGGTACTATAACTTAATTTTTGTCAAAGACCCATTCGAAAATGAACTCCAAGACGTCAGATATCCGTGCCGTATTATATGTAATATTAGTATTTAAACAAAATACTTCCCATCTCTAAATGAGGAAATGTACTGCTTATCTGGTGTTATCCCTGCAATCTGCAGTAAGCACGTCCATGGTTCGGTCTGACAACCCGAGCCGCAGGAACAGTCTTTTCAGAGTCTGCAAGTCAATGAATTGATTTTATCATGCATTGGATGGTTGCCCGAGTCATGGGCTGAACCAGCAATTTCTGTGTTTAGAAATAACCATATAAGGTTCTATTATCATTCCCAACATCAGCTGGAACCATGGCAGCATAGGCCAGTCAGGCACTACAAAAAATGCCTGAAGTGGAATTTTTTGCAAGACCCGTCTGATGAGGTAAAATGGAGGAAGACATAAAAGAACATTCCTCCCCAGTGTAGCGAGAATGCATCTATCGCCACTGCCATGCCACATATTTATTGCAACTGATGATTGAGCCTGGATGCAAACATCTCGATCTTTAGTGTTCCATTGAGCCACCAAGTCATTAAATACTTTGTGATCCAACATCCATTCTGTGTTGTCATTAATTTTACGTGATGATACACCTGTGCCAAATGAGGTTAGGTAAACTATCACCGGACACTTTGACTTGATTGCACCCATGTGATTAACATATGCCACCATCAAAGTGTATCAACTTGGACTTGAGCATGCAGATTATGCATATTCATACAAAACCTTTAACCCATAGAATGCACCTAGTGTCTATTGGTAGTTGATACCATATAACTGAAGAATTGGTAACTCATGCAAATCCCATCCGCCTCCGTAACTAGAGATGGTATTAGTAATTTCACATCTTTGAGCACTAGCATCAGTTTGTAATATAACTGAAGATTTACTGATGAAAAGTTAGTGGAGCAATGCTGAATACTGTTCGTCCACCATAGTGATTTTTATGGAGGTAAATAACGAGACCTACTTACCAGCGTCTCTATCTCCAGATCCCTTACCTTTGCTGGAGTTTCAGCGAAATTTCATTCGCAGACTCTGTTCATGTTGTCATTTCCATTAGATCGCTGATGCTGCTGGCCAACTTCTCTTGTAGTGGCTAGTCCGTCTCCGACGGAGCAGCAATTTTAGAGGCAAAGCACACTGCTTTCCCTCATGCGATTGTCGTGCATTATGCATTAAGCATGGGATCCCCGCACATAGTCATATTCGGGTTCCTGTTTGGAGTTAATCCATACTAACCTTAGACACTCTTTTAGAGTGGGAGTAATTGCACCTGAACCAGGTGTCACCATCCGTATCCTCAATTTGTCTGTGCATGTCTCTGTACCAAGCATGTTTTGCGACACCATCTCCCATAGTCTTATAATATATATGGCTCCATCTTCATCCTTCATACATCCGAATGGGAGGACTTATGCAACCTGAACCAGGAGCTGCCTCAGGCATGTGTGCATGTATTTTAGCACCATCTCCATCACTGCGTTCAACCGAGTGGGAGGAATTGCAACCCTGAACCAGGCGTTGCTTCAGGCACATGTGCATACTTCTGTAGCACTCTCTCTACCACTTGGTCCTTTGAGTGGGAGGAAATTTGCAACCCTGAACCAGGAGCTGCTGCCTGACATGCCTTAAGACGGAGCATTCTTTGACTGCGACGAGTCACAATCTTGTCTGACATAGATGCCCAAGACTTGGAACTCACTGTGAGTTTGGGTTGTCAGGTTGCTTCCTTCAGCAGCCGCCAGGACTAGCTGTGCAAATCAATGCTCTGTTAGTATCCTCATTTCCCAAACAGGCTGCACGTGCTAGTGACTCCGAATCCTGCTCCTTTCCGATGCCAATGCTGTATACAGGGAAGGACTGGAGCGCCTCTGGCCCCCGTACGCCAGACATAGTGGGAGAAATGCTGGAACAAAAACCTGCCAGTTATTTGTTATGGGCAAAGATGTTTACATGAATGAAGACGCCCATCGCAGTTAAATCAGAGATTTGATTACTTTATTGATATGAATAAAGTCGGCGTCTTGGGGAAGAATCTTCCACAGTCCCTTTAATGAGCGGAATTACCATGACGCCACCATGTGTAGCTCGCACAGGTGACTGACAGGTATAGCTCAACAAGGCTTTCCAAGCCAGGGATCTAGACCGCCATGGCAGGTCTGATACCACTACACAATTTATTGGTGTAAGTGATAATAAAATTTCTTTCTTGGTTATGATAGTCACAAACATGACCTAGTGGCAACTATATAAATTCCCACCCTGTATAGCCATACTTTAAAAGAATACACTATAACTGGTCCACACAACCCATGTTTCGGAAAACCAGACTCACGTACCTGCATAGTTACCGGTGGTCTTGAGGTAAGCCCAAAGACCCCTGATGTAGGTTCCATTCCCGTCCTTGATTTGGAGGGTAGAACTGCTGGGGTGCGTGGATGGTACATTTTCCCTGAAGGCCAGCTTGGGCCTAGGCCTGAAAACCTCTGCCCACAGAATCAGTTTTCTGGCTGCTACCAGCTTCAGAGAAATGTTACTGCCATTGGAGACGTAAGGGTGATATTGCCGCTCCCTGGACATACTTCCGGGGTTGGGGTCAGTCCACACTGACCCCTAGCACTCCTTTCCACTGAGGGGAGATTAGAAAGTAGCCCTGAAAACAGGCGCTCCCGTAGTCCCCTGAGGACCTGCGCTGATATGGCCCTGATTCGTGGACCATATCAGGATGGGTTAAAACGTCCGAGGACGTACCCTAAAATGACGGAGGGGAACCCTCCTGGCCGGGCTCATCCAGCCCAGGCCTCTCCGACTCCGTAAGGTTGCCCTCCTGTTGGGCTGCCGAAGTCGGGGTCGCTGACCGCACTGTCAGCGAGTCGGGTAGCAAACTCGACGGTCACCGGCTACTCGCTCTACCGCGGTCCGTAGCCGGTTCCCCCGCGGTCTGAAGTTACCCCTCGGCCCATCCAGATCGCCCGTATAATAAAGCCCTCGGGAGTCGCTAACCATACTGTCAGCGACTCGGGCAGCAAACCTGATGGCCACCCGCTACCCGCACCTCCGCGGTCCGTAGCCGGCACCCCCGCGGTCCAATTGGTTTCCCCGCGGTCCGTCCGGGTTTCGCCCGTATACAATATGCAACAGGAAACTCTGCGAGAAGAGATTCCTGCAACAAAGGACAACCTGAAAAGTAAGTTCGAAACTTACCTGTAGGATTTGAAACTTACCGCTGGAGGAGCAATGCGCCTGTCCAGCCAGTCGTTGCGCCATGCGTTAGACAATAATGACGCGCATGCGGGCTGGCAGGGCTCTTCACGTAGTCACTCACGTGACTCCAAAGTAAAATTAAAGGTAGGTGATCCTTTCATAAGTGGCAGGAAAATTATTGGAGAAGATTATTTAGAGAAATTCACTCATATTTGGAAAAGCACAGACTTATGAGGGAGAGTCGGCATGGTTTTGTGCTGGGGTGATTATGTTCTAGAAAATTAGGATGTGATAAAGATGATTGATGAAGGCAATAGATTTTGTATACATGGACAGTAGTAAAGTGTTCGGTAACGTCCCTCGTGATAATCTGATCCAGAAGATGAGGGCACATGGTGACTTGGTAGATGGGATTCAAAACTGGCTTGGCACAGGGGTGTAATTCTGACTGGATGCCTGTGACTATTGGTGATAAACAAGTATCACTGCTGGAACCCCTGTTGTCAGTGATAGATGTATAGATATTGCCATCAATGTTCAAGGTGCTGAGTACAAGAGTACAAAAGTTGGGAACACATGTTGAGACTGGATAAAACTTTGGTTAGGCATTATATGGTGCATTGGAGACAATGGTGAATAAAAGAACCAAACCAAAACCTAACCATGCCTGAGGTGCAAAAACAAAATACTGGATGAACTCAGTGGGTCAGGTAGCATCTGTGGAAGGAAAATGGACAGACAATGTTTTGAGTTGGGTCTCTTAAATTTACTGTAGTGGACAGCTTGGGGAGATGATTCCCTAAGGGCTGAGGCGACTTTCTCCATTAAGAGACCAGGAGATTCCAAGGCTGTTGAGATTACCGCCTAATAGGAGAGATGGAAAACCAACATTCTACATGACTATGCCACCACCAAACAACATGATATCATGAATGAGCACACATATTGCTTACGCTTTCATGAGCATTCGTACCAGTTATTTATGGTCTCAGCTCCACTCCTGTTGACCATGGGATTGCAAATGTTTCTGAAGAGAAGGAGGAACTAGACAGAGAGTTATTAAGGGGTGTGTATGAAAGAACTGCAGATGCTGCGTTAAACCAAAGATAGGCACAACATGCGGGAGTAACTGCGGGACAGGCAGCATCTCTGGAGAGAAGGAATGGGTGACGTTTCGGGTCGTAGAATGGTCTCGACCCGAAACGTCACCCATTTCTTCTCTTCAGAGATGCTTCCTATCCCGTTGAGTTACACCAGCATTTAGTGTCTTTCATTATTAAGGGGTGTCCTGTGTCTCTCACTGGCATGTACACACAGTACACAATGGTGGCACTTCCCTTCATTCGCTTGCACTATATATTTTTTAATTCATGCACAAAGTTTAGTCTCCCCAACCACTCTGCTCTCCAGATGAATCTGAATAATTAAATAAATGAGAACAGCCAAGTGAATTTAGGCACCATTTGACAAAAGAAAAAAGAAAATGCTGAAATACTCAGTAGGTCAGTCAGCATGGTGGAGAGGGAATAGTGTTATTGTTTTCAGGTTAATGATCTTTCAACAGAACCGTCTAAAGTTTGTTAATTATTGACTTTTCGTTCAAGATTTTTTTCTAGTTCCTGACCCATTTGAAAATACTTTAACCAGAGGCGTTAAATTAACACCAAGATCATTAGTATAAATAGCTGATTTAATTTCCAAATTTGATATTAAGGAAGACAGTTGTGTATCCATGCCATTGCATTGACTGACTAATATTAGATTGTAGATCTCAGACCCTGTGTCTATAAATATTTGCTGTAGAGGTTTAAAAGGTGGCTTTTGTTATAGTTCTTGTTCTATTTTCACTGCTGAGATTCGTTATGATTCCATCCATTTCCCTAATTTCTCACTGATTTGAAAGAAAATACGTGGGCAGAACTGACAATGCCAAAGTATTGTGGAGGGGTGGTGAAAAGTCCCACTATGAAAGGACCATTGAATGTGTTATTACAGATCAGTAGCGTATTATGCACCACACCTAATCTTCGTTGGAGATGAGTTGGATGGGAAATGTAATGAGTAGCTGTGGTAAATGACTTCCATGGCAGTTTACATACTATTTGTTTACATTAATACACAGTGAGGGGGAGAACCTGCACAATACATTCAGCACAAGTTTTAGAAGAAACCCTGGAGGAAATGAGAAAATAGCTAGCTGTAGCTGATCATCCATGGATAACAATGGGATATCTTCAGTGGAAATTCCAGGCCTAATGGATTTAGTGGAAAACATTTACAAATTCTTTAGGATTAAATTCCAATGGAAGTTACTGTAAATGGGGAGATGGTGGTAAAGCTTTGAACTTTTGTTACAAGTATTCCATGAAGGTCAACAGAAATTCTAGTAGCTGAAAATCAATACATCATTTCCAATGAAATTAACAAAACAGACTATTAAGATATCAGACCTAGGAAGATCAATAATATTTTTTCTATACATTTTAACACCTGGTGCAGTTCTGGATATGTTAATAATTCTTGCCTCGCCCCTCTGCCAGGACATATATTCAGTTTTCTGTCAGTAATTTAAGTGACTCCATATAGAGTCATAGAGTGATATAGTGTGGAAACAGGCCCTTCGGCCCAACTTGCCCACACCGACCAACATGTCCCAGCTACACTCATCCCACCTGCTTGCTTTTGGCCCGCATCCCTCCAAACCTGTCCTATCAATGTACCTATCCAATTGTTTCTTAAATGTTGCGATAGTCCCTGCCTCAACTACCTCTTCTAGCAGCCCGTTCCGTACCCACATCACCCTTTGTGTGAAAAAAGGAACCCCCTCAGATTCCTATTAAATCTTTTCCCTTTCACCTTAAACCTATGTCCTCTGGTCTTCGATTCCCCTACTCTGGGCAAGATACTCTGTGCATCTACCTGATCTATTCCTCTCATGATATTATACATCTCAATAAGATCATCCCTCATTCTCCTGCACGCCAAGGAATGGAGTCCCAGGCTACTTAACCTCTCCCTATAGCTCAGACCTTCTAATACTGGCAACATCCTCGTAAATCTTCTCTGTATCCTTTCCAGCTTGACAACATATTTCCTATAACATGGTGCTCAGAACTAAATGCAATACTCTAAATATGGCCTCACCAATGTTTTCTACAACTGCAACATGTCCTCCCAACTTCTATATAATATTCTGATTGATGAAGGCCAATGTGCCAAATGCCTTTTTGACCACCTTATCTGCGGCTCCACCTGCACTCCTAGATCCCTCTGCTCTACAACACTCCCCAGAGCCCTACCATTCACTGTGTTGGTTCTGCCCATATTAGACTTCTCACAATGCAACACCTCATATTTCTCTGTATTAAATTCCATCAACCATTCCTCAGCCCACCTGGCCAACTCGCGGCCTACCATCGAAACTGGAGCGGCGTTTTCCTGTCGGGACTGGCCGGGACTACAGCTTCAGCGGCGCCACAGCGCTGGGATACCAACACAGAGCGGGAGATGCCTTACCGGGTCGCCGTGCGGTAAGCTCCAGAGTGCGGTGACCGCCGACTCCAACATCGAGGAGCTGTGGCTGCGGCGGCGCTGGATTTAAAACACCGCGGAGCCTGGGATCCGAGATCGCCAGAGTCGGAGCTCCAACCGGCGCGGCCCGAGGACTTCGGGTGCCGCCGTCTCCGGGGAGGGAACGACCGCTCCAGACACTTTCCAAGCCGCTGAGGAATGTTTACCCGACGCCGGAGTTCCAGCTTTCCAGCAAAGAGGGCCTGAAAACATCGGGCTGGCTGCGGAGGCCACAAATGGGCCCCAACCTCGGGTGTTTCACAGAGGAAGAGGACTTAACTTTTTGTTGCCTTTCCCCACAGTGGAAAATTTTGATTCTGTTGTGGGGGGACGTTCTTGTTGAATTCTATAATGTGTTATGTCATTTTTCAGATTTTTTATTTTTCTATCGATGTACGGAAACTTTATTATTTCTTTTATTATTTCTTTTATGTAAAGCACTTTGGTTTCAACGCGAGTTGATTTAAACGTGCTATCGAAATAAAATTTACTTACTTACTACTTAATTACTAAATGAGGCCTGGATTCTGATTTTAGAGTCATAAAGGCATACAATGTGGAGACAGGCCCTTCGGCCCTACTCGCCCACACCGGCTAACAATGTCCCAGCTTAACTAGTCCCACCTGCCTGCGCTTGGTCCATATCCCTCCAAACCTGTCCTATCCATGTACCTATCGAACTGTTTCTTAAATGATAGGATAGTCCCAGCCTCAACTACCTCCTCTAGAAGCTTGTTCCATACACTTTGTGTGAAAAAGTTATCCCTCAGATTCCTATTAAATCTTTTCCCCTTAACCTTGACCCTTTGTCCTCGGGTCCTCGATTCCCCTACTCCGGGCAAAAAATTGTGCATCTACCCAATTTATTCCTCTCATAATCTTATACACCTCTATAAGATCTCCCCTCATCGTCCTGCGCTCACCTTATCTACCTGCGACTCGACCTTGCACCTGTACTCCTAGATCCCTCTGCTCTACAACACTCCCCAGTGACCTACCATTTACTTTGTAGATCCTGCCCTTGTTCGACATCTCAAACTGCAACACTTCACACTTCTCTGTATTCAATTCCATCAACCATTTCTCTGCCCACCTGGTAAATTGATCCATATCCTGCTGCAAACGTTCACAACCATCTTCACTATCTGCAAAACCACTAACTTTTGTATCATCAGCAAACTTGCTAATCTAGCCCTGTATGTTCTCATCCAAATCATTGATGTAGATGACAAACAGTAACGGGGCCATCACCAAACCGTGAGGCACACCACTAGTCACAGGCCTCCAGTCTGAGAAGCAACTTCTTCCTTTACCCTCTGTTTCCTTCATGGAGCCAATTTGCTATCCATTCAGCTAGCTCTCCTAGGATCCCATATGATCTAACCTTCCAGAGCAGCTTACCATGTGAAACCTTGTCGAATGCCTTACTGAACACCATGTACACAACATCTACAGCTCTGGCCTCATCGACCTTTTTGTTCACGTCTTCAGAAAAATCAATCAGATTTGTGAGACACGACCTCCCACGTACAAAACAATGCTGACTATCCCTAATCAGCCCTGCCCACCCAAATGCCTGTATATCCTATCCCTCAGAATACTCTCCAGTAACTTACCAACTACAGATGTTAAGCTCACCAGCCTATAGTTCCCAGCATTTTCCCTGCAACCCTTCTTGAAAAGAGGTACAACATTTGCCACCCTCCAGTCTTCCGGCACCTCTCCTGTATTTAAGGACGACTCATAAATTTCAACCAGGGCTCCTGCAATTTCCTCTCTAGTTTCCGCCAATGTCCTCAGATATATCTGATCAGGCCCTGGAGATTTGTCTACCTTCGAACACGACAGTACCTTCAGTACTTCTTCGACAGTAACCCTGACTGCTCTCAAGACACTTCCAGTGACTGCTCCGATTTCCTCCGTCCTACTGTCTGTCTCCTCGGTAAATACAGAGGAGAAATACTCATTTAGGCCCTTACCTATCTCCTGTGGCTCCACACAGAGGTGACTGCTTTGATTCCTGAGAGGTCCCACTCTCTCTCTAGTTACCCTATTCCCCGTTATGTATTTATAAATCTTTTGGGATTGTCCTTAATGCCACCTGCCAGACCTATCTCCTGGCCCCTTTTTGCCCTTCTGATTTCCTTTTTTAGTTTACCCATTAGTTCCCGAAACTCCTCCAGGGATGCACTTGATCCCAGCTGCCTATTCCTGTCCCATGCATCCTTCTTATTTTTGACTAACATCTGAATTTCCCTCGTCAGCCAAGCTTCCTTACATTTGCCTGCTTTGCCCTTCACTCTAACAGGGATGTACACATCCGGAGCACACTTTTAAAAACATCCCACTTGGTGGATGTTCCTTTCCTCTATAATAACCTGCTCCAGTCAACTTGAGCGAGACCTTCTCTCATACCCTTAAAGTTGCCCTTACCCCAGTTGAGCATTTTAACATGTGGACCTTCTCCGTCCCTATCCATAATTATCTTAAACATAATCGAACTATGGTCACTGGTCCCAAAAGGCTCCTCCACAAATACCTCATTAACTTGCCTGTCCCAATTTCCCAATACTAGATCCAGCGTTACCCTCTCACGTGTGGGGACCTCTACCTACTGCTTAAGAAAATTCTCCTGAACACTTTTGAGGAATTGCACCCCATCTGAACCTTTCACGCTATGATTTTCCCAGTCTATATTCGGAAAGTTAAAGTCCCCCACTACGACAACCATATTTGACCTGCAGCTGTCTGCAATCTCCCGGCACATTTGTTCTTCTAATTCCCGTTGACTATTCGGAGATCTGTAGTACACTCCCAAGAAGATGATCATCCCTTTCTTGTTCCTCAGCTCCACCCATATAGCCTCACTAGACGAACCATCCGTAATGTCACATCTGAACACAGCCATGACATCCTCCTTAACCAACAATGCAACCCCCCTTCCTCTTTTCCCCTCATCCCCGTCTTTCCTGAGGCTCCTGTACCCCGGAACATTGAGCTGCCAGTCCTGCCCCTCCCTTAACCAGGTTTCAGTCATGGCTACAATGTCCCAGTACATATCCATACCCTAAGCTTATCTGCCTTACCTGTCAGGCCCCTTGCATTAAAATATGTGCAGTTTAAACCAACCCTCCTTCCTCGCTCTCCACCTTTCACCTCCCTATTGTGTGCATTAACCCTTCCCACACCACCCTCCATACAAACTTCGAGCCTCTCACGTGCCTCTGTCCTGCACAAGATCCCACCCCCCTGCCAATCTAGTTTAAACTTAAAAGTAGACACAAGGAAATGCAGCTGATGGTTTATCAAAAAAAGGACACAAAGTGCTGGAGTAACTCAGGCAGCGTCAGGCAGTATCACTGGAGAACATTAGACTAAGCGCAGACTCGGTGATCATTTCGCAGAACACCTTCGCCCATGAGCACCTGGGCCTATGTGATCTCCCGGTAGCTAAACACTCCATTGTTTCTTACAACCCAGCGGTATCAATATTGATTGCTCTAACATCAAGTAGCCCTTGGTTTCCCTCTCTCTCCATCCCTACCCACCCTAGTTCCCCAACTTCACTATACTTTTTTAATTAATTTTACTGTTTGTATGCCTCGTTGTCACCTTCACCTCAGCCAACAATGAACCATGGTGCATTTCCTTGATCATTGCCTGCTTTGATATCACACCTTATATTCTCTTTGTACACTTCCATATCTCCAGTTTCCCTCTCCCCTGACACTCAGTCTGAAGAAGGGTCTCGATCTGAAGGATCTGAGCAAAGACATTCTTGCCATAGAGGGAGTACAGAGAAGGTTCACCAGACTGATTCCTGGGATGGCAGGACTTTCATATGAAGAAAGACTGGATAGACTCGGCTTGTACTCACTAGAATTTAAAAGATTGATGGGGGATCTTATAGAAACTTACAAAATTCTTAAGGGGTTGGACAGGCTAGATGCAAGAAGATTGTTCCCAATGTTGGGGAAGTCCAGAACAAGGGGTCACAGTTTAAGGATAAGGGGGAAATCTTTTAGGACCGAGATGAGAAAAACATTTTTCACACAGAGAGTGGTGAATCTGTGGAATTCTCAACCCCCCGAATGGCCTACTCCTGCACCTATTTTCTATGCTTCTAGTTTTCTATGAAAAGTCACCCTTCCTTCTCTCCAAAGATGCTGCCAGTTACGCTGAGTTACTCCAGCATTTTGGTGTATACCAGCATCTGCAGTTCCTTCCTGAACATAGATAGGCTATCCATGTTCTCCAGAGATGCTGCCTTAGTCTGAAAAAGTATCCCAACCCGATAAAGTGCCTATCCATGTTCTTCAGAAATGTTGCCTGACCTACTGAGTTACTACAGAACTTTGTGTCTTTTATTTGTCTAATTTTAAAATTCAACTTTTGGTCACCTGATGGTTATCTGGTTGCTGCATGAACCAACTATGGAGTGCAGTTCCAAAATCGCCCCCAGATGACCTTCTGCTTCTGTGCAGTTTCTACTGGTGCTTTTGTCAATAAAGGGCCTTTAGTTTAGTTTAAGTTCAAGTTCAAGTTACATTTGTTGTCACATGCACCAATTGGTACAGTGAGATTTGAGTCACCATACAGCCATACGAATAAAAAGAACATAATACACGATAGAGTTGAACATAACCATCCCCACACAGAGTTGAACATAACCATCAGCATTTCCCACTGTGAGGGAAGGCAATAAAGTTCAGTCATTTTCTTCATTGTTCACCCATGTTCGGGGCCTTTGAGGCCTCCACAGTCGCCACTACGGTGGCCCGATGTTAAGGCCCTCTCGCCGGGACGATCGGAGCATTGACGTCAGAATGGAAGAACACCCTCAGCGGCTTGGAGTTTCTGAATCGGCCACTACCTACCAGAGACCGCGGCTCCCGAAGTCCACAGGCCGAGCTGGGCGGAGCTTCAACACTGGCGACCCCCGGCAAGGGGTCACAGACCTCCGCGATGTTAAAGCCAGCACCGCCCGTGGCTAGAAGCTCCGCAAACCACAGCTCCATGGTGTTAATCAGCAGGCCCAACACTCCGGTGCTCCAACACGGCGATCCCTGGTAAGGCATCGTCCCACTCTGCAATGGAATTCAGTGCTGCGCCGCTGCTGCAGCTCTGACCGTTCTCCGGTAGGAAAGGCCGCCCCAATCCAGATGGTAGGCCGCGAGGGGGGGGGGGCGAAGATGCGACTCGGAGAAAAGACGCATCCTCGACCAGGAAGTGACTGGGAAACAGTTTCACTTTCCCCCCCACCTATCCCACATAAAAAAGACTAAGAAACCTCCAAAAACATACTTTAAGACACACTAAAAATAACAAAAAGGGTGAAAGGACGGACAAACTGCTGATGAGGCTGCCGCATGCGGCGCTACCTGATGACGATTACTTTAGTTTAGAGATGGAGTGCGGAAACAGGCCCTTCGGCCCAACGAGTCAGCGTCGACCAGCCATCCCCGCATATTAACACAATCCTATACACACTAGGGACAATTTAAATTTATACAAAGCCAATGAACCTACAAACCTGTACATCTTTGGAGTGCGGGAAGAAACCAAAGATCTCAGAGAAAACCCACATGATCACGAGGCGAACGTACAAACTCCATAAGACAGCACCCGTAGTCGGAAAGCGCTGTAAGGCAGCAACTCTACCGCTGTGACACCATGCCGTCCCTAATCCATCTAATCTGACTATCGGTTCTAATCCGGCTTTAATAACTACAAACCTACCCACTAACAACTGCAACCAATAATCTGCCACAGCACCAAACCTCAGAACACAACTCAGCTTCCCGACGGCAATATATCTCTTTAACAAAAGCCCACTGAAGGATGACACAAACATCATGCTTAAAATAATCTGTTCATTGCCCTACCCATCAGATTTTCCACACTCACACCTGCTAAGGTGATCAGAATTCACTTTATCATATCAATGGCACAACATATAGACACAAGGAACTGCAGATTCTGGTTTACAGAACTGTCCCAATGCAAAACATCATCTATTAATGTCTTCCAGAGATGTTGCCTGAGTTACTCTAGCACTATGCTTCTTTTTTTAGACCAAAGATGTATTTCTGTTTCGAAAAGAAGGTGACTGAGTGACTCCACAATGATATACAGGTACGTGACTATCATCGTAATTCATACTCTGAGATAGATGATAGAGAAATACCCATGAATTAGACTGCTGGATAAGATTTGTATGCGTATGTGGTTGTTCTTCCACTACTAATCATAGGGTGACATTACAGCTCCACATTTATGACTGCTGCTTTGCTGATCTCAAAGTCAAGACAAAACTAAAGCAGAGCAATTAATCCTTTGTTTCTATTTATCTAATACTTGGAGCTATATTTCCTTGTTATCTAAATTTATTACAGCCACAGACATATATATAAGATGGGTAATTTAACAGGGAATCCTTATTACCATGTCAAGACAATCATAATTATCTTTTTAATATTCTGTAACATTGTTCAATCAGAATGCCTTGCTGTTTTTTTTTCACTATAAAATTACATTTGGGTTATAATTACTGAATAATCATAATTATAGCTTTCAGTCAAACAGGAACGAATGTTTATCACATCCATCTATAATACATACACATGGGGTTACTAAGTCATTAAACATTATTGTAACATTGTTGATAGCTATTGGTGCATTTATCAGCATGTTTATAAGCAAGGGAATAAATGGTCAGATGACTGGCCATAAAGCAAAGTTGGTGCATTCATTATCTTAAATGATAAGAATACTAATGTGCAAGGGCAGTTTGAGATTAAGAAGGAGGAGGTGATGGGGTTCTTGAAGAGCATTAATGTGGTAAATCCCAATGACCTGGTGGGATTTAATCCAAGTTAGAGAGTGGCAAGAGAGGAGATTGTGGGAGACTTAACGAAGGTATTTCCTTCTTCTTTAGCCACAGGTGAAGTCCTGGAGGACTAGTGAGTAGCTAATGTTGTACCTTTATTTAAGAATCCAAAGAATTATAGCCTCATGTCACTGGATTCTTCAGGATAGGATTTACTCCCATATGGAAGAAAATTGAGTAATTAGGGAGAGCCCACATGGCTTTGTATTTGGAAGTTTGTGTCTTACTAACGATGGAATTTTTTGAGGAGGTGATGATTGTGATAGATGAGGCTAGGGCAGTGAATGTTGTCTACGTGGATTTTAGAAAGATATTTGATAAGTCCCCTATGGCAGGCTGACTCAGAAGATTAAGATAACAGGGATTAACTGTGGTTGTATGGATTCAGTGTGTAGGAAGGAACTGCAGATGTTGGTTTAAACCAAAGATAGACAGAAGAAGCTGGAGTAACTCAGTGGGTCAGACAGCATCTCTGGAGAAAAGGAATAGGTGACATTTTAAGTCGAGACCCATCTTCAGTCTGAGAATCAGGGGAAAAATGGCACTGAATTCAGAACTGGATTACTGATAGAGACAGAGGTTTGTAGTCAAAGGACAATATTCAGGCTGCATTTTTCTGCTAATGTATTACTTCTTAAATATATGACCTATTCTATGATTTCCAGTGTTATGCAACTAGAGGGGTGTATCGGTGGTTCAGAAGCCAGTAGTACTGCATCTCAGCTCCACTAACCCAGGCTTGAATCTTCAAGCAATCATGGTTATTGCTCTATAATTTTCCTCAGAGTATGTATTACTATGATAGTCATGTATCTTATTTTGCCTGTTACCGTAAAGTTTTCGCCATGTACCCCTTCCATGTTCCTTCCACATCCCATTGACTTTTTGGTGGTAGGTTAAATGGCAATTGGATCCACGGACTATCTTTAATTTTACTGGATTTTATCTTGCACTTAAAGTTTTTCCCTTTATCTTGCATCTGTGCACTGTGGGCAGATTGATTGTATAGTTGTTGTTTTTTTGCTGACTGAATCAGCATTTATCAGCATGTTTATAAGCAAGAGAATAAATGGTCAGATGACTATCCACACATAAAGCAAAGTTGGTGCATTCATTACCAACTTTGGTAATGAGTGGGTAATTCATTAAACAAAAAAGCTTTTCACTGTACCTCAGTTCACGTGACACTAAATTAAACTAAACTAAATATTGTAAATTGTAATTTGTACAAGTGAGTGTGGGGAGATTCAGGGGAATCAGTGACAATTTGAGAAAGGACTGATTGTAGGGAAATAAATGGATGAATTGGACTTGGCATAAACTTAAAGGACTGAATGGCTTCCTTCTATATCACTACTGGTATCAGTAAAACATATGAGAAATACTTATTTCTGGACCATCGTCACAGATTTTAAAATGTATGTTACCATTGCTTATAGGTACTGGTAATTATTGAATTATCAACATTATAACCGAGGGAGACCATTTAACCTCTCATTTTAGTCACCATTATAGCTATTTAACCACCCGCGAATCTAACTACTCTAAATCAATGTTTCTGCATTTTTTTCTATTATTTTCTATTCTTGCATTTCAAACACAGCTTTATTTAAAAGAATAATCTTCTCAATAGATTTTTGTTGTAAAGAAATCAACCTTGTTGAGATAATAATTTTCAATACCATTATCCCAACCAACTCATGGAACTCAGGCCGTTCTCAAGCCCCAACAATACTCCTTGTACACGCATTACTGTGCAGCCAAATAACAACTCAATTTACAAGTTCGCAGATGACCCCACCGTAGTGGGCTGGATATCAAATAATGATGATATGCTGTACAGGAAGGAGATTGAGAATCTCGGAACTCGATGCCAAGAAAACCATGTCCCCCCTCAGCATCAGCAAGCAAAGGAGATTGTGATTGATTCCAGGAAATGAAGCAGTACACACATCCTGGTCTACATTGACGGCGCCAAATTAGAGATGGTCGAAAGCTACAAGTTCTTAGGAACAAATATGATCAGCAATTAGTCCTGGTCCAGCCACATCGAAGTAATAACCAAGATGTCACACCGATGCTCCATTTCCTTAGAAGACTTTGGAAGTTAGGCATGGACTAAATAATCTCACATAGTGTAAGGACTTTTAAACAAAAGACCAAATAAAGTATTTTGACTGCAACAGGCTGTCAGGGGTCACCTGGGCATTCCGGGATTGAACAGCAGCAGAACCTCTACTTCCTAAGATGGCTTACTGTAGAAAATGTAGCATGTCCCCAACAATCCTCACCAATTTCTACAGATGCGCTGCAGAAGCATTTTATCAGCATGCATCACAGCATGGTTTGGCATCAGCTAGATCCAAAACCTCAAGAAATTGCAGAGAATTGTGGTTGCAGTCCAGACCATCACACAAACCAAACTCCCTTCCATGAACTCCATCTAGACTCCAAGCTGCCTCGGCAAAGCTACCAGCATAAGCAAGACGAGTCTCACTCCTGTGGTAGTGGTACAGAGTCTCCTGCCCAGAGTAGGTGAATCAAGGACCAGAGGACACAGGTTTAAGGTGAAGGGGAACAGATTTAATAGGAATCTGAAGGGTAACTTTTTCACACAAAGGGTGGTGGATGTCTGGAACAAGCTACCAGAGGAGATAGTTGAGGCAGGAACTATCCCAACATTTAAGACACAGTTAGATGGGTACATGGATAGGACAGGTTTGGGGGGATATGGACCAAATGCTGGCAGTTGGGATTAGTGTAGCTGGGACATGTTGGCCATTGTGCGCAAGTTGGGCCGAAGGGCCTTTCCACACTGTATGATTCTCCCATCAGGCAGAAATTTGAAAAAGAGTACTTGCAGAATCAGGGACAGTTTTTTCCCAGCTGTTTTCAGGCAACTGAACTGCCTCTTACTAGCTGGAGTGCTGTCCTGATCTCCCATCTACCTCATTGCAGACCTTTGAACTATCTTTAGATAATTGGATTCTAATTGGACTTCTGGCTTAACCTTGCACTAAATGTTATTCCCTTATCATGTAACTATACACTGTAATGGCTAGATTGCTTGGTACATACCGTTCCTTGGTACACGTGACAATAATATATTAAATTAATCTAAACTAAACAACCATTTTAGGCTCTCCTTTTATTCTTTTTGTGATAACCCTGAATCTACGAGGCTGCTTATTATCAAGTCAGCAGTCAATTATATATTATTTTGGTATGTTTCATTGAGTCATAGAGTCATACAGCATGGAAACAGATCCTTCAGCCCAACTTGCCCATGCCGACCAAGAGTCCCCATCTACGCTAGTCCAATCTGCTAGCATTTGGCCCATAAACCCAAAAACCTTTTCTATCCATGTACCTGTGAAAATATATTTTAAATGTAGTTATAGTACCTGCCTCAACTACCTCCTCTGGCAGCTCTTTCCATATACCCACCACCCTCTGTGTGAAAACGTTGCCCCTCAGGTTCCTATTAAATCTTTTCCCTCTCACCTAAGAATCTATGCATTCACCATATCTATCCCCCTCATGATCTTATACACCTCTCTGGTCACACCTCAGCATCCTGCACTCCAGGAAATAAAGTCTTAGCCTGCCCAACCTCTCCTTACACAGCTCAGGGCTTCAAGACCTGGCAACAATCCTCATAAATCTCTGTACACTCTTTCCAGCTTAACAACATCCTTCGTACAGCAGGGTGATCAAAACTGAACACAATTCTCCAAATGCGGTTTCATCAACATCTTGTAGAACTGTAACATAACATCCCAACTTCTATGTGTAGGAAGAAAGTGCAGATGCTGATTTACACTGAAGATAGACACAAAAAGATGGAGATAAACTTAAAAGTAGGACCTCAAAGGTAATAATCTCTGGATTACTACCAGTACCACGGGCCAGTCAGAGTAGAAATAGGAGGATATTGCAGATGAATACGTGGCTTGAAAAATGGTGCAAGGGGGAGGGATTCAAATTTCGAGGGCATTGGAACCAGTTCTGGGGGAGGTGGGATCAGTACAAACAGGACGGTCTGCACCTGGGCTGGAATGGAACCAATGTCCTTGGGGGAGTGTTTGCTAGTGCTGTCGGGGAGGATTTAAACTAATGTGGCAGGGGGATGGGTGCAAGAGCAGAGAGGCAGAGGGGTGTAAAATAAGGGTAGAAGCAATAGGTAGCAAGGTGAAAAGTAAAAGTGGCAAGTAGACAAATCCAGGGCAAAAATCAAAAAGGGCCACTTTTCAACATAATTGTATAAGGGGTAAGAGTGTTGTAAAAACAAGCCTGAAGGCTTTGTATCTTAATGCAAGGAGCATTCGTAATAAGGTGGATGAGTTGAATGTGCAGATAGCTATTAATGATTATGATATAGTTGGGATCACGGAGACATGGCTCCAGGGTGACCAAGGCTGGGAGCTGAACATCCAGGGATATTCAATATTCAGGAGGGATAGACAGAAAGGAAAAGGAGGCGGGGTAGCGTTGCTGGTTAGAGAGGAGATTAACGCAATAGAAAGGAAGGACATTAGCTTGGAGGATGTGGAATCGATATGGGTAGAGCTGCGAAACACTAAGGGGCAGAAAACGCTAGTGGGAGTTGTGTACAGGCCACCTAACAGTAGTAGCGGAGTTGGGGATGGCAACAAACAGAAAATTAGAAATGCGTGCAACAAAGGTAAAACAATTATAATGGGTGACTTCAATCTACATAGAGATTGGGTGAATCAAATTGGCAGGGGTGCTGAGGAAGCGGATTTCTTGGAATGTATGCGGGATAGTTTTCTAAACCAACATGTAGAGGAACCAACGAGAGAGCAGGCTATTCTAGACTTGGTATTGAGTAATGAGGAAGGGTTAGTTAGCAGTCTTGTTGTGCGTGGCCCCTTGGGCAAGAGTGACCATAATATGGTTGAGTTCTTCATTAGGATGGAGAGTGACATTGTTAATTCAGAAACAAGGGTCCTGAACTTAAAGAAAGGTGACTTTGAGGGTATGAGACGTGAATTGGCCAAGATAGACTGGCAAATGATTCTTAAAGGGTTAACGGTGGATATGCAATGGAAGGCATTTAAAAACTGCATGGATGAACTACAACAATTGTTCATCCCAGTTTGGCAAAAGAATAAATCGGGGAAGGTAGTGCATCCGTGGATAACAAGGGAAATCAGGGATAGTATCAAGAAGGAGACAGATAAATTTCTAGACTTGAAAAAACATCAAAGTTTATGGGGGAAAAGCAGCGATGTGGTATTGAAACAAAGGATCAGCCATAATCATGTTGAATGGCAGAACAGGCTAGAAGAGCTAAATGGCCTTATCCTGCTTCTATCTATTTTTTTATGTTTAAATGACTCTACATATAGTAACTAATTAGTTTAGTTTCCTAATGGTGCTGAATTGATTGTATTTATGCTTAGTATTATCTGATCTGATTGGATAGCATGCAAAACACAGCTTTTCACCGTACTTCAATACACGTGACAATAATAAACTTAAGCCTAAACCTAAACCTGAGCTAGGAAGTAGTCCTAATCTTCCAATCTACCACATTGTGGAATTTTTCTTTGTAACTGCAATGCTATAATGTTCTGATGCTATATTTGCTCTCTTGTATTTTTCTCTTTGCACTACCTTTATCTCTCTATATGATCATCCATATTTCTCGTTTCCCTTATCCCTAACCAGTCTGAAGAAGGGTCTGGACCCGAAACGTCACCCATTCCTTCTCTCCAGAGATTCTGCCTATCTCAACTTTTATGCTCAATTCAGGATGATTCGGAAAATATGATAACACTTCTAGCATGGAGAAAAAAAACTTAAAATTCCTCATCTAAGTTTCATATAATTTCTGATTACTGAATTCAGTGGCTTTCTTACCAATGTTCAAAACAAAAGATGAAGCGTACAAATTAGCCAGAAAAAGCAGCCTACCAGAGGACTAGGAGAAATTCAGAGTCCAGCAGAGGAGGACAAAAGGCTTAATTAGGAAAGGGAAAATAGAATATGAAAGAAAACTGACTGCAAAACTGACTGCAAAAGTTTTTATAGATATGTTAGGAGGAAAAGATTAGTTAAAACAAATGTAGGTCCCTTGCAGTCAGAAAAAGGCGAATTGATCATGGGGAACAAGGACATGGCAGACCAATTGAATAACTACTTTGGTTCTGTCTTCACTAAGGAAGACATAAATAATCTGCCGGAAATAAGAAGGGACCGGGGGTTAAATGAGATGGAGGAACTGAGTGAAATCCAGGTTAGCCAGGAAGTGGTGTTAGGTAAATTGAATGGATTAAAGGCCGATAAATCCCCAGGGCCAGATAGGCTGCATCCCAGAGTACTTAAGGAAGTAGCCGCAGAGATAGTGGATGCATTAGTGATAATTTTTCAAAACTCTTTAGATTCTGGAGTAGTTCCTGAGGACTGGAGGGTAGCTAATGTAACCCCACTTTTTAAAAAGGGAGGGAGAGAGAAAACGGGGAATTACAGACCAGTTAATCTAACATCGGTGGTGGGGAAAATTCTGGAGTCAGTTATTAAAGATGGGATAGCAGCACATTTGGAAAGTGGTGAATTCATTGGACAAAGTCAGCATGGATTTATGAAAGGTAAATCATGTCTGACGAAACTTATAGAATTTTTCGAGGATGTAACTAGTAGAGTGGATAAGGGAGAACCAGTGGATGTGTTATATCTGGACTTTCAGAAGGCTTTCGACAAGGTCCTACATAAGATATTAGTATGCAAACTTAAAGCACATGGTATTGGGGGTTCAGTATTGATGTGGATAGAGAACTGGCTGACAGACAGGAAGCAAAGAGTAGGAGTAAACGGGTCCTTTTCAGAATGGCAGGCAGTGACTAGTGGGGTACCGCAAGGCTCAGTGCTGGGACCCCAGCTATTTACAATATATATTAATGATCTGGATGAGGGAATTGAATGCAACATCTCCAAGTTTGCGGATGACACGAAGCTGGGGGGCATTGTTAGCTGTGAGGAGGATGCTAGGAGGCTGCAAGGTGACTTGGATAGGTTGGGTGAGTGGGCAAATGCATGGCAGATGCAGAATAATGTGGATAAATGTGAGGTTATCCACTTTGGTGGCAAAAACAGGAAAGTAGACTATTATCTGAATGGTGGCTGATTAGGAAAATGGGAGATGCAACGAGACCTGGGTGTCATGGTACACCAGTCATTGAAAGTAGGCATGCAGGTGCAGCAGGCAGTGAAGAAAGCAAATGGTATGTTAGCATTCATAGCAAAAGGATGTGAGCATAAGAGCAGGGATGTTCTACTGCAGTTGTACAGGGTCTTGGTGAGACCACACCTGGAGTATTGCGTACAGTTTTGGTCTCCTAATCTGAGGAAATACATTCTTGCCATAGAGGGAGTACAGAGAAGGTTCACCAGACTGATTCCTGGGATGGCAGGACTTTCATATGAAGAAAGACTGGATAGACTCGGCTTGTACACGCTAGAATTTAGATCATTGAAGGGGGATCTTATAGAAACTTACAAAATTCTTAAGGGGTTGGACAGGCCAGATGCAGGAAGATTATTCCCGATGTTGGGGAAGTCCAGAACTAGGGGTCACAGTTTAAGGATAAGCGGGAAGTCTTTTAGGACCGAGATGAGAAAATCATTTTTTACACAGGGAGTGGTGAATCTGTGGAATTCTCTGCCACAGAAGGTAGTTGAGTCCAGTTCATTGGCTGTATTTAAGAGGGAGTTAGATGGGGCCCTTGTGGCTTAAGGGATCAGGGGGTATGAAGAGATGGCAGGGATGGGATACTGAGTTGGATGATCTGCCATGATCATATCGAATGGCGGTGCAGGCTCGAAGGGCCGAATGGCCTACTCCTGCACCTATTTTCTATGTTTCTATGTTTCTAATGCAGTTTACAGCCCAGGGGTATGAATATTGGTTTATCTAACTTCAGGTAGCCCCAGCATTCCCTGTCTCTCTATCCCTCCCCCACCCATCGCACTATTCTCATTTTCACCCAACAAACAGTTAACAATGAATGGACTGTTTCCTTTATCATCGTTACTTTGTTGCATATCTTTCATTCACTGTTCTTTATCTCTCTACATGATCATCCATATTTCTCGTTTCCCTTATCCCTAACCAGTCTGAAGAAGGGTCTGGACCCGAAACGTCACCCATTCCTTCTCTCCAGAGATTCTGCCTATCTCAACTTTTATGCTCAATTCAGGATGATTCGGAAAATATGATAACACTTCTAGCATGGAGAAAAAAAACTTAAAATTCCTCATCAAAGTTTCATATAATTTCTGATTACTGAATTCAGTGGCTTTCTTACCAATGTTCTAAGGTGCTTGCCAAAATGAAATAATGCCCTGGCAAACCCATGACCTAAACAATATATTACATAAATTCAGCATTTTATTGCAGTACCTCTTACAGATCACTAAGTTTCACTAGTCTGTTAAGGTGCATTTATTTTCCATGTTGATTTTTTCTGAAGTAACCACACAACCACATAATAGGCTACTCCATTAACTTTGCCTACTTTGCCCCTTGATTACTATTATCCTCTTTTTCATGTATTTTACTGCCATGCATTATATCTGTCTGAAAGTCTTATTTGGAACTCTTCCCTGTCAATTTTGAAATGTACTAGCTGGATTTATGCAGAATCAATAAGGAATGTCTTTCATATAAAAAGTTTCAGAAACATTAAGAGGACTTAAGAGTCATTGAACAGAAACAAGAAGGAGACAGATAAATTTCTAGACTTGAAAAAACATCAAAGTTTATGGGGGAAAAGCAGCGATGTGGTATTGAAACAAAGGATCAGCCATAATCATGTTGAATGGCAGAACAGGCTAGAAGAGCTAAATGGCCTTATCCTGCTTCTATCTATTTTTTTATGTTTAAATGACTCTACATATAGTAACTAATTAGTTTAGTTTCCTAATGGTGCTGAATTGATTGTATTTATGCTTAGTATTATCTGATCTGATTGGATAGCATGCAAAACACAGCTTTTCACCGTACTTCAATACACGTGACAATAATAAACTTAAGCCTAAACCTAAACCTGAGCTAGGAAGTAGTCCTAATCTTCCAATCTACCACATTGTGGACTTTTTCTTTGTAACTGCAATGCTATAATGTTCTGATGCTATATTTGCTCTCTTGTATTTTTCTCTTTGCACTACCTGCTGTGCTTGTGTATGGTTGGATTGTTGTAACGTAAAGTATGATTTAATTTGATTGGATAGCATGCAAATAAAAGGTTTTCACTGTATCTTGGTACACGTGAATATAGTAGACCAATACCATTTCCAACTGGATCTCTGATGCTGTAAGGCAGAAACGCTACTGCTGTACCTCTGTGTTGCTTGTGTTGTGGAGGTTGGTTCAGAAACCTGAAGCTGGTCATGTGCTAACAATGATCTATTCGACTTTCTTTGATCTGCATCCCCTTTGATCTCTCATTTTCACACCTTGCCATTCGTTATCTCTGTGTCTCCCTCTCCCCTGACTCTCAGTCTGAAGAAGGATCTCAACCCAAAACATCATCCGGAGATGCTGTCTGTCGCGCTGAGTTATTCCAGCATTTTGTGTCTGTGTAAACCAGTATCTGCAGTTCCTTCCTACATAATGTGGGACCTGAAGTGTCTGTACCTCCTGCCTGATGGTAGCAGCGAGAAAAGGGCATGGTGCAGATGGTGAAGTCCTTAATGATAGATACCACCTTCTTGAGGCAGCATCTCGTGTAGATGCGTTTGATGATGGGGAGGTCTGGGATAAGTTCACCCCAGCCTCTTACATTACTGTGCATTGGAATAGCTGTGAGGGAGCTAGTCAAAATGCTTTCCCCAGTGGACCTGCAGGCATTTGTTGGAGCATTTGGTGAATGCCAGATCTCATTAAACTTCTAAGAAGCCAATGGGAAATCTATAAACACATTCGCAGAGGCACATGGAGTGGCACTTGCTGATTGGGACATGTGGTGAAGTACAAATGTGCACTTCACCACACTTCCTGAAGTTGATAACTAGCATTGTCCTCGTGCTTAATTGTGGGAGAAATTATTATCCCGATACCATGTTACTAAATTCTCTGTTTCCTTCCTATACTTCATCTCATCATTGTTCATGATCCGGCATATCACAGTAGTGTCGTCCGCAAATTTGTAGATGGAGTTAGAGCCAAATTTGGCTATATTGTTTTGAGTATATAAGGCGTAGAGTAGGGGACTGAGAACACATCCTTGCAGTGCACCAGTGTTGAGAATTCTTGTGGAGGAGGTGTTGCCACCTATCCTCACTGATTGTGGTCTGTGGGTCAGAGAGTTGTTGCTCCAGAAGGGGATGCTGATTCCTAAGTCCAGAGGTTTGGAGATGAGTGTGGATGGGTTGATGGTGTTGAAGGCAGAGCTATAGTCGTTAAATAGGACACAAACATAGGAGTCCTTGTTGCTTATGGAAGAATCCCTCAGTAGTCTGATGACAGCGAGGAAGAGTCTGTTCCTCAATCTGGTGGTTCATGCTTTCAATGTTTTGTATCTTCTCCCCTCTCCGATGGGAAAGGGGAGAAGCGGGGATGGCTGAGGTGAGAAAGGTCCTTGATTATGTTGGCTGCTTTCCCAAAGCAGAGTGAAGTGTAGATGGAGTTGATGGTGGGGAACGCTAGTTTGGGTGATGGACTGTACTACATGCACAACGCTCTGCAATTTCTTGCAGTCAGAGCTGTTCCCAAATCAAGCTGTGTAACCTGATTTTATGCTTTCTGCAGTGCACCATCTCACACTTGTCAGGATTACTTCCCATCTGTCAATGTGCCACCTCACTTTCTATCTGATCTATATCCTGCCATAACCTTGGACAAGCCTCTCTGTCATCTGCAACACTGCCAACTTCTGTGTAATCCACAAACTTTTTATATCTACCATATTTTTATTCTAGTTGTTAATGCATATCACACAAAACAAGGGTATCTGCCCTGTTCTACACCATCAGTGTTTGACTTCCATGACTACTCTCTGCCTCTTATCATCAAACCAACAATGGAAGCAATTAGTTAACTCGCCTTGGATCACATGTGCCCAAACCTTCTGGGCCAGCCTACTACCGTATGTGGGACTTTGTCAAATGCCTCACTGAAGTTAATGAACATAGCTCTGAAGATACAAAAAACACAAACATAATATTCTGAATACAGGCATTATGCTGTCATCATTCTGATGTTTCTGTTCAGTGTCATTGTTTAAGACATTGCATACTGCACTCCACATGATGTATTAAATATTAGGATTTATTCTCATTCTTGTCTTTCCCTTCCTGATGGATCTGACTTGGATGATATAGTTTCATAGATGCCAGATGTCAAGTAACATGCTAAATAAATCAGGGATCAGTTTCTGGGGATGGGGTGGTTGTGATTATCTGATTGCTTAATGCTATTTTTTTCTAAACTGTCTCGAGATTTTTCTCTGACTGTGGAACTGAATGCTTGCACTGCGCTGTTATGTGAAGATTTCTATAACTTTGAAGGCTGTAAAATGGGGCTGGAGTACACAAATAGTTCCTGTCAAAGATCATGTCATGCTGCCCTGATATGAGATATAACAGGAAATGATACTGATTTGCATCTTTCAGAGATGCATTAAACTGAACTTCAGTCCATTATTTCACATGGGCATAAAAGATCCCAGAGCACTCTCCTAATGTCCTGATCAATCAACATCAATAAAACAGATTAACTGCCTATTATTATATTCCTATTGGCGGGACTTGGCTTTGTGCAAATTGACTCCCATATTTCTTCATGCGACTGCTTTCCAAAAATGCTTCATTAGTTGGGAGATGCTTCAGTATAGCTGGAGAGCAATAAAAATGAAACTTTCCCCCCCATTTTTTCATTTGTTCTTCTTTTGGTTTCCTGTTTTCCTTTTATGTTTCTTCCTTTCTATGTTTCTTTATATTTTAAACCTGATTTGACTTCTTTCAGTTTTCCTGTCATATGGAGTGCTGGTTGGGTAGAGCTATTGTCAGAGGTCCAATGGAATAATCAGGGGTGGTTAATGGGGTCCCTGGGAGACAAATGGCATTGTCAGGGAAATGACTGAAGATGTGCAACAACATAGATATCATAAAATGAGGCGTGGTTTGTAAGTGATCAGTTATCGGATACTATTTGAATGGACTTTACTGGCTTTATCTTGCATTAAATGTTATTCATGTTATTCCATTCATCATGTATCTGTACACTGTGAGTGGCTCAATTGTAATCATATTGTCTTTCTGCTGACTGGTAATCACGCAACAAAAGCTTTTCACTGTACCTCGGTACATGTGACAATAAAATAAACTGAACTAAACTAAACTCCCCTGGTTTCTTAAGTAAATCTTTCATTTAAAGAAATATGAAAGTATTTGCATCTTGAGTGGTCTATCAAGGTATAGTGTGCAATCAAAAGTTCCTTTAGCTTCATGATCAGTCTGAGAGAGAAGTGATTCCAGGCAATGAATTGTTGTTGCAATTGTATTAAGACACTTCACAGGCACCAGAACTTTAGATTTTGAATCAAACTTCTTTTAAGCAAATGCTTCAGGCAACATCCCTGCAGTCTAGATTAAATTTGGCAGTAAATGCTTACATTTATGTGAAGGAAGGAACTGCAGATGCTGGTTTAAGCCGAAGATAGACACAAAATGCTGGAGTAATTCAGCGGGACAGGCAGCATCTCTGGAGAGAAGGAATGGGTGATGTTTCGAGACGAGACCCTTCTTCAGACCCGACCCGAAACATCACCCATTCCTTCTCTCCAGAGATGCTGCCTGTTCCACTGAGTCACTCCAGCATTCTGTCTATCTAATGTTTACATTTAGTCTTTCTCAGGTTCTTGTGACTTTTTGGTGTCTAGCTTCAAGTAGAAATCTTATGGCTATTGGCCAAGAATGTAGCAGTGGGCACCTAGAGCTGTATTTTAACTCCCACCCCACCAACACCCCAACGCCCAAACTCCACCCACCACTCTCTCTCTACTTGTCAGTTTTGGACTTTGCCAGACACTGAACCTACCCTCAGGCAACATTAATGATCCAGAAAAAAAATTCCTGTGCTCGATAGGGATGACATCATGGTGTGCATCTGCTTGTGAGGTTGTGGGAGAGGGTGATAGGGAAGGTAGAGTGCACAATGGTTGAAGTAGTGAAGGTGGGAGAGTAGAGTTAGTTGGCAGGGTGGTGGTGGTGAAGATAGCTAAAGATCAACGTTCAATGCACTGGAAAAGATTTAAAAAATACATGCTCTATATCAATTTTGTTGACAAATGTAAGCGCAGGAATTTCTTGGAATGAACTGACTTATCACAAACTGTCACTGAGCAAGATACTTTGCACAAGGCAGATTTAATATTGATAACTCCTGCAGAAACTAACTCTACACTGGGAAAAAAATATTATCAGCGAAATAAGTGCACGCATGAGTGACCTGGCAGATTTGTTAATATTTAATCACATTTCCTTTATACATTTCAGGAACATGGCGATATGGAAAAATCTGGGTCGGCAGAAGTGGAAATTGAGAACGAACACATTGAGAACAGCTTCTGTTTGCTTTTGTATTGATCCTGAAAGTGTCAAAAATGGCTTTGATCATGCCCTACCAAAGCATACTAATTTGCTAGATCAAGTCTGTCAGAATATCGACTAAAAACCAAAGAGCTATGGTGGCAGCTTTTGTGCTCAGTTCAGCAGGGATCCTGTCTGTGAAACAGGATTGTCAGGGGGTCATGCAGACAGCCAAAGAGCGTTCATCACTTTCCTTCTGCTAATGCATTGGGGCGGACTCATGTATGTGATTGAGATGTAGCAGACAGGAGGCACACCAGTGAAGAAATCAAAAATCACACATGCAGCATCTACCAGGTTCTTACAGAGGAAAATAAACTCCTGGATGTCTTGAATGGTTCCAATTGTGTTTTAATTCTTGATATGACACTCCACAAATACCAAACGCAGTTTAACTCCAAAAAAATGCTGATATCACATATATACAGAAAATATTTCCCATTTCCATTGTGGAGATGAGAATTTTTTTTTTACCAACTTACACACGCATCTACATAGCACTTTTAATGATTTTCAAGATGGAAACTTGCTGTGACCCACCCAGCCATGTCACGGTACTGTTATTATCAATTAGGATCACAGTGAACATGGGTAGCTCACCCCTGGCAACAGGTTTTGACCAGTTAATTCCCAGGGCATGGAGTTTAATTAATTTTATTAACTGGTAAGTGCCCCTTCTCACACTCAACCACTGTGGGTAGGAGTCTGCTGGGCATGCCAAGCAATAACAATTTGATCTGACTTTCTGCAAACAAATAAAATGTGTCTGTTTTTTTTTACAACTTGGGGAAAAAAACATTTGCAGTATGGAACTTGTTTCTGCAGGGGTTACCAATGTATTTCTCCAGGGATTCGTCCATTTATTCACAACATTTTTGGCAGAGACCTAGAAAAATCTGGAGAAAAAAATAAATTATATGGTATATTTTGAGATTTCCTTTTTGATTCTGAGGGATGTTCAGGGAGCCTATTGTGAAAATATCTGGAAAATTCACCGCCTACGATTATGTTCACTGTTTGGGTTCAGGCAATTCAATTGCAGTGATGTGACATTTTTTAAGGATGAACAACATACCTTGATTTGTCTTTACAATTCAGTAACATATAGTGTAGAATTTTCTGCTAGAAATGTAATGTAACAAATATTTAAATCACATATATCAAATTCCTGA
Source organism: Malacoraja senta (assembly GCA_038087875.1). Taxonomy (NCBI): domain Eukaryota; kingdom Metazoa; phylum Chordata; class Chondrichthyes; order Rajiformes; family Rajidae; genus Malacoraja; species Malacoraja senta. Next base: position 351,463,919 of record CM075977.1, read on the forward strand.
CTCCATTCTTTTAGTGCAGGCATTAAGCTATTTGAAATGGAAGAGACAGTTTGACGTCTCAAGATTAATCATTGAACATGTAACATCACCAATACTATTTTTTTCCTCTTGTTCGATATTGTTAAACACTCCCAAGGTAAAGACTTATCCTTTATTTTTGTTCATATTTGTTTGATAATAGTCACTGGCCATGCTTGGAATCCCTGAAAAAAGTGTAGGAACATTCTACTTGGATTGATGGCGCTGAGATAGAACTTTGTCCTTTTTCTCCCTCACTTGTCTTGGAGTTTGATCTAAACTATTTGCAACCTCGGTGGTCATATTAGGTCTGAACTAGGCTTCTGGCCATTGATTCTTACGATAATCCACACCCACCTCAGTAAATCACCTAATTCAAAACCCTTATGTCTGAACTTGCACAGTGCCTTGTTAAGGCGTTACCTTGGCTAATCAGAATTGTCATCATTTTCAAATATCACTGATTTTCCAGCACCTTTGGTTCCACAGCCTTGCCGGATTATTTGTTTGTCAGACCAACAGAGATCATGTAATAATAATAATTCATGATGAGAATAATAATGCAGGTTGCTGTCCCCGCTAGACTTGTTGATTCATCCAGAGAATAAAAGGGAGAAGACGCGAGGCGCGAGAGCCCAGTCATCGGCACACAACTGTGTGGCATGGTGGCGCAGAGTTAGACATGCTGCCTTAAGGGCCTGTGCCACTTTCACGACCTAATTCACGACCTTTTTTACTTGTGGACATTTTTCATCATGCTAGAAAAAACGCCCCGACCTACTTGATGCCACGAGTACCTACGACTAAAATCACGGCCTGCTACGACCTACCTACGACCTCCTACGACCTCATGACGACCAGGCTGCGATTATGAGTCAAGGGCAAACTCGGCAGAGGTCGTGAATTAGGTCGTGAAAGTGGGACAGGCCCTTTACAGCACCAGAGACCTGGGACTGATCCTGACTACGGGTGCTGTCTGTACAGCGTTTGTACGATCTCTCCGTTACCGCATGGGTTTTCCCTGGGTGCTTCGGTTCCCTCCCACACTCCAAAGGCGTACAGGTTTGTAGGTTAATTGGCTTTGGTTAATAAAATATTGAATTGTCCCTGGTGTGTAGGATAGTGCTGTGTGTACGGGGATCGCTGGATGGTGCAGACTTGGTGGGTCAAAGGGCCTGTTTCCACGCAGTATCTCTAAACTAAACTAAACTAAACTAACCTTAAAGTAAAAGTGCACAGCAAACTGAGCTCAGCTGCTGTTCAGAGACTCCTTACTGCACTTTCCATTATTCCCCAGTCCCTGAGCCAGGCCTACTCACTTGATCTCAAATCGTGCAAATTGCAGGTCAAAGGCTCATTCATGTCCCAATCTGATTTTTTTTACAATCAGGAAAAAATGGATTCCACAAACATTTCAAAGAAATGGGAAAGATTCACATATGTTGCCGCTGCAAAGAATTGTTCCTGTATCGTAATTTTTTAGAATTAAACATAGAAACATAGAAACATAGAAAATAGGTGCAGGAGTAGGCCATTCGGCCCTTCGAGCCTGCACCGCCATTCAATTTGATCATGGCTGATCATCCAACTCAGTATCATGTACCTGCCTTCTCTCCATACCCCCTGATCCCTTTAGCCCCTGATAGACAAGGGCCACATCTAACTCCCTCTTAAATATAGCCAATGAACTGGCCTCAACTACCTTCTGTGGCAGAGAGTTCCAGAGATTCACCACTCTCTGTGTGAAAAATGTTTTTCTCATCTCGGACCTAAAGGATTTCCCCTTTATCCTTAAACTGTGACCCCTTGTCCTGGACTTCCCCAACATCGGGAACAATCTTCCTGCATCTAGCCTGTCCAACCCCTTAAGAATTTTGTACGTTTCTATAAGATCCCCCCTCAATATTCTAAATTCTAGCGAGTACAAGCCAAGTCTATCCAGTCTTTCTTCATATGAAAGTCCTGACATCCCAGGAATCAGTCTGGTGAACCTTCTCTGTACTCCCTCTATGGCAAGAATGTCTTTCCTCAGATTTGGAGACCAAAACTGTACGCAATACTCCAGGTGTGGTCTCACCAAGACCATGTACAACTGCAGTAGAACCTCCCTGCTCCTATACTCAAATCCTTTTGCTATCAATGCTAACATACCATTCGCTTTCTTCACTGTCTGCTGCACCTGCATGCCGACTCCCATGGCTATCTGGACTACACTTCTTCCCACCCTGCTTCCTGTAAGGACTCCATCCCCCACTCCCAATTCCTCCGTCTACGCCGCATCTGCTCCCAGGATGAGGCGTTCCACACCAGGGCATCTGAAATGTCCTCATTCTTCAGGGAACGGGGGTTCCCCTCCTCCACCATAGATGAGGCTCGCACCAGGGTCTCTGCCATACCCCGCAACACTGCTCTCTCTCCCCATCCCCCCACTCACAACAAGGGCAGAGTCCCCCTAGTCCTCACCTTTCACCCCACCAGCCGTCACATACAACAAGTGATCCTCCGTCAGTTTCGCCACCTCCAACGTGACCCCACCACTCGCCACATCTTCCCATCTCCCCCCATGTCTGCCTTCCGCAAAGACCGCCCCCTCCGTAACTCCCTTGTCAATTCTTCCCTTCCCTCCCATACCACCCCCTCCCCTGGTACTTTCCCTTGCAACCGCAAGAGATGCAACACTTGTCCCTTCACCTCCCCCCTCGACTCCATTCAAGGACCCAAGCAGTCGTTCCAGGTGCGACAGAGGTTCACCTGCATCTCCTCCAACCTCATCTATTGCATCCGCTGCTCTAGATGCCAGCTGATCTACATCGGTGAGACCAAGCGGAGGCTTGGCGATCGTTTCGCCGAACACCTCCGGTCGGTCCGCAATGACCAACCTGGCCTCCCGGTGGCTCACCACTTCAACTCCCCTTCCCATTCTGTGTCTGACCTCTCTGTCCTGGGTCTCCTCCATGGCCACAGCGAGCAACACCGTAAATTGGAGGAAATGCACCTCCATTGGGCAGTCTACATCCTGGGGGCTTGAACATTGAATTCTCCCAATTCTGCTAGCCCTTGCTGTCCCCTCCCCTTCATCAGCCCTCTGGTTGTCTCCTCCCCTCCCCCAGCCCCTCCCCCAGTCCTCCGCCTTTTTCCTTTTTTCCTTTCTTCTCCCCACCCTCTATCGGTCTGAAGAAGGATTTCGGCCCGAAACGTTGCCTATTTCCTTCGCTCCATAGATGCTGCTGCACCCGCTGAGTTTCTCCAGCATTTTTGTGTACCTGCCTACTTTCAATGACTGGTGTACCATGACACCCATGTCTCGTTGCATCTCCCCTTTTCCTAATCGGCCACCATTTAGATAATAGTCTACTTTCCTGTTTTTGCCACCAAAGTGGATAACCTCACATTTATCCACATTATACTGCATCTGCCCTGCATTTGCCCACTCACCCAGCCTATCCAAGTCACCTTGCATCCTCCTAGCATCCTCCTCACAGCTAACACTGTCCCCCAGCTTCGTGTCATCTGCAAACTTGGAGATGTTGCATTCAATTCCCTCATCCAAATCATTAATATATATTGTAAATAGCTGGGGTCCCAGCACTGAGCCTTGCGGTACCCCTCTAGTCACTGCCTGCCATTCTGAAAAGGACCCGTTTACTCCTACTCTTTGCTTCCTGTTTGCCAGCCAGTTCTCTTTCCACATCAATACTGAACCCCCAATACCGTGTGCTTTAAGTTTGTATACTCATCTCTTATGTGGGACCTTGTCGAATGCCTTCTGAAAGTCCAGATATAACACATCCACTGGTTCTCCCTTATCCACTCTACTAGTTACATCCTCGAAAAATTGTATAAGCTTCGTCAGACATGATTTACCTTTCGTTAATCCATGCTGACTTTGTCCAATGATTTCACCACTTTCCAAATGTGCTGCTATCCCACCTTTAATAACTGACTCTAGCAGTTTTCCCACTACCGATGTTAGACTAATTGGTCTGTAATTCCCCGTTTTCTCTCTCCCTCCCTTTTTAAAAAGTGGGGTTACATTAGCTACCCTCTAATCCTCAGGAACTACTCCAGAATCTAAGGAGTTTTGAAAAATTATCACTGATGCATCCACTATTTCTGGGGCTACTTTCTTAAGTAATCTGGGATGCAGCCTATCTGGCCCTGGGATTTATCGGCCTTTACTCCATTCAATTTACCACTTCCCGGCAAACCTGGATTTCACTCAGTTCCTCCATCTCATTTGACCCGCGGTCCCTTGCTATTTCCGGCAGATTATTTATGTCTTCCTTAGTGAAGACAGAACCAAATTAGTTATTCAATTGGAGTTATTCAAAAGGAAGTGCTGGACCATCTGTTGCCGTAAAATGTGTGGTGTACCTGCAGTTGGATTTAAATACCACATATCTTGGCCTCTCTGTAACTTACTTTGGCCCAAGGGGGCCAAACTCTTCCCCCATCAAACTCAAGAGATTTGTACTCCTTTATTTGGGCTCTTGAACTTCCTGATTTAAATCTGTTAATAGTGCCATCATCTGCCAAGGTCCATACCTTCCAATTACTTATCTTTCCACTTCCTTCTTCTTCAAAGGCATTTATTAAACTCCACTTCTTTACCAAACATCTGTCACTTGTCCTGTATTTTCAATTAACAAACAACCATTTTGCATCAGTATCAAATTATTTGAATTCATTCGATAAATCGGCAATGGCACTTAAAGCTAAATTGGAGATTAATAAAGTATTGAACCCCAGCCTCCACCCTAGTCATTCAGAATATATGAGGAGAAATGTTCTCTTAAAATCTTTTCATTCGTTTTTTTCCAAAAAACAAAAAACAAAAACAAAAAAAAGGAAGCAAAAAGAATAATGATAAACATAACAATTATATTGATACATAGGGATCAGGATTACATTAATAACAGGTATAACCTAAATATGAGTCCAGTATCAAAATACACATTGAATATAGACCTCCCGGTCTCTATGTAAATATAGTTAAATGTTTAAAAGAAAACATATATGTAGAAAAAAACACTAAGATAAAAAGAGAAAACAAAGGAAAAAAGGAAGAAACAAAACACCCCTAAACTAAAAAAAAAAGCAAAACAGAATCTGAGCTGAGAATTTCAACAATTTAAGTGTTTGTCGTCAAGTCCGTTCCACCATATAAAGGTAAAATAGTTTTTATAACGGATAGAGAGGGAGCAATTTATGTTGTGTGAAAGTGTTGAATAAATTTTCCCCAAGTCTTATCAGATTCAACCAAGGGTTTAACAATGTTACTCCTGATTTTTTCTAAATTTCAACAACAACAACAATCAGTTCAACAACAACAACAATCAGTTTTATTCATCACATTGCACATAAAGTGCAAGTGAAATGAATTGGCCAGCAGCGGTACAATGATAAAGAACACACAAAAACACACAAAAAATTTAACACAAAAATCCAGCACAGCATTCATCACTGTGGTGGAAGGCACAAACTCTGGCCAGTCCTCCTCCATTATCCCCCGTGGTTGGGACCTCAACCCTCCACAGCCGCCGCTGCTGGCGTCCAGATTTACAGACAGGTAAAAGTCCAGGGATTTAAAGTCCCTGCCGCGCCGCAGCCAGAAGCACCGCAGACCGCAGGGCCAGCAGTCGAAGCTCCCCTCCAGGGTCCCCGGCGAGGGACCCCGCTCTGATGGTAAGTCCACGCCAGGCCCTCGGTAGAAGTAGGCCGCGGGCTGGCGGTGGAAGCTTCTTCTTCTCCCCGGGTCCCCCACGAGGGATCCCAGGCTGCGGACGTCGCACAAGCTGGAGCTCTGCAGACCGCGACTTCAGGCTGCCGGCTGTCGCGGGCCAGCAAAATGGAGCGCTCCCCTCCGGCGAGCCCCGGCGAGGGCTCGCCCGCTCCATGCCGAGAGACCACGCTGCGCCTGCCGCTGAAGCCCCGGGCGCGTCTCCGAGAAAGGCCGCCCGATCCTCGTTGTTAGGCCACGGGGGAGGCGATCTGGAAAAAGTTGCCTCTCCGTGGAGGAGGTGACCAAAACGGTTTCCCCCTCACCCCCCCACACAAGACACACAAAGAAACATTAAAAAACATACATTAAAACACACACAAAAAAAAAAAAGTTGAAAAGACTAACACGCTGCTGACAGGGCTGCCGGCTTGCAGCGCCCCCACCGACATGAAACATGATATCGTTTCAGAGTACCAATGGAGTGTGGTCGGAGAGTTGGAGTCTTTCCACTTAAATAAAATAGATCTTCTGGCGATTAATGTGGTAAAAGCAATCAACCGATGGGCAGAGCGGGACAAATGAATAGAATCTAACATTGGTAGCCCAAAATTGCAGTAATAGGATGAGGTTGTAAATCAATACCTAACACTACAGAAATAGTATCAAAAATGTCTTTCCAATATTTTTCCAAAAGTGGGCAGGACCAAAACATATGTCAATGAGGCCAATTCAGCGTTACATCTGTCACAGGTAGGATTTATATGACCATAAAAACGAGCTGACTTATCATTTGACATATGAACTCTGTGAACCACCTTGAATTGTATCAGAGCGTGTCTTGCACACATTGAGGAAGTATTAACTAATTGAAGAATCCTCTCCCAGTTCTCTATAGATAGAGAAATTTGGAGTTCTCTTTCCCAGTCATTCTTAATTTTATCAAAAATATCTATTTGTAATTTCAAAATCAACTCATAAATAGTCGTTATTAATCCTTTCTGATAAGGGTTCAAATGTAAATTTTTTTCAAAAATTTCGGTTTGATTTGGTAGCAGAAAAAAGGATAGAGTAGCCTTCAAAAAATCTAATTTGCAAATATTTAAAAAAGTGTGAATTAGGTAAATTATATTTATTGGAGAGTTGTTCGAAAGACATAAAACAACCATCCAAAAACAAATCACGAAAAGCTACTAATCCCTTCCTCTTCCATAACAGAAAGGCTTGATCAGTACTAGAAGGTTGGAAGCACAAATTAGATAAGATAGGACTCGATAAGATAAAATCATTTAGTCCAAAAAACGTATGAAATTGAAACCATATTCGATACGTATGTCTTATTATTGGGTTAGTCGTATATTTATTTAATCTCGTAATTGTAAAAGGTAACGATGCCCCTAGAATAGAAGCCAATGATAGCCCTTGAAAGGAATCACGTTCAAAATTTATCCATCCTGGGCATTGGGTATCTTCTAAATCTTTTGTCCAAAATGTTAGATAACGAACATTGACTGCCCAATAGTAGAATCTAAGGTTCGGCAATGCCAAACCACTATCTTTTTTTTATTTCTGTAAGTATTTTTTACTTAGTCTGGAATGTTTATTCTGGCATATATATGAAGAAATTTTGGAATCAATAATATTAAAGAAAGATTTGGCAATAAAAATTGGTATCGTCTGAAATAAATAGATAAATCTAGGTAAAATGAACATTTTAATTCGGCCGATTAAAGATAAGGACATCGGTGACCATTTAGTAAACTGTTGTTTGATATGATCAATTAAAGGCATAAATTAGCTTTAAATAAATCCTTGTGTTTCTTGGTGATCTTAATACCTAGATAAGTAAAACTTTCAGTAGTCAATCTAAGTCGAAACTGCCATAATTCGAAACTAGATTATTTAATGGAAAAAGCTCACTCTTACTAAGAATTAGTTTATAACCAGAGAAACTACTAAATTGATTATACTTAATGCTACTATTGCCGGAATAGATTTCTCAGGGTTAGAAATGAATAATAACAGATCATCTGCATAAAGAGATAGCTTATGTGTCTTATTCCCGCGGACAATACCAAAAATATTAGGGGATTCCCTAATAGCGGTGGCCAAAGGTTCCAAAGCAATATCAAACAGTAAAGGACTTAAAGGACAGCCCTGTCTAGTACCTCGAAATAGCCTAAAAAAGGGGATCTGGTTATTAGTAAGTACAGAAGCCAGAGGTATATGATATATCAGCTTGTTCCAAGAAATAAATTTTGGACCAATCTTAAATTTTTCAAGTGTATTGAATAAGTATTCCCATGCTACTCTATCAAACGCCTTCTCGGCATCAAGTGAAATGACACATTCTGGGGTTTTATTTGACGCTGTATATACAATATTTCTTAATCTCCTAACGTTAAAGTATGAGTAACAATTTTTAATAAAACCTGTCTGATCTTCAGAGATAATTTGTGGTAAAATATTTTCCAATCTCATAGCTAATATTTTGGAAAGAATTTTGGAATCTACATTTAACAGTGATATAGGTCTATATGATGTCACTTCAGTAGGGTCCTTATCTTTTTTAAGAATTAAAGAAATAGATGCTTCATAAAAAGATTGTGGTAATCTATTCCTTAAAAAGGCTTCTTTAAGAACCTTGCATAGCCAAGGAGGCAATAAACTTGAAAAATACTTTAAAAATTCTAGTAAACCCATCTAAACCGGGAGCTTTACCAGAATTCATTGAAAGGATTGCTTTCTGTATTTCTTCTTCCTTGATGGGTTCATCTAACAACAGAGACTCATTATGTGGTAAATTTGGCAAGTATAGTTTCTTTAAAAACTCATGCATTATATTGGAATCAGTAGGAAATTCTGATAATAGGGAGGTATAAAATTCCTGAAAGGATTTATTAATTTCGTCATGGTCTACAGTTACTGTACCATCCCATTTACTCACTTTAGTAATCTGACGTTTGGCCGACACCGCTTTCAACTGATTAGCGAGTAATTTACCAGATTTTTCGCCATGTATATAAAATTGAATTTTGGTTTTAAGTAGCTGGTTCTCAATCGGTGATACTAATAACAAATCATATCTCAATTGAAGTTCAACTCTATTCTTATAGAGCTCTAAACTAGGAGCTTTTGAATATTTTTTATCAATTTCTTTAATCTCATCAGCCAATATACGTATTTCTTTTTGAGTTTGTTTTTTTAATCCCTCGGAGTATGAAATAATTTGTCCATGAATATATGCTTTAAAAGCATCCCAGACCACACCATCGGCTATTTCTTCAGTAGAGTTTGTCAAGAAAAAAAAGCAATCTGATCTTTAATAAAATTAACAAAATTTAAGTCTTGAAGCAAAGTAGCATTAAATCGCCATTGTTTAGAGCTAAACTTGGAATCAGGTAGTTTGTTTGATAGTTTCAATGGTGCATGATCAGAAATAGCAATTGCATCGTACTCACGTGCAGTGACCGATGAAGCTGGCCGAGAATCTATTATAAAGTAGTCAATCCTAGAATAACTATGATATACATGAGAAAAAAAAGAAAATTCTTTGACATTTGGGTGTAAGAATCTCCAAACTTCTAACATTCCAGAGTCAAGTAAAAAAGAATTGATAAAACTAGCTGATTTATTTGGAAACACATGATCAGATGTAGATCTGTCAATCAAGGGGTTCAGACAGCAGTTGAAATCTCCACCCATTATTAAAAAGTGTTCATTTAAATTAGGAAAGGATGCAATTAACTGTTTAAAAAACTCAGGGTGGTCAATATTTGGTGCGTAAACGTTCACCATAGCAACTTTTTGCTTATAAAGAACACCAGTAATCACCAAAAATCTACCATATGGATCAGAAATTGTTTCATAATGAACAAACGGAATTGAGGAGTCAATAAAAATAGAGACTCCTTTCACATTAGCCTGTGAATTTGAATGAAACTGCTGTCCTCTCCAAAACTTGAAAAATCGTTGATTGTCATCTTGCCTTACATGAGTTTCCTGAATAAAAATAATCTGAGCATTTAGTCTGCGAAGAACTTTTAAAAATGTTTTCCTCTTAATGGGATGGTTCAAGCCATTCACATTCCATGAGAGAAAGTTAATAACTTTATCCATATTGCTTGTAAAAATCATGTGGGATGTAAAGGGTTGATTTCTTAAAGCCTAATAGCTCACGATACTGGAAGAAGAACGATCTAGGGGGGAGCCAGAAGTGACGACATTTCAGACATTTTTGTAGTTCGAATTTTGCACAAATGAAAAAAACTAAATAAGAAACAAGAGACCCCCCCCCCACCCATGCAAAGCCCGAAACTGACCAATAGACAGTCAGTAAGCTATCTAATCTCTTCCCTACCCCCATCTCTCCTAGCAACAGCACCCAACTAGAAAAAAGCATATTTGCCACTCAATAGCCATAACACGTTGTTGTTTGAGAGAGAAAAAAAAATACATGCTGGCAATGAAGCTGAAGAGCAAGAGCTACATATTATTATCCAAGGTCAAAATATGAAAAACAAGAACTGCATTCACTTAATTTGTCTAAAGACAGGGGAACACAAATTCCTTCACTTTTAAGAGTAAAAAATTAACAAAGAAATTCTTAAAAATTAATATATATATATAAAAGAAAAACAACATCCAGTTAAATTCTTAATCATTACCAAACGATATATTGTCAAAATAGGAACAGTAAATCTCCAATTATAACTTAATCAGCTATCAATTACTCCCCTTCACCCTCGTAACTCTCCAAAAAGCTGGAATCGTCTTGAGGATTGTTAAAAAATCGAATGTTACCATTGAAAAGTCGTATACGCAGTCTAGCTGGATAAAGTAAGGCTGGGCGCAACTTTATCTTAAACAGATCAGACATTACATTATGAAAAGACTATCTTATTTCAAAAACCTCGTAACTATAATCAGGAACAAGAGGACTTCCGGTGGCGCCATGGAGCTGTAAGGGTGCAGCATTGAGCTACGCTCCCGCTAAAATCGTGAAAAAGCCGTTTTGAAAGACGGGACCAATTTAAAAATACTCACCGGAGCTGTTTGATGTCGCGTAAGTGACGTCATCAGAAATCGCCGTGAAAAAACGGAGTTTAACGGAAGTTTTAAATGAGCAAAGGGAAACGTCCACGGAGACCCAAGAAAACTGCTACCAGTCTCCATCTTCAGGAACCTGGTAATGTTCTGCAAACTCTGCAATCAACAACAGAAAGCTCGGGAGAAGAGCCTGACTCTCAACGTTTTGTGTCTGAAATGACTTCAAAAGGAGAGATAAAGGAGAAGGAGAAAGAGATGAAGCAATTAGAACAGACGGTAAGAACCAATCTTACTAAGGACTTTTCCCAAATGCTAGCGGACATGAACACTACATTGGAGAATAATCTCTCTAAATTGGAGAATAATCTCTCTAAAAAAATTGATACTGCTTGTGGTGAATTAAAGGAGCTGTACATCTCTTTAAAGAAGCAGTTTAAAGAGCTTGATAAAAAGTCGACGGCAGAATATGCCAGAATGTAAAAAGACTATAATAAGAAATTTGAGAAGATGTTTGAGAGTATGAAAAAATCTGATAAGTTGATGGAAGATATGGAGACTGTAATGCATGAGATTGCTCAGGAAATAACGTGTCTGAGAAAAGTACAAGAATCTGCTGGGGAGCAACTTGTTAAAATGACTGATAAATGTCTGGACTTGGAAGCGAGGTCGAGAAGGCAGAATTTAAGAATTGTTGGAGTACAGGAGGGACGAGAGCGTGGAACTCAAACACGTGATTTTGTTGCCAACTTACTTAAAGAAGTTTTTAAACTGCCGGAAAACCCGAGAATAGATGTGGCTCACCGGGTAGGACGTTTCCAAACAGGACCAAATGCCTCCCCAAGACAGATGATAGTGAAATTTCTCGACATCTCTACACTGGAAAATATATTGAAGATGATTCCTCATGGAGCGAATCTGATATTTGCCGGGTTAATATTAGATTCTTCCGTGATTATCCCCCTGAAATCGTCAAAAAAAGGATCTTGTTTACAAAGGCAAGAAATATTCTGAAAGGAATCCCCAAGGTGAGATATGGGGTGATATATCCTGCAAAAATGAAGATTACTTATAATTCTACTGAACGCTCCTTTACGGATCCAGAACTGGCATTTAAATATGCACAAGATATCGTAAAGAAAACAGAGGAGAACGCTGAAGATTAAACTTTTTAATAAAAGATTTTGCTCTAATTAAGATGGCGGAACTTTTCCAGACAGTTACCAGACATGCTTATCTGTCTGGAATGTGTTTTCGAGCGTAGAGTCCATGTTTCACCTTGAATGGAAAACCTAAAGATAAATAAAATGAAGTTGAAGATACAGAATTACTGAGGGACACGGAAATAAACATAAACGGACTGGAATATAAAAATCTGTTGATTTAAGAAAATCTTTAATTCTTATATATTAATATTAAATAATCAATTAACCTAACTAACTTAATAATACTAATCTTCTTTTTATGTAATCTGTAAATATGACTAACCCATGGAGCGGGGGGGATAAGGGGAGGTTAGTCTACAATGTTAAATAGTTTAAAGGTAATGAATTTAAATTGATGATATGTACTAAAATACAGTAATTAACTAAAATGTTCATAATAATACTAACATAATATAACCGCGTGTGAAGGAGGGAGGAGCATCATACACTTGGAAAATATCCAGATGCTTGGCTCTGTTTAACCCCTTGGAACCTGCTTGTACTAAAGATAAAGACTGGGATATAATGTAATAACTTCGGGTGTATAATGTATAACTTACATATGGTTAGGTTTAGAACAGATTTAAGGCTAGACAAATTGGAAATGCATATATACATATAGAAGTGAATATCCGTTTTTTTTGTTTTTTTTCCCTCTCTTTCTGAAGTCTTTTTTGTTTTTATCTGCTCTGGTTGGATAAATTTAAAAAAATATGAAACGGCCCGTAGCCTTTCACGATACTCGGTTAAGGGGACGGAGCTCAATGTACAATAACAACAACGGAAGTCTACAAATTTTTCCCCACCTTAGGTGGCTTCTCGTTTTTAAGGTATCTTCTCTTAGATACCTTAACATCACCTTTTAAAAAAAATCACTACCACGATTCTTATTTATTATTTTTTTTAATTAATATCACAACACATTCTTTATTTTTTTTCTTATCAATGTATAATAGAGGAAAGAGATGCAAAACAAATCTAAAAGTTCGGGACGACCACCCAACACCCAGGGTTCTGAGGTATTTGGTTGCACCATATGAATCAAAAATATCAAACTGATCTATAACGCAAGACGATAGACAAATAAAGAATGGAGGAATTACGTTTTGCAGCTGGAATATAAGGGGTGCCAATGAACCAAGATTTTTGCCCAATTAAAATCATTCAATTCTGACATAATTTTTTTGCAAGAAACACATATGAAACAACAAACACAGATGAGATTGAAGGCAAATTGGATAGGTCAAACATATTATTCTTCATTTACTTCTAAATCTAGAGGTACGGCTATTATCATTCGAAAAGGTATACTATCTAAATTAGAGAATTCTTTATCAGATAAAGAGGGAAGGTATATTATAGTTTCGGGAGAAATTTACTCCACCCCATTGACTATGATAAATATTTACGCTCCGAATTTTGATAACCCCCAATTTTTAAATAAAATTCTGGATATAATATCAGAGTTTAATTACCAAAATGTAATAATAGGGGGGGGGGGGGACTTCAATTGCGTTTTAGACCCATATTTAGACAAATCAGTAAAACAAAGGAGGGGTAACTTAAAATCTAAGACTAGTGAACTTCTAAATATATATATAAAAAATACTCATATAACAGATGTATGGAGAATTGCTAATCCAACTGGAAGGGAATATTCGTTTTACTCATCGGTACATAAAACATATTCACAAATTGATTATTTCTTAGTGGATACAAAATTAATTCCATATACAATCAATCCTAAAGGACAAAGGACAAAGGACAAAGGACATTTATTGTCACATACACCAAACGGTGTAATTAAATTTCTCTTGCCATGCAGCACAAATTAGACACAACATTAAAGAAAAAATTTAACATAAAACATAAAAACCTCCCCCCACAATGGTTCTCACTGTGGGGGAAGGCACAAAGTCCAGTCCCCATCCCATGTCCACCCATAGTCAGGCCTATTGAGGCCTCCACAGTGGCCTTCACGGAGGCCCGATGTTCCAGGCCATTCTCGACGGGTGATGGATCACCGGTGTTGGGAGAACCCTCTCAGCGGCTTGGGACACCTGGAACAGCCGCCTCCTTAGTCGAGTCCACGGCTTCCGAAGCCAACAGGCCGCGTTGGATGGAGCTCCACCACTGGCGATCTCGGCGAGAGATCCCAGGCTCCCGTTGTTAAAGTTCAGCGCCGCCGCCCGCAGACCCGCAGCTCCGCGATGTTTCACCTGCGGGCTCAGCTCACCGGAGCTCCAGCGTGGCGACCCGGGCAAGGCATCGCCCGCTCCGCTCCGCGATAGCGCTCCAGCGCTGCGCTGCCGCCGAGGTCCTGGGCGGTCCCCTCAGGAAACGCCGCTCCAGGCCCGCTGGTAGGCTGCGAGGACGGGTCGAAGGTGCAGCCCGGAGAAAAGTTGCCTCTCCGACCAGGTAGGGACCCTAGAAAGTAGTTTCCCCCTTCCGCCCCCCCCACCCCTCACATAAAAAAGAATAGAACTCCTAAAAACAAAACAACTAACTAACAAAAATAAAACATAATTTTGTTTAAAAAAAGATGAAAACGGACAGCTGCAGGCTGGGCAGCCATACCACACAGGACGGTGCCCCCTAGGAGATACCTCAATAAATACCACAATAGTATTATTTCCGATCATTCCCCGTTGACTTTTCTATTAACATTTGAGGGAATGCCGGGTAAAAAATCTTTCTGGAGGTTTAACGCCCAAATCTTATACAACCCACAAGGTTATATCTAAAACAACAAATGAAATTTTTTTTTGAGACAAATGAGACACCAGGTATTTCACCTTCTTTATTATGGGAAACTATTAAGGCATTTATCAGAGGAGTTATAATCTCATATCAAATTTTCTAAAATAAAAAGAATAAGACAGAACAACTGATGTTAGAACAAGAAATCAGACAATTAGAGTTAGATAATGCCAAAGATCCAACTACAGATAAACATATTAAGATAATACTATTGAAATCTAAACTTAATCGAATTTTATCGGCAAGAGTAGTAAGATTATTCCAAATTACAAAACAGGAATATTTTGAATTAGGTGATAAGCCACATAAACTCTTAGCTTGTCAATTGAAAAAACAAGAAAAGGAAAATACTATCACTGAAATTAAATCAGAGAAAGGTGAATCACTAACATTACCTAAGGATATTAACAAAAGATTTGCTCAATTTTATCAAAATCTATATACATCTAAAACTAAAATAGAAGATAGCAAAATTATAAATTTTTTAGATAACTGTAATCTTCCAAAACGTGAACTCTCGGAACAAGAGGAATTAGGAGCTCAGATTACACTTGAAGAAATAGGACCAGATCGTTTTAGCAATGAATTTTACAAAAGATTTCACGAGATAACGGCTCCACATTTACTTAAATTCTATACTCACGCCTTTAAAGAAAATAAACTACCAGAAACATTAGCTGAATCAACTATTACACTTATACCAACAAAAGATAAAGATTTAGAAGAACCAGGCTCATATAGAGCTATATCACTTTTTAAATACAGATCAGAAAATTTTTGCAAAAACCTTAGCAAGAAGTAAATACATTAGTAAATTGATAAATCCAGATCAAACGGGGTTTATACCCAAAAGACATTAATTTAATAATTTGAGACGCCTGTTTAATATAATGTACTCACATAAAACGGAAGAAGAAGATATATCAATTGTTTCTCTGGATGCAGAGAAAGCATTTGATCAGGTAGAGTGGCAGTATTTATATAAAGTACTGCAAAAATTTAATATGGGAGAGAATTTTATTGTATGGGTAAAATTATTATATGGCAAACCGACGGCAAGAATATTAACTAATAATATGTTATCTCCAAAATTTCAATTATCGAGGGGCAATAGGCAGGGATGTGCATTATCACCCCTGCTATTTGCCCTTATGATAGAGCCTTTGGCTGAAAGTATAAGAATTCATCCGAATATTCGGGGATGTAATACTAAGGACTCAAATAATAAAATTTCATTATACGCAAACGATATACTTCTATACATTACAAATTCACAAACGAGCATACCAAACTTATTAAATTTAATAGAGGAATTCGGTTCTTTTTCAGGATACAGAACTGGAATAAAAGTGAAATCATGACCTCAAGAATCGACACACCTATTAAAATACCCCTTTAAAATTGCAACAGAAAAATTGAAGTATTTGGGTATTCAAATTACTAGAAAATACAAATCATTATTTAATGCTAATTTTATGCCTTTGTTAAATAAACTGAACGCGTTGATTAAATTCTGGAAAACACTACCGTTGTCATTAATAGGCAGAATAAACGCTATAAAAATGATCTTTTTACCACAAATATTATACCTATTTCAATCTATACCATTATATATACCTAAAAACGTTTCCAAAAAACTAGACTCTAACATTACCAACTTTATTTGGGACTATAGATCACATAGAATTCAAAGAAAACACCTGTGTAAACCCAAAGACACTGGGGGACTTTCACTTCCGAACTTTTTGTATTATTATTGGGCAGTGCGTATTAAGAATATAATTTATTGGTTGGACAGTCCTACCCAACAGACAGAATGGATAAGAATGGAGAAAGAGGATTGTTCTCCTTGTAATAAAGGAGCGATCCTCTTCTCCCCGATAAAACTGAACAACACAATATATAAGACTAATCCAATTATTCATAATACAATAAGAATTTGGAAACAAATAAAATTAACTTTAAAATTAAGAAACCTATCATTGTTAATGCCAATAGTGAATAATCCTTCATTTAAACCATTTCTTACCGATAAAACATATAACCAATGGGAAAGAATGGGAATGAAAAGGATCGGCGATATGTATGAAATGGGAAATCTGTTAACATTCCAACAATTACAATTAAAATTTAAGTTGAAAAATAACCAATATTTTAAATACCTTCAGATCTGCAACTTCATGAAGAAATATATACAAAGACATCAAACTATAACTTTAAACCCACTGGAAGACTATTAAGGCTGACTCACAGAAATTAATATCATATTTATATAATAGTATTTTAAATATAGAACTACCATTGACAGAGGCACTTAGAGAAGATTGGGAACGAGAATTAATGATAAAAATCACGAAAGAAACATGGGAAAGTATTTGATATATATACACAAATGTTCGATTAATGTAAGACTTAACTTAATTCAATTTAAAATTCTACATAGATTATATTATTCAAAAACTAGACTGAATAAATTCTATCCAAATACTTCTCCCATTTGTGATAAATGTTTATCTCAAAATGCCACTATAACACACTCTTTTGTTTCCTGCATAAAACTTCATAAATTCTGGAGCGATATCTTTGAAATATTTACAAAATTATTCAAGATAAAAATGGAGCCTAACACTGAAATGATTATACTTGGAGTAACGGAAGACAGGAACAAATTGAATACATTTCAAAATTCATTTTTTAATTATGGGTTAATAACGGCAAAAAAACGTATACTTAAATTTTGGAAAAATACACCCATACTGTAAAGAGGAGTCATAACACACCGTGTCTTTACTACTGTTTATTCATGATACACATACTTTACTGCCCTAGCTGTTCGTGGTCTGTCACCGGAACCAGAGAGCGAGCACTGGGTGGGAAGGTTGTAATTATACTAGTGATGTGGGGAGTGGTTAGTAGTGGTGAGGTCACTATGTTAAAGGTACATGCACATATCATCTACATCCTTCCCCTTGGAAATATAAAGCAATACAATAGTGACAGGGCGACCACGTCTCATACGCTACGAGCAGGTGAGCAAACAGTTAAGCAAAATCACCATAATGGACAGGCGGCCTGACCACCCGCCCGGACCGGGTATGCAGCTCGCCATCTCCCCCCTCTGCAGGAGGAACTTGAGTAGGAGCAGGCGCGGGTGAGAGAACCGGGGAACCGGGAGGAGAAAGAGAAAACGGAGACGGAGCAGGGGAAGCAGGAGCAGTAGCGGGAAGACGGGCAGGTGAGGGAGGACTGGCTGGTGGAGAACGGGGCTGATATAGCTGAGAAGGCAGGGACCGAGGCATACGTGGAGGGGCAGGCAACGTGGCAGACAGTGGGGGGGAAAAGGGGTCTGCAGGCGGCGGTGGGGGCTCGTTAACAAGCCGCAGATGTTGGCGGGACCGGCGGTAAATAGTACCGTCATGGTCGACTAGATAGGACCGCGGCAAACCAACAGTACCGACGACGATGGCAAGCCTGGGGTGACCAGAGGGGGACTGCATCCGGACGACTTGGCCAGGGAACAGAGGCGGGAGGGGACGGCAGGACTTGTCGTGGGAGCGCTTTTGGATTTCTTGCTTGAGGGAAATGCGCTCCTGGACAGCAGCGGGCTGGAGAACAGAGGGAACGAGGGACCGCTGGGTCACCGGGATCGGAGGTCTCGTAGTGCGAGACATCAGCCGTTGTGCTGGGGAGCCCAAGGCAGTATCGCGGCAAATGTTTCGAAGGTTGAGAAGGGCCAGGTAAAAGTCAGAATGGGACAGTCTACAATGTTCCAGCAAGTCCTTAGCACTGCGGACAGTGCGCTCTGCCAAGCCGTTGCTTTGAGGGTACTCTGGGCTGCTGGTATAGTGTCGGAAGTTCCATCTGGCAGCGAAACTCCAAAATTCGGCACTCGAGAACTGGCTGCCGTTGTCCGATTGAAGACTTGCCGGGGTGCCAAAGGTTCCGAAGTGGCAGCGCAGCTTCCCGATAACGGCCGAAGAGGTGAGGGAGTGCAGCTGGTCAACCTCGAACCAGCTGGAGTACGAGTCCACAAGAACCAGGAAGTGCTTGCCACGCCACTCAAAAATGTCAGCGGCGACGGTCATCCAGGGCAGCTCGGGGGCAGGCTGTTGCAGAAGCGGCTGCCGTTGCTGATGGGGAGCGAGGCTATTGCAGACAGAGCAAGCGGAGACCCTCTCCCGGATGTCTTGGGCCATGCTGGGCCAGTAGAACAATCAGTTGATCCCACTTCTGACAGCATGTAAATAGGAGTCATAACACACTGTGTCTTTACTACTGTTTATTCATGATACACATACTTTGCTGCCCTAGCTGTTCGTGGTCTGTCACCGGAACCAGAGAGCGAGCACTGGGTGGGAAGGTTGTAATTATACTAGTGATGTGGGGAGTGGTTAGTAGTGGTGAGGTCACTATGTTAAAGGTACATGCACATATCATCTACACATACCAATGCTTAAAATGTGGATTTCAAACATGTTGGACACCGCACATCTTGAAGAAATGCGATTCCTCCTAACAGAAAAATCAGCGGATCTACATCGGTGAGACCAAGCGGAGGCTTGGCGATCATTTCGCCGAACACCTCCGCTCGGTCTGCAATAACCAACCTGACCTCCCGGTGGCTCAGCACTTCAACTCCCCCTCCCATTCCATATCCGACCTCTCTATCCTGGGTATCCTCCATGGCCAGAGCAAGCAACACCGGAAATTGGAGGAACAGCACCTCATATTCCGCTTGGGGAGTCTGCATCCTGGGGGCATGAACATTGAATTCTCCCTATTCTGTTAGCCCTTGATGTCTCCTCCCATCCCTCAGCCCTCGGGCTCCTCCTCCACCTTTTTCCTTTCTTCTCCCCACCCCCCATCAGTCTGAAGAAGGGTTTCGGCCCGAAACGTTGCCTATTTCCTTCACTCCATTGATGCTGCTGCACCCGCTGAGTTTCTCCAGCATTTTTGTGTGCCTCCAATTCTTAACGAGTTGGTCTCCATTTATCGACTTCTTGGAAGCATATGGCACAACAAAATCGTAGAAACCAACTGTTTCAGGACTGGGTGAAGGATGGTCAAGAATATAAATAACTATCTCCTATAATCTCCTACTCTCTACTCTTTCTCTTTCTCTCTCCCTTTTTTTACTTTCCCTCTTTCCCCCCTTTTCCTTTTCACACACCATACATCACACGTTTTTCTATTTTTTATTACCTACTCTCTCTTTCTCTCTTTTATTGTTATTAAAAATATAAAAAAACACGAAACTGTACATAAAATGTAACATGCTAATATATATTAGGTACCTTGGTGCCACATTACTGTACTTACTTCTAATAAAAATATATAATTTTTTAAAAAGGAACAAACCGAAACTTTCATCCTTCATATTCAACCAAGCCCAACTTTTTTGCTGCCTGGAGAATATTCTCCTTCATTTGCAAAAAGTGAAACCGAACAATCAAGTGTCTAGGTTTATTACCAGATTTCTTCCCAATCCTGTGTGCGTTATCCAAAACTGGAAGATTTTCATTGTGCTCAATGTTGAAAGTCTCCTTTATCATTTTAGAACCATATTTTATAACATTATCTCCTTCTTGACCTTCCGGCAGACCAACAATTCGTAAATTCAGTCGACGGCTTCTGTTTTCCAGGTCCATATTTTTAATCTTATATTTTTGGAGTGCTCGAGTATTTTCATTCATTCTCCGTTCCAGTTTTTCAATCTTCAAGTCTCTCTCCTGGCCCAGGGTTCGCAAGTTATCAATTTGTTCCTTTTGTTCACGAAGTTCGTCTTGTAACATAATAAGCTTTTCTTGAACTTCCTTCAATTTGTTCGAAACTCCTTTCACCATTTCTTCCAAACTGCAAAATCTTGTTTTCATTTCATTTTTCAGTTCATTTTTCAGTTCATCGTTCATTTTCGATATTGCTTCTATGATACTAGAGTCAGAAGCTGTGGCTGTGGTTGTGGCTTTCCCCTGTTCCTTCCTTGGGGAGCCTCCTTTCCTTCTTGTCTCCATCCTTTTAACGATATAGGTGTGTAAAAGTGTTATCAACACTTTATGAAAAGTTAGACCGTGCCTTGAAGTCAAGTAATCACAAGTAACATTGAAAGAGTGGCAAGTGAAGGTTAAAAGTTAAGGGAGCAAATTAATTTGCAACCTTTACAGCATGCTGTCACTAGGAGAGTCGAGGAGAAATGTTATGTGTATGAAAAGAGGCATAAACATGCAGAGATTTGCAGCACGGAAACAGGCCCTTCAGGCCACTGTCATCAAGCACTCCTTACAGCTATCCTACCCTAGCTGATCTTATTCTCCCCACACTCTCATGAACTCCCCTCCAAAGTCCACTACTCTATGACATTTTACAGTGGTCAATTAACTTATCAACTTGCACGTCCTTGGGAGAGGAGAAGAAATGGGAACACCCAGAGGAAGCCCTTGTGGCACGTGGAGAATATGCAAATTCCACATAAGCAGTACTTGAGATAAGGAATGAACATGTGCCTTTGGTGATTGTACGCAGCAGCTCTATTGGCTGCTTCACTGCACCACCGACATCCTGTCACAAACGTATGTGGAAATTATACTGCTGCACAGCCTAGTGGACATGGAATAATATTTATATCAACCAGACAGGTACCTACCGATGAGTAGTTCACAACATGGAATTGTGAAGGGCAGATTCTGTTTAAAATGCAATCCCCCCCCCCCCCCCCCCCAAAACACAAATGAATATGAAGGCGAAATGATTCAGAGGATTTTTCTGTGCTGCAA
Source organism: Malacoraja senta (assembly GCA_038087875.1). Taxonomy (NCBI): domain Eukaryota; kingdom Metazoa; phylum Chordata; class Chondrichthyes; order Rajiformes; family Rajidae; genus Malacoraja; species Malacoraja senta. Next base: position 351,485,437 of record CM075977.1, read on the forward strand.
ACAAAATGTTAAATGAATAGCAATTGGTTGGTCAATGCATGTGTTGTGTGTGTGGCTCACCATTACAAGATTCCATTCCACCTGTGGCCCAATAGAACTGCACAGTGTACATTTAACCATGGTATTCTTAACCACAGGGATTAACCTATAACCACAGGGATTAAGGAACAACCTGCCAGACGAGGTAGTTGAGGCAAGGACTATCCCAAAATTTAAGAAACAGTTAGACAGGTGCATGGATAGGACACGTCTGGAGGGATGTGGAACAAATGTGGGCAGGTAGGACTGGTGTAGTTGGGACATGTTGGCCGGTATGGGTAAATTGGGCCAAAGGGCTAGTTTCCACACTCTATCACTCTATGACTATGACTCTACGACATCAATCAGAGTACTGTATAGAAGTTGGGAGGCCATGTTACAGTTGTACAAAACATTAGTGAGGTCACATTTGGAGTATTGTGTTCAGTTTTGGTCACCCTATTATAGGAAATATGTTGTTAAGCTGGAAAGAGTGCAAAGAAGATTTACGCGGATGTTGCCAGGACTCGAGGGCCTCCACTAAAGCATGAGGTTGAGCAGGCTAGGACTCTATGTCTGATTTCTTCTTTGCAGCACAGGAGGATGGGGAATGATCTTATGGAGGTTTTCTACGATCATAAGAGGAAAGAGTCTTTTACCCAGAGCTGGGGAATCAAGAACCAGAGGGCATAGATTTAAGATGAGGGGGGAAAGATTTAATAGGATGGACAACTTTTTTACACAAAGGGTGGTAGGTATATGCACAGAGGATTCAAAGGCAATTTTGCAATTAAAGCAGCAATAAGTTAACTTGAGTATTCAGTAATCTGTTTTCCAAGAAAATTCTATTGCATGGTGCAAATACCATTGTGCCGCGGAATGAATTTCCAGCACGATGCATTAAGGGAAGTGGAGCCATCTGGGTGAAGTGTTTGCTGGGAAACATGTTAAAGAGTAGGGGGTAAATAAACATCTCTTCAAGTGGCAAGCTAATGATTGCGATTGAAATGTTTTGATAGAAATTATTTGTGCACAGGCACAAAAGGACACAAGTAATGTTTGCTGATATTATTTAATTGGAATTGGAGAAGCTATGTAAATAAATTGTGAAATTTGTATTTGGAGAAATGAAAGGGACAAAGGAAGTCACAGTATAGATGAGAGGAACAGTGCTATCCTTGGAGATGAAAGGACAGATCTGCAAGTAAAAAAACTCTTTAAAAAGCAGATGGGGTCCTGAATCTTAAACTGGAAGACTGAATATAAAACAAAAGGGTAATATTGATTTACGTTTTCATTGAGTCATAGAGAGATACAGTAGAATAACAGGTCGTTTGCTCCACCGAGTCCTTACTAACCACCAATTACCCATTTGCATTAATCCCACAATATTCCCAAGAAAAAGAAGGCATATTGTTAAGACAAAAGCTAGTCTTTCAGCTGACAGGATAGCACACAACAAAAAACCTTTTCACCATACCTCAGTACACATGACATTAAACTAAGCTTAACTAAACTAAACTTTTATGTTGTTCTGAATATTCAATTAAAGAAAAAATATACGAGCCATGATCAGTGAGTACAAAGATTCAGTGGAATTTGAGATGGGTGATGAAGGCTGCAAAGAGGTATCTTTCCATTGATATGAAGATTCAAGACTTAAATGCCTTTTAATAAATTATAAGGTAGACAAAAAGAACGGCAGATGCTGGAAAATGAATTATAAAATGTTTTGAAAATAGTATATACTAGACTAAGTGGGACCCGTTGGGTTCCAGCATCACACGGGAGGGCTGGTCCCTCGACGCAATATTCTACCTCTCCACCAATTCCAATATTGGTGGCCAGTGGGGGGGGGGGGGGCTTTCTGGAGCGCTGGTATGGGTGTTGTTGGATGCAGGGACTACTGGTCTCCAGAGGGCTAGTATAGACATTGTGGGCCAAATGGATTCATGGGGTGGCAGCTCAGTCCCTCAAGCCTGATGTGCTGGCAGCTCACTCATGGCTGGTGGGCTGGCAGTTGACTCATGGCTATTCCTTGAAATTCCATTTCAAGCAGAGTGCAAGGCCACCAAATTCAAGTGCAGTTTCCAACCACTTCAAGCAGGGTGCAAGGCCACCAAATTCAAATCCATTTTCCTACCATTTCAAGCAGGGTGCAAAGCCACCAAATTCAAGTGCAGTTTCATACCATTTCATGCAGCGTGCAATGACACCACATTCAAATGCAGTTTCATACCATTTCATGCAGGGTGCAAGGCCACCACATTCAAATGCAGTTTCATACCATTTCAAGCAGGGTGAAACCACCATAAAACCACACAAAACACCACACTCACAGTTCAGTAGACATTCAGTGTGTTCAGTTGATTCACAGCTCAGACAGAGTCATGACATCTCCCTCCCCCATCATGCAGAGACTGAGCCACACCCACACTTCCGGGTTTTGTTAAAACTTGGCCTGAAGGAGCTTCCTCACAGCTACAGGACTGCTTTGAAAGGACAAACTGGGACATTTTTGGAAATCAGGACTTGGAGGAGTACACATCCACGGTACTCTTTTACATCCAGAACTGTGTTGACAACGTCACCGTCGACAAACTCATCCGGGTGTACCCCAACCAGAAGCCGTGGATGACAAAAGAGGTCCAAACTCTCCTCAAGGACTGCAACACCGCCTTCAGGTCTGGCGACAGAGCCCTGTACAGCACTGCTAGAGCCAACCTGAAGAAGGGCATCAGGGTTGCCAAAGCGGCCCACAAGAGGAAGATAGAGGACCACTTTAACAACAACGATCCACGGCGGGTGTGGCAGGGCATCCAGCACATCACCAACTACAAGCCCAGCAACAGCACGACGGCCGACGGCGACGCCTCACTGGCAGAGGAGCTGAACTGCTTCTTTGCTTGCTTCGAGGCAGAACCAGAGGAGCTCGTCACCATTCTCCCACCAGCCCCTGACAACAACAACTACACCCTCACTGTGCAGGAGCATGAAGTGAAGCGGGTGCTCAGGGCGGTGAACCCGAGGAAGTCTGCCGGCCCGGATGGCGTGACAGGAAGGGTTCTGAAGGAATGTGCAGACCAGCTCTCCGAGGTCTTCACGAAATTCTTCAACCTGTCCCTGTCCAAATCCATCATTCCACCGTGCCTGGTCTGCCACAATCATCCCACTACCAAAAAAGCCTGTTATCAGCGGCCTTAACGACTACCGACCGGTCGCTTTCACACCAGTCATCATGAAGTGTTTCGAGAGGCTGGTCCAGCAGCACATCAAAGCCAGCCTCCCGTCCACCTTCGATCCACACCAGTTTGCCTACAGAGCAAATAGGTCCACTGGGGATGCCATCGCCACTGCTCTTCACACTGCACTGACCCACCTCAAACACCGGAGGAGCTATGTGAGGATGCTTTTCATGGACTTTAGCTCCGCCTTCAATACAATCATCCCAAGTAGACTGGTCACCAAACTCATGGATTTAGGACTCTCCCAACCCATCTGCCTCTGGATCAAGGACTTTCTGTCTAACCGCCCCCAGACCGTCAGACTGGGCCATCACCTCTCCACCCCCATCACACTCAGCACCGGCTCCCCACAGGGCTGTGTGTTGTGCCCCCACCTCTACGCCCTCTACACCCACGATTGTGCCCCCGCCCACTCCACTAACACCATCGTCAAGTTCGCGGACGACACGACTGTGGTTGGACATATCTCAGGAGGAGATGAAACAGCCTACAGGGAGGAAGTCCAAAGACTGGCAGCGTGGTGTTCAGACAACAACCTCATCCTAAACACCACAAAAACAAAGGAAATTATCATAGACTTCCGTAAGAACAGTGCAGCCCTCAAACCCCTATTCATCAATGGGGACTGTGTGGAAAGGGTCTCAGACTTCAGATTCCTGGGCACACAAATTACGGAGGATCTCTCCTGGACTACAAACGCCACCACAGCAGTCAAGAAGGCCCAGCAGTGACTCTACTTTCTGAGGATCCTCAGGAAAAACAACCTGGAGGAGAAGCTGCTGGTGTCCTTCTACCGCTGCTCCATCGAGAGTGTGCTGGCGTACCGTATAACCACATGGTATGCCAGCTGCTCTGCAGCAGACAGGAGAGCCCTTCAAAGGGTCATCAACACCGCACAAAAAATCACTGGCTGCCCACTGCCCTCCCTGAAGGACATCTTCAGCTCTCGCTGCCTTGGCAGGGCAGCCAACATCCTGAAGGACCCTTCCCACCCTGGACACAACCTGTTCCACCTGCTGCCCTCTGGCAGACGGTACAGGTCTTTCAAAACTCGCACAAACAGATTCAGAGACAGCTTCTACCCCATAGCCATACGTGAACTTAACAATGCAAAATAAGAAATAACACTCACATTCAACTGAATGGTTCTACCTCAGCTGCTATTGTTATTTATCTGTAATTTTTCTCTTTATATGTATATATTTTTACCTTTTATTATATATTTAAAATTGCTCTTATGAATCGTACCGTGGGATTGACTTTTAAATTTCGTTGTACAATAGTGCAATGACAATAAAGAGATTACTTACTTACTTACTTACTTATTACTTACTTTATAATCCCTTCCCCTCCCACCGGAAAAGGTGTGGCCTTCATGGCGTGATTGACAGGAGAGAGTTTCTCAACATTTTTTAAACACTATTAACACTTTTATTTGTCATTGATGGGAAGAATCCTGTGCACCTGATGAACGGAGGGGGACTGAGTTAGATGGCCAAAAATCACAGCCGTAAGTGGTAGCGTTTTATCTAACATCAATATAGTGCAAACAGGAAGTTGTCAAGTTTAGACAAACAACCATTTGCAGTGCCTTTTCACTTCAACCCAAAACCCCTAAACAACCATTTGCAGTGCCTCTTCACTTCAACCCGAAACCCCCAAACAACCATTTGCAGTGCCTTTTCACTTCAACCCAAACCCCCCAAAGAACCATTTGCAGTGCCTTTTTACCTCAACCCAAACCCCCCAAACAACCATTTGCAGTACCTTTTTACTTCAACCCAAACCCCTCCAAACAACCATTTGCAGTGCCTTTTTACTTCTACCCAAACCCCCCAAACAACCATTTGCAGTGCCTTTTTACGTCAACCCAACCCCCCCAAATAACCATTTTCAGTGCCTTTTTACTTCAACACAAACCCCCCCAAAAAAACATTTGCAGTGCCTTTTTACTTTGAACAAAACCCCCCTAACAACCATTTGCAGTGCAAACCCCCCTAACAACCATTTACTTCAAACCAACCATATTTTCATTTTCAAACCACATTAAGGGCACTCACAGTTGAGTAGACATGTGTTCAGTGTTATTCAGAGCTCAGAGAGACGTGACCCTCGTGCTTCCTCCACCTTGCAGAGACTGAGTGAGGCACACCTGGGTTTTATAGTCCCTCCCCCCTCCCACCAGTAGTGGCAGCTGAGAGAATGGCACATTTTTTTAATACATTAATATCTCTCCGATTTTTCATCAATGGGAAACATCCTCTGGAGGAGGGCTCTGAGCGAGCTGGCCAAAAATGACGGCCGTAAGTGGCGGCGTTCTCTCGGAAATCACATCGTAGTGAGTCAAAAGTGGTCAAGATCTTACTTTTAGTAATATAGATATAGAAAATGCGTTTCTCCTTATTCCCCATTTACCAACACTGTGGACACAGGGAGAATTAAAGGAGGAATTAGAATTATTTCCTCACCAAAAATATATAAAAGTATGATAGAGGTAGATAGGGTGGATAGCCAGAGTATTTTTCCGGGGTGGAAATGTCAAGATACTCGAGGACATAGCTTCAAGGTGAGGGGGTGGTTGGGGGGAAGTTTAAAGGAGATTTATGAGGCAAGTTTTTAACAGAAATTAGTAGGTGGCTGGAATGCACTGCCAGGGAAAGTGTGGAAACAGATACGATAACAATGTTTAAGAAGCAATTATACAGGCATATGATCTGACTGGGATTGAAGGATATGGATCATGTGCAGGCCGATGCTATTCGTTTAAATTGGCATCATGGTCAGTATGCACATTGTGGGCTGAAGGGCCTGTTCATGTGCAGTACTGTTGTATGTTCTATGTTCCATAATTTAGCTGCAGAGCAAAAACATAGGTTGATCTATCGCACATTATCAGGTTAACATTCCTTTCCTGGTATGGATTACTGATGAAGGATAAGTAAAGATACAAAGAAAAGGTATGAAAAAGATAGATTCAAGGACAGACTGCTTAGTTGCTATTGTTAGACAAGTATGGTGTTGGTTCAAACCACTGAGATGCCACTTTACAACAAGTTTTTCTTCACACAAGCATGCAATGGATCTCCTGAACAATGTGTGAACTGTAAAAACTACAAAAACATTCAATAAATAATAGAATGCTACATTAAAATTGGGTCTTTATGCATAAGCTACATCAAGGAAGACCAATGGTTGTCTCCAGCTGTAATTGTATAGGGATGATCACTTAAAACGGTCTGGAGGACAAGATTTGTAAACAACATCTACTTTGAATGGGAGAAGAATAGAATAAAGAAAGAAAGTGCTCATGCATTTCTCCCCATTTTTTTCCCTGTTAGACATTCAAAAGGAAATATGATGTGCTTCACGGACATTGAAATGCTTCTGAAGTAATTCTAGGAATTGACTTCTTGCCACAACTTTCAGATGCCCTGTCATCCTGCTCCAATGCTCAGATGGTCAAAAGTTAAAGCTCACCCTTTTATGTGCCTCATAAAACAACAGAAGCTGCTTTCATTTTCCACCTTCAGTGATATTTCAAGGCAGGAGCATGGATTTCACTTTGCCTACAGGCTTTCAAGCCGAGACAAAGGAAATATTAGCAAAACCAACAGTAGTAATTTCTATGTTAGACATTCTGGCGCATAAAACCAGGCTGCAAATTCACGCAAAAATGTGCAATGTAGAACTTCATATGAATGGAAACTGGATAGACACCAGATCTGTCAAACTGATATACTGTAACTACACCAAACATACATAACCTGGGGGCATGGACACCAACGCACAAGAGCAAAAAGTGAATGGACGTTTTCTTCTTTAAATATTTTACACTGGAGGGGAGGAGGATACAATGGCGGTGCGCATAGTTAGAGAATAGAAAGGTAGATTTTAGGTGATATAAGCCAAAAGAAATAGGGATACTTTTTCCTCCTTGACAGAAATCCTATAATATCAGCAAGGCAGGATTAATGCATGCCTGTTATTCTTTCCTCTGACCCCAGTGGGACCACAGGGCTCAGTCTTCTACAAGAGTTTCAGCACGTTTTCAGCTGCTAGCAAATTATGCTCTTATGCGAGGGTCAGTTGCTTCAGATCCCGAAGAAGAAGAAGAGTTAACACTGTTTCGCAATTCTTGTTTAAAAGGAGATTTATAGCCGTACAATCCAGCTGCACGGTTTCCAGAGATGACAGACTTTAGTTGTACAAAATAGACTAGAGAAATTAGGGTTTTCAATGGATCAGAGGAGGTTGTGTTGGGATCTGCTGGAGATATTTAACATCATAAATGCAATTTTCAGAATGGATATTGTTCTCATTAGTGGAGGTGACCCGTTGTCTTGGCATACACATTTCATTGTACCGTTGACCCTGTGTTAACCTACATATGACAAATAAAACTGAACTGAACTGAACTGAACTGGAATAGGTACAAACTAAAATGAAGATGGTTGGTAAAATACCAAAAATGACACAAGGAAACTTTTGATGAGCTGTTTGGATAGTTTTGATGCCACTGAGGTTTGTATCCTTGTTAATTTCTGCAAGAAAGCATAGCAAATGACTTGTTCAAAAAAATATTGATGTATACAATGTTAACCTCTGAAAGATTCTGACAAAAGTCAGCAACAGTCAAGACCAATGCCTCCGGTGACTCTTGCAAACGTCTACAGATGCACTGAAGAAAGCATGCTGGTGAGTTGCATCACAGCTTGGTTTGGGAAAATCTCTGCCCAAGACCATAAGAGTGGTAGAGAGTTGGAGATGTAGCCCAGAGTCTCCATCATTGACTCCTTCATTGGCAGTCACAGTGGCTCAGCGGTAGAGTTGCTGCCTTACAGCAAATGCAGCGCCGGAAATCCTGGTTCGAGCCCTATTACGGGTGCTGTCTGTACAGAGTTTGTACGTTTTTCCCGTGACATGTGTGGGTTTTCTCCGAGATCTTCGGTTTCCTCCCACACTCCAAAGATGTACAGGTTTGTATGTTGATTGGCTTGGTAAGTGTAAAAAAATGTCCCTAGTGGGTGTAGGATGGTGTTAATGTGTGGCCATCACTGGTCGGCGTGGACCTGGTGGGCCGAAGGGCCTGTTTCCATGCTGTACCTCTAAACTAAACTAAATATCTAGATGATGCTGCCTTGGGAAAGCAACTAACATAATCAAAGACTTGTCCCCTCCTAAGTTAGGAAAAGGGGAGTACATGAGATATGGGTGTCCTTGTTCACCAGTCACTGAAAGTAGGCATGCAGGTTCAGCTGACAGTGAAAAAAGCTAATGGCATGTTGGCCTTCATAACAAGAGGAGTTGAGTATAGGAGCAAAGAGGTCCTTCTGCAGTTTTACAGGGCCCTAGTGTGAACACATCTGGAGTATTGTGTGCAGTTTTGGTCTCCAATTTTGAGGAAGGTCATTCTTGCTATTGAGGGAGTGCAGTGTAGGTTCACAAGGTTAATTCCTGGGATGGCGGGACTGTCATATGTTGAAAGAATGGAGCGACTGTGCTTGTGTAGTCTGGAATGTAGAAGGATGAGAGGGGATCTAATTGAAACATATAAGATTATTAAGGGATTGGACATGCTAGAGGCAGGAAACATGTTCCTGATGTTGGGAGAGTCCAGAACCAGGGGCCACAGTTTAAGAATAAAGGGCCTGTCCCACCAGCATGCGAATGCATGCGTCTAGCACGACCAAACGTGGTCCCGACGTCATACTGACCAATCAGCTGGGCAGGAGGCGGGCCGACTGAATTTGGACATCGCACGGCGTCGGGCGGTGACGTCATCACGCAACGGCACGCCGGGCGATGACGTCATCGCGCAATGCCACGCGCTAGGCGTATGCCATCAAGAGGCTGCGTACGACGTCAAGATGCTGCGTACGACGTCAAGACGCTGCGTACGCCGTCAAGACGCTGCGTACGCCCGGAATGCGACTGCGGGCCGAAAGGCCGTTGGCGCGCGGAATTTTCGGACAGTGCAGGATTTTCGGAGTCCCGCGTGATGTCGGGACCAGCCCCGCACAACTCCATATGCCTCCGCGGTTCGAAGTGGGACTGGCCTCGCGCGGCCGTATGCCTCAAGCGACCACGTTTGGTCGCGCTAGACGCTTGCAATCGCATGCTGGTGGGACAGGCCCTTTAGGGGTTGGCCATTTAGAACAGAGATGAGGTAAAACTTATTCACCCAGTGAGTTGTGAGTCTGTGGAATTCTCTGCCTCAGAAAGCAGTGGAGGCCAATTGGCTGGATGCTTTCAAGAGGTCGGTGGGGGCGTTGCGAGCCGGCTGCCCTGCCAGCAGCGTGTTAGTTTTTTCTACTTTATTTGTTTTGTTAGTGTTTCTCAATGTGTGTTTTTAATGTTTTTTGGTGTGTCTTATGTGGGGGGTGGTGTGGGGGGGTAAGTGGGAAACCGCATTGGTCGCCTCCTCCACGGAGAGGCGACTTTTTCCATGTCGCCTCCCTCGTGGCCTAACATAGAGGATCGGTGCGGCCTTTCCCGGAGACGAGGCCGGGGCTTCGGCAGTGGACGCAGCGCGGACTCTTGCGGTGCAGATCGGGCGAGCCCTCGCCGGGGGTTGCCGGGGGGAGCGCTCTGTTCGCTGGCCCACGGCTGCCTGAAGCCACGGTTTGCGGAGCTCCAGCTAGCGCGGCGTTCAGAGCCTGGGATCCCTCGTTAGGGACCCCGGAGGAGAAGATTTCCGACTGCTGGCCCTACTTCTAAACGAGGGCACGGCAGGGACTCACCAGGGATCCCTGGAGGGGAGCTCCGACCACCGGCCCTGCGGTTTGCGGTGCCTCTGGCTGCGGCGCGGCGGAGACTTTAGATCTTCAACCGCCGTCCTGCGGCCTACACCATCTTGAAGCCGTGGTCTCCGGTGGGGAGGCACCGATTCAGGACATACCTGGACTTACCTTGTCTGCACATCTGGACGTCCGCAGCGGCGACTCCGGAGGGTTGTGGTCCTGACCACGGGGGAAAATGGAGGAGGACTGGCCAATTTTTGTGCCTTCCACCACAGTGATGAATGCTGTGGTGGATGTTTGTGTTAATTTTTTATTGTGTATTGTGTGTTCTTTTTTTATTGTACCGCTGCTGGCAAATTCATTTCACTGCACTTTTTGTGCAAGTGACGAATAAAACATGACTTGACTTGACTTGAAGAGAGAGTTAGATAGAGCTCTTAAAGATAGCGGAGTCAAGGGATATGGGGAGAAGGCAGGAACGGTGTATTGATTGTGGATGATCAGCCATGATCACAGTGAATGGGCCGATTGGCCTACTCCTCCACCTATTGTCTATTATCTATTGTCATTCCTTCCTCTCCCTGCTCCTGTCCGGCAGAAGGTACAGAAGCTTGAAAGTGCAAACAACCAGACTCAAGAACAGTTTCTTCAACTTTATTATAAGGCTTGTGAATGGCTTGTCCATGAGCTGTAGTAGTGATTGATTCACCTCTACCCAAATGAAGACAATGCACTTTGTCCAAGGAACTGATGCATTACAATGCACTATAATGTTAATGAGAACTATATTATGCACTCTGTATCTTTCCCTTTGCTCATCTATTGTACATGAGTATGAACTAATTCTATCTATGTCTGGTATATCTGACATGTTTGGATAGCAAGCAAAACAAAGCTATTAGCTGTACTGAGGTGCAGTTAACATTTCCTGTACCTTTGCCACAGAAGGCTGTGGAGCCATAGATACATAGATACATAGAAAATAGGTGCAGGAGTAGGCCATTCGGCCCTTCGAGCCTGCACCGCCATTCAATATGATCATGGCTGATCATCCAACTCAGTATCCCGTACCTGCCTTCTCTCCATACCCCCTGATCCCTTTAGCCACAAGGGCCACATCTAACTCCCTCTTAAATATAGCCAATGAACTGGCGTCAACTACCCTCTGTGGCAGAGAGTTCCAGAGATTCACCACTCTCTGTGTGAAAAAGTTTTTCCTCATCTCGGTCTTAAAGGATTTCCCCCTTATCCTTAAGCTGTGACCCCTTGTCCTGGACTTCCCCAACATCGGGAACAATCTTGCTGCATCTAGCCTGTCCAACCCCATAAGAATTTTGTACGTTTCTATAAGATCCCCTCTCAATCTCCTAAATTCTAGCGAGTATAAGCCAAGTCTATCCAGTCTTTCTTCATATGAAAGTCCTGACATCCCAGGAATCAGTCTGGTGAACCTTCTCTGCACTCCCTCTATGGCTATAATGTCCTTCCTCAGATTTGGAGACCAAAACTGTACGCAATACTCCAGGTGTGGTCTCACCAAGACCCTGTACAACTGCAGTAGAACCTCCCTGCTCCTATACTCAAATCCTCTTGCTATGAAGGCCAACATACCATTCGCTTTCTTCACTGCCTGCTGCACCTGCATGCCTACTTTCAATGACTGGTGTACCATGACTCCCAGGTCTCGTTGCATCTCCCCATTTCCTAATCGGCCACCATTTAGATAATAGTCTGCCTTCCCGTTTTTGCCACCAAAGTGGATAACCTCACATTTATCCACATTATACTGCATCTGCCAAAAATTTGCCCACTCCCCCAGCCTATCCAAGTCACCTTGCAGTCTCCTAGCATCCTCCTCACAGCCAACACTGCCCCCCAGCTTAGTGTCATCCGCAAACTTGGAGATGTTGCTTTCAATTCCCTCGTCCAGATCATTAATATAAATTGTAAATAGCTGGGGTCCCAGCACTGAGCCTTGCGGTACCCCACTAGTCACTGCCTGCCATTGTGAAAATAACCCGTTTACTCCTACTCTTTGCTTCCTGTTTGCCAGCCAGTTCTCTATCCACATCAATACTGAACCCCCAATACCGTGTGATTTAAGCTTGTATCCTAATCTCTTATGTGGTACCTTGTCGAAAGCCTTCTGAAAGTCCAGATACAACACATCCACTGGTTCTCCCCTATCCACTCTACTAGTTACATCCTCGAAAAATTCTATAAGATTCGTCAGACACGATTTACCTTTCGTAAATCCATGCTGACTTTGTCCAATGATTTCACCACTTTCCAAATGTGCTGCTATCCCATCTTTAATAACTGACTCTAGCAGTTTCCCCACTACCGATGTTAGACTAACTGGTCTGTAATTCCCCATTTTCTCTCTCCCTCCCTTCTTAAAAAGTGGGGTTACGTTTGCTACCCTCCAATCCTCAGGAACTACTCCAGAATCTAAAGAATTTTGAAAAATTATCACTAATGCATCCACTATTTCTGGAGCTACTTCCTTAAGTACTCTGGGATGCAGCCTATTTGGCCCTGGTGATTTATCGGCCTTTAATCCATTCAATTTACCCAACACCACTTCCCGACTAACCTGGATTTCACTCAGTTCCTCCATCTCCTTTGGCCCGCGGCCCCCTGCTATTTCCGGCAGATTATTTATGTCTTCCTTAGTGAAGACGGATCCAAAGTAGTTATTCAATTGGTCCGCCATATCCTTGTTCCCCATGATCAATTCACCTGTTTCTGACTGCAAGGGACCTACATTTGTTTTAACTAATCTCTTTCTCTTCACATATCTATAAAAACTTTTGCAGTCAGTTTTTATGTTCCCTGCCAGTTTCCTTTCATAATCTATTTTCCCTTTCCTAATTAAGCCCTTTGTCCTCCTCTGCTGGTCTCTGAATTTCTCCCAGTCCTCTGGTATGCTGCTTTTTCTGGCTAATTTGTACGCAACATCTTTTGCTTTGATACTATCCCTGATTTCCCTTGTTATCCACGGTGGATATATATAAGGGAGAGATAAATAGATTCTTGATTAGTACAGGTGTCAGAGGTCATAGGAAGAAGGCAGGAGAATGGGGTTAGGAGGGAGAGATAGATCAGCCATGATTGAATGGCATAGAGTTGTTGGGCCGTATAGACTAGTTATGCTCCTATCACATGATCTTATGATCAACATGTAACAATAATAAACATAAATATAAACATAAAATTGGTATCTAAAAAGGTGCTCAGAATACATCTGATTTTAAGTTGACGTAACAGAAATGAAACAAAAATGAATATTAACTGATTTTAACACACCAATTGTTTCCACTGAATGATATTACATGGCTGAATATAGGTAAAAAGTGTTTTTTTCATTTCATAACCTTTAATAAAGAAGATTAAAAGTGTGTCACATAACAGAAACATTTAAATAGTTTTCTCTCCTTTTACTTGTCACATCCTCAAAAAATTCCAGAAGATTAGTCAAGCATGATTTCCCTTTCATAAATCCATGCTGACTTGGACTAATCATTTTACTGCTATCCAAATGCCCCATCATTACCTCTTTAATAATTGACTCCAGCATCTTTCCCACCACCAAAGTTAGGCTAACTGATCTGTAATTCCCCGTTTTCTCTCTCGCTCCTTTCTTGAAAAGTGGGATAGCATTAGCTATACTCCAGTCCACAGGAACTGATCCTGAATCTATTGAACATTGGAAAATGATCACCAATGTGTCCACTATTTCTAGAGCCACCTCCCTGAGGACCCTGGAATGCAGACCATCAGGCCAAGGGGATTTATCATCCTTCAGTCCAATTATCCTACCCAATACTCTTTCTCACCTAATGAAAATTTCTTTCAGTTCCTCTACCCCCTTAGATCTACTGTCCTCCAGTACTTCTGGGAGATTGTTTGTGTCTTCCTTAGTGAAGATAGATCCGCAGTACCTGTTCAACTCTTCTGCCATTTCCTTGTTCCCCATAATAATTTCACCCGTGTCTGCCTTCAAGGGACCCACATTTGACTTTGCTATTCTTTTTCCCTTAACATATCTAAAGAAGCTTTTACTGTCCTTCTTTATATTCCTGGCCAGCTTCCCCTCGTACTTCATCTTTTCAGCCCGTATTGCCCGTTTTGTTTCCTTCTGTTGTCCTATGAAAGTTTCCCAGTCCTCTGGCTTCCGGCTACTCTTTGCTGTGTATTACATCTTTTCTTTTAGTTTTATTCTATCCCTAACTTCTCTTGTCAGCCACAGTTGCCTCCTACTCCCCTTAGAATCTTTCTTCCTTTTGAGAATGAAATGATCCTGCGTCTTCCGGATTATGCCCAGCAATTCCTGCCATTGCTGTTCCTCCGTCATTTCTGCTAAGATCCCTTTCCAGTCTACCTTGGCCAGCTCCTCCCTCATGCCTTCAGAGTCCCCTTTGTTCAACTGCATCACTGACACTTCCGATTTGACCTTCTCCTTCTCAAATTGCAGATTAAAACTAATCATATTATGATCACTATCTCCAAGCGGTTCCTTTACCTCGAGTTCTCTTATCAAATCTGGTTCATTGGACAACACTAAATCCAGAATTGCCTTTTCTCTGGTCGGCTCCATTACAAGCTGCTCTAAGAATCTATCTCGGAGGCATTCTACAAACTCTCTTTCTTGGGGTCCTGAACCAACCTGATTTTCCCAGTCTACCTGCATATTGAAATCCCCCATCACCACAGTGGCATTATCTTTGTTACATGCCAGTTTTAACTCCTGCTGCAACTTACACCCTACATCCGGACTACTATTTGGGGGTCTGTAGATAACACCAACTATTGTCTTCTTGCCTTTGCAATTCCTCAACTCAATCCACAGTTACAAAGCATGCCGGCTCCCCCTTTTGTCACCCCCCCCCCCCATCCTATTGTCCATTGTTCTCCCCCCTCCTCCCTCACGGCGATCCCCCCACACCGGGTCCTCCATTGTTTTTACCCTCCTCCCTCACGGTGGTCTTCCACGCTCTCATCGACCGTCGAGTGTCATAGATGAGCAGGGATAGAGGTTAAAAAACACACATGAAGAGAAATGGGGGAAAAAAGAGCAAGGCGCGTGAAGGCCAAATGTTGAGAAGGAGATGAAAGGCATCAGTTGCATTAAAACTGTTTTTAAGGGACAATAGTGCAATATACAAATAATAGTGAAATAGGTTAAGATTCATAATAAGGAATATCAAGCAGCAAAAGCTTAATTTTATGCCAGGTTGTGTGAGAATTGAGCATGATTATGATCGTTAACCGTAATAGATGAGCCCCTCCCACAAGAAACTTACAATCAATATACCAATCTGAAATGACAGGACAGTGAGCTACATGTTTTTTGTTCATTGCATCTATCAAGCAGAAAGGATTTCTGTTAGTTATACTGAAGTTGGCGTCATTGCACATGGTAGGAATCTGTTTTGATGGCTCTGAATATGAAAAATCATTACAAAATGATGCAAGAACATTTTAATGCCAGTATGAAAACATTACTGTTTTAAAAGATCAATAGGTCTGTCTGCTTCATGACACAGGCATCAAATACTGTAAATGAAGGTTACAGTATAAGTATGAGCACGCTGACACAGCCAGTAGATATCGCCTCAATTCTTTATTTCAAACATAGGCTATAAACATTCAAACAGCATGGTATTATCCTTCAAGAAGTTATGAAGAGTATCCAATTTCTAAATCTGTAATATCTAATCTGTATATAATAGAACATCTGTAATATCTAATCATCAGGTCAAGAATATGTTATTCTTTATTTGATGTAATAGATTAGCAAACGAGATTAACATAAAAATTCTACCTTTGCCTGTTTTGCAAACTGTGATTTCAATCCTTTAAAATCCAGATTGATTTTACACCAGATTTGCATATTTCAGTTAAAAAACGAGACTGCATGAAAACAGTTATACCTGCATGACTCACAGTGGTAGAATTTATGAAAGCTACTGTCACGCTTGGTAAATTGAAGATTTCTGCTAATCTTACATGAATACATACATTTTGGAGAATACTATCTATAAATATTTTGAGACAAAGCAGAAACAGAGTCTGAAGAAGGGTCTCAATCCAAAAGGTGTTCTCCAGAGATGCTGCCTGACCTGCTGAGTTACTAGAGAACTTTGTGTTAATTCTGTAAATTACTAGATGGTAATGGGGAAGGTGAGGATAAACGTATGTAGGAAGGGACTGCAGAAACTGGTTTACACCGAAGATAGACACAAAATGCTGGAGTAAGACAACATGGCAGCATCTCTGGAGAAAAGGAACAGGTGATGTTTCAGGTCAAGACCATTTTTCAGAGAGGATAAACCTGCCTAGAAATAAAGCAAAAGGTTTTTACTCCTGAAATCTAGCATTTCCACAAATTTTAGTGCAAACTCCTGTTGAAGAAGGAGAATGAATTATTAGATCAGTAGGTAGACAATAATGCTGGAGAAACTCAGCGGGTGAGGTAGCATTCCATGGAGCGAAGGAATAGGTGACGTTTTGGGTCGAGACCCTTCTTCAGACTGATTTGGGGATGGGAGGGGCGGGAAGAAGAAAGGAAGAGGTGGAGACAGGAGGCTGTGGGAGAGCTGGGAAGGGGAGGGGAAGGAGGGAGAAAGCAAGGACTACCTGAAATTGGAGAAGTCAATGTTCATACCACTGGGGTGTAAACTACCCAAGCGAAATATGAGGTGCTGCTCCTCCAATTCGCGGTGGGAGTCACTCTGGCCATGGAGGAGGCCCAGGACAGAAAGGTCGGTCTCACCGATGTAGAGCAGTTGATACCTAGAACAGTGGATGCAACAGATGACACCAAGTGCAGGCTTGGCGATCGCTTCGCCCTACACCTCCGCTCAGTTTGCATTAACCAACCTGATCTCACGGTGGTTCAGCACTTCAAATCCTCCTCCCATTCCGAATCCGACTTTTCTGTCCTGGGCCTCCTCCATGGCCACAGTGAGTCCGACCGCAAATTGGAGGAGCAACATCTCATATTTTGCTAGGGTAGTTTACACGTCGGTATCAACATTGACTTCTCCAATTTCAGGTAGTCCCTGGTTTCTCCCTCCTTCCCCTCTCCTTCCAAGCTCTCCCACAGCCTACTGTCTCCGACTCTTCCTTTCTTCTTCCACCCCCCCCCTCCTCCCCCACATCAGTCTGAAGAAGGGTCTCACTTTCTAAAGATGTGTGGGATATGAAGAAGGGTCTCGACCTGAAACGTCACCTATTCCTTTGCTCCATAGATGCTGCCTCACCCGCTGAGTTTCTCCAGCATTTTTGTCTACCTTTGATTTTCCAGTATCTGCAGTTCTTTCTTAAACATATTAGATCAGTAGGATATCTTGGGTACAATCATATGTTTAGTTTAGAGATACAGTGCGGAAACCGGCCCATTGGCCCACCGAGTCCGCACTCACCAGTGATCCCCGCATATTAACACTATCCTACACACACTAGGGACAATTTACACTTATACCAAGACAATTTACCTACATATATGTATATCTTTGGAGTGCGGGAGGAAACCGAAGGTCTCTGAGAAAACCCATGCGGTCACAGGAGGAACGTACAAACTCCGTACAGACAGCACCCATCGTCAAGATCGAACCCGGGTCTCCAACACTGCAACTGCTGCAAGGCAGCAACTCTTTCGCTGCACCACCATGCCGCCCATGAAAAAACTGTTATGCTTCAATCATCACTGTATAGAACACACTTACATCATGACTCACTTTGGCAGTGGTTTGCTTGCTGAAATGTTTTGTCTGTGCTGTGCTTATCAACGTGTATTCTGCACTTGGAGCACCAACATGGGGGTATAGATGCTCAAAATATGCCTTTCAGACTGTTGTTTCTTGGCTGTTAAAGATGGAAGTTGGCCAAGAGATTGCTTACAGAATCTTTGTTTAGCTCAAATGTAACGTTGCTTTGGTATTCAGTTACTATTCCTATGTAAAGAAACGTTTATATAAATAACTTTTTCAAGGTGTAGTTCATCTACCTGCCCTGTTTCTTTCCACCTATCTTTGAGGTCTGGATGACCTTGTGGACTTTACACATATTTATTGTATTTAGAGGAAGGTGAGGAAATTAATGGAAGACATTTCAAACAATCATGTTTACATTTTAGACATCCAAACATTTGTTTTAAACGCCAATGAATCCTGTGACCAGGCACCTGAAAATGGTAAATATTATATACCTGTGAAGGAATTTATTCATTTTTTTTTTGTTATACATACCTGAGAGCAGACTGAAATAGTTTTCAATATGAGAACCAAAGGAAATAGTTACAAGATAGGGCTTACTGCAACAAACCCCGTGTGCCATTCCAAGCAAAATAGTGGTATCGATGGGTTTCATGTTAATATGTGTTTTAAGTTTTCCGGTTGCTGATTCTCCTTCCCATTCCCACACTGACCTTCCTGTCCTAGGTCTCCTCCATTGTCAGAGTGAGGCTAAATGCAAATTGGAGGAACAGCATCTCATATTTTGCTTGGGCAGCTTACAGCCCAATGGTATGAATATTGATTTCTTTAACTTCAAGTAACCCCGGCATTCCCTCTCTCTCTATCCCTCCCTCACCCAAGTCGCACCAGCCTCTCATTTTCATCCAACAAATAGCTAACAATGGCCTGTTTCCTTTATCATTGTTACCTTTTTACATATCTTTCATTCATTGTTCTTTATCGCTCTACATCATCTTCTACAGTATATTTCTCGTTTCCCTTTCCCGTGACCTTCAGTCTGAAGAAGGGTCTCGACCCGAAACGTCACCCATTCCTATTCTCCAGAGATGCTGCCTGTCCCACTGAGTCACTCCAGCTTTTATGTCTATCTTTGACATCATGGGTTCTTATGAGATATGTCTTTGACATCTCCCAACATGCTGTAGAAATTTAATCACTGAGATCACAAACACAGACACTCCCCGACTTATGCAATAGGCGACGTATGTAAACTCGCACTTATGTAAACAATTCTGTACTCAGCCCCTACTGCAATCAAGACAGTTTGTAATTTCCACAACACTGTACGATCACTCAAGTTGGAAACGAGCCGGCAATGGCGGCGGTGCCTAGCCAGAAGGCTGCGCGCTGTAGTAAGTGCCTTAACGGCTAGACGCAACTCAAGCCAGCAATGGTGAAGGTGCTTACCTAGAAGCACCGCAGAAAGTGCCCTGAATGCAGCCGGACATCGTTGAGACATAGAACCACAGAAAATAGGTGCAGGAATAGGCCATTCGGCCCTTTGAGCCAGCACCGCCATTCCATGTGATCATGGCTGATCATCCAAATTCAGTACCCCGTTCCTGCTTTCTCCCCACATCCCTTGATTCCATTAGCCCTAAGAGCTCTATCTAACCCTCTCTTGAAAACATCCAGTGAATTGGCCTCCACTGCCTTCTGTGACAGAGAATTCGACAGATTCACAACTCTCTAGGGCGAAAAAGTTTTTTCTCATCTCAGTCCTAAATGGCCTACCTCTTATTCTTAAACTGTGACCCATGGTCCTGGACTCCCCTAACATTGAGAACATTTTTACTGCATCTAGCCTGTCCAATCCCTTAAGAATTTAATATGTTTCTATAAAATCCCTTCTCATCCTTCTTAATTCCAGTGAATATATGCCCAGTCAAGACATTTATTACTCAGTGAGTTATTTCAGGCAGGGTTATGGTTCCGACTTAGGTAAAATCTGACTTACGTAAGGGATCATGTAACATAACCTTTACGAATGTCGGGGAGTGCCTGTACTCTGTTTTCCTACACCACTTAATTCATCCATTTCTCCATGAAAAAGGTGGAGATCAACACGTACATTGTTAACATTCCTGTTGTCTAGTGTGGTATTGATGGCAGATAGTGGCAGAAGTATGCAGCTAATTGATGACTGCAGCTACTGAATACTGTACCTGAAAGATCACAGTCCTGCCGACTCTACCAGCTCCTGTAATTACTCACAGCTTTCCAGAACAACTCATATATACAGCAGTATTTGTGTTCAAGGAAGGAAATACATCTCAGCTAGTAACACCTCTGATGAAGAAGAACAGATGACCTTGGTGCCGTTAAAGGTGGATATAAAAGACCTTGGGACATTGTGTACAGACTTGTTCAGCCCAATTGTACTAAGCAAAATAAAAGCAAAGGGAAATGTTGCAACCAGGATGTTATTAAGGATTATTAAGTTTTCAGTGAATCAATAATTCAGGAGTCACTTGATCAAAAGGATCAAGATGATAAAGTGTTATGTTAACATAAATAACAATACTTTGACACAACTGTACATTCTCCCTGCGACCGTGCGGACTGTCCTCAGATATTCCATTTACCTCTTACTTCCTAAAAACGTGTTGTTAATTAGGTACAATAAATCACCCAATAATGTTGTGATAAAGAGTCATTGGTATAAATATATCTCTGGAACTTATTAAAGAATGAGGAATGCTCCAGCTAAACCTGCTTAAACATTATCACCTCAATTAGCAAATATCTGAAACAAATATGCGTAGAAATTCATCCCTGGTTGGTAGCAGACAGCAGGATATTTTATATCAGTGTTACATTGTACTTGGAATTTTCTAAGGTGCTATAAGTATCAATTTTCCTCTTGCTGCGCACGAGGCCATAATCAATGGCATGGATTAGGAATAGGAAATGTTGGTGGTTTCACAGTAACCCATCAGCACTTTACTGTCTTAGTGATGGTAGATTTTGTGACTCCCGTGCAATAACAGAAGCCCTGAACTTAATTGCCAAGCACTGCTGGACATCACCTAGGTCTGCTGTGCTACTGGGCTCCCCCTGTAACAGAGAATCCTGACTTTATGCTGGCGACTACACTATCTAATGCTGTGCCTAGAATAGGATCTGACAGTATATCCCCAGGCATAAAGTTTATTACCGTAGTGAGATTGTGAGATAGAATGATAAATAGAATATTGATTCCTTGCTAAAAAAAAATGTTTATAATACTTCTTTATAATTGTACTAATTGAAAACTCTTTATAATTTTTTATTTCATCTTCAATTGACTTTAATGTTAAAAAACATAGAGAAATATTGCTGATTGATTTGATAGCTGGCAAAGTTTGTCAAGGGCTTTCTTGATGATCAAAGATGGGTTTCATGGATGGACCTTGTCTATTCATCTGCTGGATGCCCTATGTCTACAGTCCCTTTGAGGCAGCTAGATGTGCCCTCTGCATACAGATCAGGTTAGTTCAGACAAGCATAGATTTTTGGCTCGAATTTGCCAGCACATTTCATGCCAATGTGATTTCAAAGCAAATGCTGAAAATAAGTGCTTGTTTGCACGTATTATGTACTATCCTATCCTGCTTTGAACTATAATTGTAATTAAAAAGGTATCTGCCAGGCTTTAACCAATTTGCCAAATCAGAAATAAAATCTTGCCAAAATTAAAATAATTGTATTTTTGCAGCACAAAGCACCCTACATGCAGCTGTTTCTTGCAGCAAAAAAAATCTAAAAAAGAGAACCTGCATCCTTGCATGACCTTCAGAACATCGCAACGTGTTTACAGCCAATTAAGAATTTTGAAGTGGGGCAGAAAATTGTGTTGCAGTACTTAATCCTTACAAGTGCAAGGTGATAAATTTAGAATTATGAGAGGGGATCATATAGAAACACAAAACATTCTTAAGGGATTGGACAGGCTAGATGCAGGAATTTTTTCCAGGTGGAGTCCAGAACTAGGGGTCATAGTTTAAGAATAAGGGGTAGGCCATTTAGGACTGAGATGAGGAAAAACTTTTTCACCCAGAGAGCTGTGAATCTGTGGAATTCTCTGCCACCGAAGGCAGTGGAGGTCAATTCACTGGATGTTTTCAAGAGAGAATTAGATTTAGCTCTTAGTGCTCACAGTATCAAGGGATGTGTAATAAAGAACTGCAGAGGCTGGTTTAAATCGAAGGTAGACACAAAATGCTGGAGTAACTCCGCGGGTGAGGCAGCATCTCTGGAGAGAAAGAATGGGTGAAGTTTCGGGTCGAGACCCTTCTTCAGACTGAAGAAGGGTCTTGACCCAAAACATCGCCCATTCCTTGCATTTCGTGTCTACGGGATCGAGCGATGTGGGGGGAAAAGCAGGAACGGGGTACTGATTTTGGATGATCAGCCATGATCATATTGAATGGCGGTGCAAGCTTGAAAAGCCGAATGGCCTACTCATAGAAACATAGAAACATAGAAAAATAGAAACATAGAAAATAGGTGCAGGAGGAGGCCAATCGGCCCTTCGTGTCAGCACCGCCATTCATTGTGATCTTGGCTGATCATCCCCAATCAATAACCCGTTCCTGCCTTCTCCCAATATCCCTTGATTCCACCAGCCCGTAGAGCTCTATCTAACTCTCTCTTAAATCCATCCAGTGATTTGGCCTCCACTGCACTCTGTGGCAGGGAATTCCATAAATTCACAACTCAATGTGTGAAACGTTTTTTCTCACCTCAGTCCTAAATAAAAAGTCCTAAACCCCTTTATTCTAAGACTGTGGCATCTGGAGTATTGTGTACAGTTTTGGTCTCCTAATTTGATGAAAGGACATCCTTGTGATTGAGGCAGTGCAACGTAGGTTCACAAGATTGATCCCTGGGATGGCGGGACTGTCATATGAGGAAAGATTGAAAGGACTAGGCTTGTATTCACTTGAGTTTAGATGGATGAGGGGGGATCTTATAGAAACATATAAAATTATAAAAGGACTGGACAAGCTAGATGCAGGAAAAATGTTCCCAATGTTGGGCGAGTCCAGAACCAGGGGCCACAGTCTTAGAATAAAGGGGAGGCCATTTAAGACTGAGGTGAGCAAAAAGTTTTTCACCCAGAGAGTTGTGAATTTGTGGAATTCCCTGCCACATAGGGCAGTGGAGGCCAAATCACTGGATGGATTTAAGAGAGAGTTAGATAGAGCTCTAGGGGCTAGTGGAATCAAGGGATATGGGGAGAAGGCAGGCACGGGTTATTGATTGGGGACGATCAGCCATGATCACAATGAATGGCGGTGCTTGCTCGAAGGGCCGAATGGCCTCCTCCTGCACCTATTTTCTATGTTTCTATGTTTCTATGTTAGAATATTTTTCACATGTTAGGGATTTCAAAACCAGAGGTGCATAGCTTTAAGGTGAAAAAAAAGGATGTTTCATGGGAATTTTGAGGGGAAAGTTTTTTATGCACAAAGAGTGGTTTGTGCTGAAGGTGCTGTTCAAGGCGGGGTGGTACTGTTACTATATGTAAGAGATATTTGGATAGGAACTTAAATAGGCAACGCCTGGAAGGATATGGGCCGAATGTGGGGCAAATGGGATACAGTGCCAATGGACAAAATGTCAGCAGTGTACGGGGAGCCTATTTTCATGCTGCACAACTCTATGCCTCTGTGACCTGCAGGACCGCCATTGTTTCTCTGTTGCTATAACTCTAACATTAAACAAACCCATCTTGTCTCCTTCATCCTATCATTATCAGCTGTTATTTCAATCACCTAAGACACATATTTGAAATGACCTTCTAGGGCCTCTTCAAAGTTTCAAATTTCTCTTCTACATTCAGAATGAATTAAAACCGACCGCTTTTACCAAGCTTCACTATTAAGATCTTGCCCTTTTCCGTCCCATCCTATTTTTTCTCAGGCTTTCGTGAAGTGCCTTGAGCCATGTTTCTCTACTATTGATCATTAAGAGAATGAAACTTGTTGTTGCTTTGCACCATTGAATCTATTGCTAAGCTGTCACAGAGTGTCCTTATAGTCCTGCCAACTTCTCTTATTTGTGTGCTTATACTTAATTTAGTTTAGATGAATTGCTGCATCAGCCTATTAAATTTATTCACAATTTTCAGGAAATCTCAATCTTTGCAACATTCTCATCCATGAATGACAGCCACTTTCAAATAACTTGCCTGCGTTGCAAGATGCCAAAGCACTCAGGGAGGTCCAGTTCTTTTGTTATATTGATTATATGAATGTGTCCATGCAATGTAACTAAATAAACCTGCTCAGTGGCAGAGACAAATACTTGTAACAACAGGCAGAATTTATCGAAACAGAAGTATTTTTTATTAATTTAATAACACCCAGAAATCCATTCAGTAACGGAAGTTTAAAAAAAAACATGTATCTAGTACAGGGTCCTTATATCAAGCACAGAAGATCCAAATCATTTAATGGTTAACTGAAAAACAAAACAATAAATAATATCCCAAGGCAGTATTTGAATCTATCCCTTATGATACTATCTCAGTGCTTAGGATAAGTTTCAGTCAATTTTAGTCAATTACTATGGACCCACCTCTTCTGCATAAAGCAAGAAGGAGTAAGAGTTTTATTAAGGATCTTAATTCATTTTTTTAATTTGATATTTGGTTCATTTTATTTTATTTTCGGTTTTCCTTGTCTTGCATATCTCCTTATTTAGCCTTACTTCTCAATTTAGTTATCCTTGGCAGTGTTTCTTATTCCTTCATTCATTCCCACTTATCCATATCTCCACTACATGCAAAGTATTGTCACACAGCATGGAAACACATCCTTCATCTCAACAAGTCGAAGGTGAACATCAAGCATCCATTTACACTGATCCTATTTTATTCTACATGTATTCATGTCAACTCCCTGTATTCCTCACACTCACCTACCAACTAGGAGCAATTTATTTTTTACTCAATTAAGACATAGAGTCATAGAGGCACACAGCATGGAAACAGGACCTTCAGCCCAACTTGCCCATGGCAACCAAGATGCCCCAGCAATACTAGTCCACTTTTGTCCTATGTCCACTAAGCCTTTCTAATCCATATACCCATCAAAATCTCTTTTAAATGTTCTTATAGTACCTGCCTCAACCACCTCCTCTGGCAGATCATTCTGTATCTTTCCCCTCTCACCTTAAACCTATGTCCACTGGGTACTTGATACCCCTACTCTGTATTTAAATCTACAATCACCCTATCTATTCTTCGCATGATCTTATACACCTCAAAGGAATAAAGTCCAACCTTGCCCACCCCCCCCCCCCCATAGCTCAGACCCTCAAGTCCTGTCAGCATCCTCGTAAATCTTCTCTGCACTCTTTCCAGTTTAACAACATCTTCCCATAAGTGTGGAATAAACATCTGCACACTTTTGAAAATTTGGGAGGATACCAGAGTATCTGAAAGAAAGCATAAAGTCACAGAGAGTACATGATGTCATACACTCTGCACCAGAGATCAGAATTGAACTCTGTGGTTAAAACAGGAGATAACCAAAGGAATTCACAGAAGGTGAAGTGAAATAAAATTAGAAAATAAAGTCAGGGAAAGAACTCTTTTAAGCAATGTCGAAAGAAAATGTACCCAGACTAGAAAAAATTGACAACAAGTTCTCAACCAAAACGTTAAATAAAAAGGTCAAAGCTAAAATAATAGAGAAATAGTGAAGACTAATAGCCACTCAAATGTCAATTCTGGGTAACTAGAAAAAACATTAGTTCAGTTTGAACATCAGAAATGTAGCAGACTGCAGAGGAAGCAAAACAATCAAACACCGTACTATATTTCCTGGCTGCAGAAATGTTATGGATGATTTTGTGATTGTGTGATATCTACATAAATCACCCACAAAATCAGTGTCCAGTCTCTGGTTTCCAGCGTTCCATATTAACAGACTATGTCTTGGTGATTTCCTGATATGCAATGAAAGTAATGTACAGAGATACTTCATAATGGTATGAAGATATTTTTTACCACAGCCTTCAATAGTTTGTCATACAATAGTGTTCCTTTTGATAGGAAAGGTTCAATTTTGGTTGTCCAAAATGCAGTAGAAACATAGAAACGTAGAAACATAAAAATATAGGTATGAGAGTAGGCCATTCAGCCCTTTGAGCGAGCACTGCCATTCAATGTGATCATGGCTGATCATCTAAAATCTGTACCTCGTTCCTGCTTTTTCCACATATCCCTTGATTCCTTTAGCCCTAAGCGCTAAATCTAACTCTCTCTTGAAAACATCCAGTGAATTGTCATCCACTGTCTTCTGTGGCAGAGAATTCCACCAGAGTAGAACCTTGATCAGTTGGCCAGGTGGGCTGAGGAATGGTTAATGGAGTTTAATGCAGAGAAATGCAAGGTGTAGCTTTTTCAGAAATCGAATCAGGGCAGGACCTACGCAATGAATGGCAGGGCTCTTGGGAGTGTTACAGAGCAGAGGAATCATGGAGTACTTGATTCATAGTTCCTTGAAAGTGGTGCCGCAGGTAGATAGGATGGTCATGAAGGATTTTGGCACATTGGCTTCATCGGACAGAGTATTGAGTATAGAAGTTGGGAGTTCATGTCACAGTTGTACAAGATGTTAGTGAGAACACATTTAGAGTATTGTGTTCAGTTTTGATCACTCTGTTATGGGAAAAATGTTGTTAAATCAGAAAGGATGCAATGAAGATTTTCGAGGCTGTTGCCAGGACTCAAGGGCCCGAGTTACAGGGAGAGGTTAAGCAGGCTACAATTTTATTTCTTGCAGCGCAGGAGTATGAGAGGTAATCTTATAGAGGTGTATAAGTCATGAAAGAAATAGATAGGATCAATGCACGGTCATTTAACCAATGTAGGGGAATCGAGAACCAGGGGTCATAGGTTTAAGTTGGGGGGGGGGGGGGGGGAGATAGATTTAATAGGAACCAATGGGGCAACTTTTTTACATAAAGGATTGTAGATAATTGGAATGAACTGCCGTAGGAGTTAAGGGGCAGCAGCTTGAGGTAGCAGCTGCTATTACAACATTTTCACTCCCAGGAGCACTGTGCAGCCATGCTGGACCACTAGGCCTGGCCGCCAGCAGAGCGAGGAAAGACGCACCACACTGGGGGCGGTTGGACGGGAGTATTTCGGAAACAACGTGGCCCGTAGATCGAGGACCCGCTAGGAAGGTCGAAATTGCCGGCTGGAGTTCGGGGATTCGCCAGCCGTGGCGGTGGACCCGCGTTGCAGAGCAGAACTCGCTTGGTTGGCCCAGCCTGCACGCCGCAGACTGGGGACTCTCCCGCCATGGATGAAGGACCCGCGCCATGGACCGGAACCCCCCCCCCCCCCGGAAGGCCCGGCTCACCCATGAGAAACCCACCTGGACAACCGGTAAGCAGGCCGGCTGTGGGAGGGAGTGCATTGCGTTAACAGTAGAGTGGGCTTTTGGAGGCCCTGTAACAACTTGGGGCATGGCTGGATCGGCTGATGCTCCAAAAGGCCAAGCAAGTAGACCGGACACGACCTACAACGGTGGCGCAGGGGTGAAGGACACCAACAACTGTGCTTGGCAAGGCCCACACCGCAATGTCACCAGGACAACAGACCTTTATTGTCAGATCAAGATTCCTACACTTACAACAACTGGGACTTGAAAATGGCGCCAATTGGTGAAGCTGTATACTGTTTCAGTGTACTACTGCTGTACACTTGTACTGTATCTGAGATGCTTTTCTAATATGTATCTAAGTGCTTACCTATAGTGATACGTACTGAACTGTGTACTGTTTACATTGTTAGCTGTTTGTTATGATGTTAGTTGTCCCACACCTTTCTCACTTTCCAGTTTTCTGTGCCAAGCTGTAGAATGGTCCCAATCTGAAACATCACAGATGGCACAGTGGCGCAGTGGTAGAGCTACTGCTTTTCAGCACCAGAGCACCAGGTTCGATCCTGACTACAGGTGCTGCCTGTAAGGGGTTCTTTCGTTCTCCCTGTGACCAGTTCGGTTTACTCTGGGTGCTCTGGTTTCCTCCCACAATCCACTAGGTTTATAGGTTAATTGGCTTCTGTAAATTGAAAATTGTCCCTAGTGTGTAGGATAATGTTAATGTATGGGGTGATCACTGGTCGGCACGGACTCAGTGACCGAAGGGCCTGTTTCCACTCTGTAACTCTAAAGTCATATGCCCATCGCACCAAAGAGGCTGCCTAACCCTTTGTTTTTTGGCCAACATTCCAGCTTCTGCTGTCCCTTGTGTCTCATCAGTTGGTTACTTATCTGTAAAGTAGTCGCAGTAGGTAACAACCTTTGCTACTGATGTGTTCTCATATCTGGCCTCAAGATGAATGCTTTAGTCATTGTCTCAAAAACTCTTCCTCAACTCTACAATGTCTGGAACTTAAAGTACCTGGCATTGCATACGCTGTCTTGTACTCAGATCCTCATGAGCCATGCCAAAAGCCAAAGGAAATTCTCATAATATTTTGTAGCTGTTGCAGAAAATAAAGAAGTGGAAAGAGTTTGACCAATTCAAAACATTGAGCAAAAAAAGAGTTCAACCAATCTAATAATAATATTCGGCTGCAAGCCAAAATTCCAATCACTATATGGCCCTTCAAATCATAGATTCCTCCCCAAAGCTGCTTCTCCCAAAATCTGTCACTGCAGTAATTGTTAAAGGATGAGAGTATTACTGGCAGACCCAGAAACAAAACTTATTACAGCTGTCGTATTAAGACATATAATAATTCCTCAGCTTCTGGAGATGCTGGCAATAGCAATGGATGTAAGGGTTTGTTCTACATAATATCATAAACTATTGCTACATTTCACTTTTCATTTGAATTCTTAGCTAGGCCCAGGCACAGAAAAGTTAAAAGCAAGCATTTGCAATGTCAGCTAACTGCATTTCTAAAAGAAGTAATTGATTTTTGAATCATGAGGGAAGAGTGCTCAAGCGTCTGTCTGGGATCCAAATGTAATTAAGGCAAACCTTGTTTGGCTGGACTCATTGAGGCTAATGCTCCCGATGCAGAAAATCAAATGCCAGGAGCATTAAGCTCTTTGCTGAGATTGCAGTAAACTAAAGTTTACTCCACTGTTTATTCATAATCATAATCATACTTTATTAGCCAAGTATGTTTTGCAACATAAGAGGAATTTGATTTGCCATTCAGTCATACCAATAAAAAGCAACAAGACATGCAAAATACATTTTAACATAAACATCCACCACAGCGACTCCTCCACATTCCTCACTGTGATGGAAGGCAAAAAAAAGTTCAATCTCTTCCCTTTTTTGTCCTCCCGCAGTCAGGGGCCTCGAACTTTCCGTTGACGGGATGATCTTGGCTCCCGTAGCCGGCGGTCGGGCCCTCCTTATCGGGGGGATCAAGCTCCCACACCGGGGGATCTCAGCTCCCTGCGCCGGGCGATCGGACCCCGGGTCGGGGCAGGTCGAACCTCCTGCGACTTTGGAGCTTCCCGATATTGGTCTCTTCTTGAGACGGCGAGCTCCTCGATGTTGAAATCCGCAGGCCGCAGTTGGAGCGTCAATCCCAGGCAAGGGATCAGAGGCTCCGATGGTAAGTCCACGGTGCCGTGGTGGGGCTCAAAGTCAGCCCGAGCAAGGTCGCTAGCTCCATGATGTTAGGCCACAGAAGAGGGAAGATAACAAAAAATAACAAAAAATAACAAAAAAGACGAAAAGATGGACAGACCATTGGCGAGGCTGCCATCGCTGACAGCGCCACCCAGTGGAAAAGTTGTTAACAATGCAAAGTTTTTTATGTTTCTTCATATTTCAGGTTAACCTAGCACAGGCTGAGAGGACTGATTTCCAGCAATGATTAGTAGATAAACTGCGATGACTAGAAAAATTATAGGAACTCTGTTGTTCTGGAATAGTGGTGTTACATATTTGGCGCAGTATCCCCTGACGTATTTCACTCTTGTGGGTATTTTTATTATTATGACCCTTTTTTGTTTTAATTTGAGATAAATGGTTGTCATACAATACAATACAATACCATACGGTTTTATTCGTCACATTGCACATAAAGTGCAAGTGAAATGAATTTGCCAGCAGCGGTACAATGATAAAGAACACACAGTACACAATAAAAATTTAACACAAACATCCACCACAGCATTGATCACTGTGGTGGAAGGCACAAAATTTGGCCAGTCATCCTCCATTTTCCCCCGTGGTCGGGTCCTCAACCCTCCGCAGCCGCCGCTGCGGGCGTCCAGATGAGTGAAAGTCCAGGTAAGTGCTGAAAAACGGTGCCTCCCCCACCGGAGACCGCGGCTTCAGGTTGGTGTAGGCCGCAGACCGCCGGTCGAAGATTTAAAGTCCCCGCCGCGCCGCAGCCAGAAGCACCGCAGACCGCAGGGCCGGCGGTTGAAGCTCCCCTCCAGGGGTGATGGTAAGTCCACACCGGGCCCGCGGTAGAAGTAGGCCACGGGCCAGCAGTTGGAGCTCTTCTTCCCGCAGACAGCGACTTCAGGCTGCCGCGGGCCAGCGAAATGGAGCGCTCCCCTCCGGCGAGCCCCAGCGAGGACTCGCCCGCTCCACGCCGAGAGTCCACGCTGCGCCCGCCGCTGAAGCCCCGGGCCCGTCTCCGGGAAAGGCCGCCCGATCCTTGATGTTAGGCCACGGGGGAGGCGACCTGGAAAAAGTCGCCTCTCCGTGGATGAGGCGACCGAAGCGGTTTCCCCCTTACCCCACCCCCACACCACCCCACACACAAGACACACAAAGAAACATTAAAAACAGACTTTAAAACATATTAGAAAAAAAAAAAAACGGAAAAAAACGGACACGCTGCTGACAGGGCGCCGGCTTGCAGCGCCCCCACCGACCAGGTTTCGTGGTATTGTTCCAGTGAGTTTAGTGAATTACAGTCCATACCTCAGAAGCAGGCCTGGATCACCCACTGCGGAACTGGAAACCGCACCTGGATTGGCAACCTCATCCAAGTCTCACTTCCTGCTCATCCCCGAGGACCAGAAACCAGAGAGGAGGGTGAGCGAGTCCGCGATCGTGGTGGATGCTAAAAAAAGGGCCGGTAAGAAGAGCCAGGGTCTTACCTTCCGTGCCATAAAAGTCGACTGCAGGAGATGCCCCCGGGGCACAAAGGCTGAAGGTGGCCAAGTGAGGAGAGGAACGATGGTTCACGGGACGATCTGGATGGAGGAGGTGGCTGCATCGGGCCTTCATGGTCAATAGTAGCTGAGACATTGATAACGGCACCAATTGACAGGCAGGTCAGCGACTCCAGAGATATGTTTTAAATAGGGGCCGCGGGGTTTCTCTAGACCGCGGGGATACTGGCTACGGTCCGCGGTAAAAGTGAGGAGCCGGTGGCCGTCGGACTTCTTGTTAGAGTCGCTGACAGTAAGGTCAGCGACTCCCGAGGGTATTCGGGCAGCAGACTGAGCGTGGTCGTCGGGTTACTACCCGGCTCATTGAGGCAAGGACCCCCAACTTTGCAGCCCATATGAGTTTGAATTATGTGGAGCCTGGCCAGGAGGGTCCCCTCTGTTATATATGTATGTCCTCAGTGGAGAGGAGTAAGGTCTCAGGGCTGCTTACCAATTCCTCAGTGGAGAGGAGTACAAGGGGTCAGTGTGTGGCTGACCCCAACCCCCTCAGGAAGTGAGATTAGTGGTTTATCACCCTTATGTGTCTAGGTGAAAAAGTAGCATGTTCTGCTAATTCTGTGGAGGTTTCAGGTATGCCCTCCAAATTAAGGACGGACGCAATTTGGGAAGCGTTCAAAAGGGTAGACATTATAGTTACCACTTGGTCACATTGTGACTATTATACCGAGACAGATGATTATCATTTACTCAATTAAGGAAATGGGAAGCCTTGTTGAGCTGTATTATCAGTCACCTGTGGGAGTTACACCAGGTGGCATCATAGTAATTCTGCTCATTAAAAGGGGCTGTGCACGGTTTCTTCCCCAAGACGCCGGATTACTCATATTATAAGTAAATAAATCCCAGGTTTAACTGGGATGGGCGTCTTTATTCAGATAAATGACTTTGCCTATGACAAATAACTGTTAAGTTTTGTTCCAGCATTTCCCACTATGTCTGATGTACAGGGGCCAGAGGCGCTCCAATTCTTCCCTACAGACGGCGTTGGCATCGGGAAGGAGCAAGATTTGGAGTCGCTAGCACGTGCAGCCTGTTTGGGGAAGGAGGATACCAACAGAGTATCGATTTGCATGGCTAGTCCTGGCGGCTGCTGTAGGCAGCGACCTGATAACCCCAACTCAGAGTGAGTGCCAAGCCAGGGGTATCAATGTCAGACAACATTGCATCTCATTGCAATCCAACAACGCTCCATCGTAAGGCATGTCAGGCAGCAACACCTAGTAAA
Source organism: Malacoraja senta (assembly GCA_038087875.1). Lineage (NCBI taxonomy): Eukaryota > Metazoa > Chordata > Chondrichthyes > Rajiformes > Rajidae > Malacoraja > Malacoraja senta. The sequence continues at coordinate 351,517,594 of CM075977.1, forward strand.
GGGTTGCAAAATTCCCCCACTCAAGGGTCGGAGTGGTCGAGAGAGTGCTACAGGAGGATGCACATGTGCCTGAAGCAACACCTGTTTGCAGGGTTGCCATTCCTCCCACTCGGTTCTCCATAGTGGTCGAGATGGTGCTAAAATACATGCACACAGGCCTGGGGCAGCTCCTGTTGCAGGTTGCATAAGTCCTCCCACGTGGATGTATAGTGGATGAAGATGGAGCCACACACACATATGTGATAAGATTGTGGGGAATGGTGTCGAACAACATGCTTGGTACAGAGGCATGTACAAGCAAATGGAGGAGATGGATGGTGATACCTGCTTCAGCTTCGATAAGTCCCACTCTAAAAGAGTGTCTAAGGTTAGTATGGATTAACTCCAAACAGGAATCCAAACATGGCTCCCATGCTGAATGCATGAGGGTAAGCAGTGGCCGTTTGCCTCTAAAATTGCTGCTCAGTCGCTGATTGCTGATCCATCCAGAGAAATCCAAATTAACACCTGACTATTTGGGTCACAATTGATTCAATTAAGTGACTCTGCCCAGGGAAAAAAGGGTAGAGCTAAGTGACAGCTGTATCAAGCTAATTGAGGCATTAAGGATACATTCGGGTGATTATAATAGACCTATGCAGTTATCAGTAAAGGCTATTCTGATTTGCAATGGTGGATTCACCATGTGTCCAGGAGTTATAGCAAGGTAATGCTTGACCAGCCTTCCATGATTTTGCAGATGAATGTCAGTGCACTCGGTTGGGGTGTCATGGATACGAGTTTCAGCTGTGGAGGCAGATGGACTGAGCAAGAGACATCGCTTCTGCAGACATGGGCAATTAACTATTAAGAGTTTTTTATGGACAAGGCTTATTGCTCTAACAAATGTATCTGCATGTTCAGTTTCAGATTGACAATATTACGCAAGTGGCATATATATTAATCACATCGGTGGAATCAAGTCGGTATTTTGTGACAGATTGGCTAATCAAATTTGGGCCTGGTGCATTCAAAAAGATATTTCAGCTATTTATCTACCAGGTAGATTCTACATAGTAGCAGACGCCAAGTCACGAAAGTTCCATGACAACATAGATTGAATGTTGAACCAGGAGGTGTTCAATAATATAGTACTTGTATATGAATGCCATATATCGATTTGTTTTGCATCAAGGTTCAACCATCAGATGCCTAAATAGGTTTCATAGGAACCAGACCAGGTGGCAGTTGCAATTGATACTTTGACGTTACATTGGGGTGGTATGTTTTATATATTTTCCTACCATTTTGCCTAATAGGACGGAGTCTGCAAGAAATCAAGCAGGATGCCGCTTTGGGGGTGCTTGTAATACCTAATTGGCCGAATCAAGCATGGTTTCTCTTTGATGTTACAGTTAGGGATCCAACCTCTTTTTGGTGGTTCCCAAGCGTAGGAATTGACTGGAGCATCCGCTAACACGGGAAAGTCATCTGTTATGTGATTGTATTGACTTGTTAATTTGCAGGTTTTAAGAAGGCCATACCTGGAACAAGGACTGACTGGGTGAACGGTGGACATGCTCACTGTAGCCTGGAGAAAGAGTACTCAAAAGGGGTATATTACTTATGTAAAAAATGGGAGCAATATTGTGTACAAAATAATATTGACTATAGTACTGCAGGTTTTGTGTATATTTTAGAGTTCCTGTTGACACTCTATGATGACGAGGGGCTCAGTTATAGCACCATTAATACAGCTTTAAGTGCTTTGTCCTCATATGGTTTTGATGGGGTCAGGAAATATCCTATTGGGTTTCATCATATCATAGCTGGATTGATGAAAGGAATTTCAACTCTAAACCTCCTAAACCCAGGTATATGGTGATCTGGGATGTAAGTGAGTTCCTCAAGATGCTTCGACAATAGGTTCCTGTCATGTCTCTGAATTTGCAAAACTAATCATGAAAGTGGTTATGCTCTTGGCATTGGTTCAGCATAGCAAGTGCAGATTTTGCAAAAGCTTCTGCTAGACAGGATGGAAGTTGCTGAAGAGAATGTTATGTTATATAATTGCGTCCTGCTTAAGCAGAGCAGGCCAGGTGTCACACGTTTGTTAAAATTGTGTTTCAGCATAACCTACTGATCCATGTTTATGTGTAATGGCACATTTATTTTCATTATATTGAAGCTATAAAGACCTTAAGAAATGTGGAAACAGCATTGTTTATCAGTTACATGAAGCCACACAGGAGAATGTCAGTGCAGACTATCTCTTTTTTTTTTTTTTTTTTTTTTTTTATTTTTTATTTTTTAGAAGTACGGTAGATTACAGTAATGTACAACACGTATATATTAATACATTTTTTGTACCGCTTCATTTTTTTAAACTTTATATTTTTTTAAACTTTAAGTGCAGACTATCTCAAGGTGGTTTAAAGCAAATGTTGATTAACGCAGGTATTAACACTGAAGTGTATATATCCTTTTTCCACTAGTGCAGCAGCAACGTCGTCGGCTAGGGCGATGGATGTTCACAGCGGCCATACTTTTATAGGTGCCGGGTGGTCAAATGAATTATTTTAAAAACATTTTACCATCAGCCGATCGCCGATCGGAGAGAGGCTGTTTGCAAATTCAGTATTAAGTCCTGTTTAGTTCCCCTGGGATAAATGGGTTACTGTTTGTTTTGATTATTCAAATCAATTGTTACTGCATGATATTAACATTTCATGTTTAACGCATTATTGATTGTTTCTCATCGAAAGTCAATCAATGCAGTGAGGCCGGGATTTGGATCTGCGGCATAAAATCACAGAGCTTTGAACCCTTCACGTAGTCACTCACGTGACTCCGAAGTAAAATAGTAAGATTAAACGAGAACTTACCAGTTTGAAGTTTGATCTTTATTTTATGAGGAGTTACGTTGGTGATTACGTGTCCGTCACGCCCAATCCTCTCTCAGAAAAAAGGTCATATGGTAGTTCTCATGTTGCTCATCTTAATATGTTACTTCAAATATTGTGTTCCATATGAGCAAGGAATGTTGGGTAATAAATCGCTCTCGTGATCCAGGCAACCTATGTGTAAGTTGTTATGCATTCTGCCGTCTGGAATATAACAAAATTGGCAACGAGGATGCGATAGAGTTTGTGAACTCATCCTTTAAATACAGTGTGGGACTGTTTTGCAACATGCAGTATTGTTTAACATTTTAAACACTAAATATGGAGTTGTGTCGCAGTTGTTTGCGAGCTGGACACGATAGGCCGCAGATCCTTCTATGCAGGGGACTGTAGTTAAAAACATCAGCTGGACAAATCGTCGAGATTTTGTCAGGCTATCTCTATGTTGTTTCTACATGGCAAGATGCCTTCCTTGGGGTTATATAAGAGTTTTTTTTGTCGAGTTCCTCAAGCTGAATAGCCTCTGTACAGCTAGGTTTTAGGTGAATTGCTACACCTGAACAGACAGGAAATCAAGGTTTTTGAACAGACTTTGAAAAAAAAGAGAATGACGCGATGGCAGCTACATCAGAAACCTTGGCACTTTTGACAAGAATAGAGAGCCGTTCAGCTCCTATATGGAGAGAGCAAACATGTTTTTCACAGCAAACAACATAATGGAGATTAGTGGTGAAGGAGAGATAGTGACTGAAACAAATAAGGCCGTTTGCAAACGCATGAAAGCTCATGGAGATCAGTCCTGAACTGTACGACACACTCGTGAATCTCCTTGTAAAGGCAAAAGACATGCCATTCAATGACATTATGAAGAATTTGGAGGAGCATTTCAACCCAAAGCCTCTGGAAATTGCAGAAAGCTATAAATTTGGCACTAGAAACCAGAAGCAGAATGTGACAATCAATGAGTACATTGTTGCCTTAAACTTAAGTTTACACTGTAACTTTGGAACCTTTCTCGGACGCGCACTACGCGACAGATTTGTTTGTGGTCTAGTGGATGAACGAATTCAGTCGAAACTCATGAACACTCTAGATCTTACATTCGAGAAAGCAAGCAAGATTACTACCACAATGGAGGTGGCATCAAAGAATGCTCACAAGTTTTGTCCATCACGGATTGCAGTGGCCGTTTACAGTCACATGGCAGTGCCTCTGGCGAAACCAAGAAGCGCTAAACCAAATCCAAAATATGGCGGGGAGCCGAGTTCAGCCAGTTGTTATCGTTGCAACGGTAACCACTCATCCCAATTTTGTCAGTTCAAAATGGCCAAGTGCTATAACTGCCAGAAGAAAGGCCATATCGCCTCAGCATGTCGGGTCAAGATTAAAACAGGAAACCAACAATTTGCAGGAAACAAGCGACAACACCAGAGAGAAGTTCACAACTTGGAGATGAACCCAGATGGAAATGAACTTGGGTTGTACACCATTTATGCAACCAACATCGATAACCCTACAACCAGCCAAGGCAAGGACTTTCGAACTAAACTATTGATAAATGAACAGTTAATCGATATGTGTATTGACACGGCAACAGATTGTTCGGTCATGAGCAGAGACCTGTATGAAACAAAGTTCCCACAGATACCATTGTTTGAGAGTAAGGTCAAGCTGAGAACCTACTCGGGCGAAGTTTTGGAGACTTGTGGACAAATGAACTGTAAAGTTCAGAATAATGGTCAGTCATTAACACTGCCCATCATAGTGGCCAGCTACAGAAATAAACCAACCCTCCTTGGAAAGGATTGGCTGAGTAGAATAGAATTAGACTGGAAGAACATTTTCAACATCGATTTGTCCAAATCACATCTTGAAAACGTCATAAGCAAACATGCAAACATTTTTGCTGACAGTTACACGGGAATAACTGGGTACTCTGCACACATTCGACTTAAGCAAGATGTGAGACTTGTGTATTGTTGACCAAGACCTGTACCATATGCACTAAAGCAACAAGTGGAGGAAGAACTCGACAGGTTAGAACGGAATGGAGTACTCATGAAGACAGACCAGAATAACTGGGCAATGCCAATTGTGGCCGTACCCAAGGCCGACAATATTGTTAGACTATGTGGTGACTACAAAGTCACAATCAACCAAGCCGTTGATGATGAATAATATCCGTTATAACCAATCAACCAAGCCGTTGATGACGAATAATAACCTCGCAAGATCTGTACGCAGAAATTAGCGGAGCAAGAGTCTTCACTAACCTGGATTTGTCTCACGCTTACGTCCAACTCAATGTCGACAAGGAAAGTCAGCAGTACTTGACTATCAACACACATAAGGGCTAGTATTCATATACAAAGCTGCCCTATGGTGTGAAATCCTCCCCGAACAAAATGTTACAAGGCATTCCACACTGTGTGTGC
>CM075977.1:351523110-351608042 GCA_038087875.1 Malacoraja senta
ACAATGTCTGGAACTTAAAGTACCTGGCATTGCATACGCTGTCTTGTACTCAGATCCTCATGAGCCATGCCAAAAGCCAAAGGAAATTCTCATAATATTTTGTAGCTGTTGCAGAAAATAAAGAAGTGGAAAGAGTTTGACCAATTCAAAACATTGAGCAAAAAAAGAGTTCAACCAATCTAATAATAATATTCGGCTGCAAGCCAAAATTCCAATCACTATATGGCCCTTCAAATCATAGATTCCTCCCCAAAGCTGCTTCTCCCAAAATCTGTCACTGCAGTAATTGTTAAAGGATGAGAGTATTACTGGCAGACCCAGAAACAAAACTTATTACAGCTGTCGTATTAAGACATATAATAATTCCTCAGCTTCTGGAGATGCTGGCAATAGCAATGGATGTAAGGGTTTGTTCTACATAATATCATAAACTATTGCTACATTTCACTTTTCATTTGAATTCTTAGCTAGGCCCAGGCACAGAAAAGTTAAAAGCAAGCATTTGCAATGTCAGCTAACTGCATTTCTAAAAGAAGTAATTGATTTTTGAATCATGAGGGAAGAGTGCTCAAGCGTCTGTCTGGGATCCAAATGTAATTAAGGCAAACCTTGTTTGGCTGGACTCATTGAGGCTAATGCTCCCGATGCAGAAAATCAAATGCCAGGAGCATTAAGCTCTTTGCTGAGATTGCAGTAAACTAAAGTTTACTCCACTGTTTATTCATAATCATAATCATACTTTATTAGCCAAGTATGTTTTGCAACATAAGAGGAATTTGATTTGCCATTCAGTCATACCAATAAAAAGCAACAAGACATGCAAAATACATTTTAACATAAACATCCACCACAGCGACTCCTCCACATTCCTCACTGTGATGGAAGGCAAAAAAAAGTTCAATCTCTTCCCTTTTTTGTCCTCCCGCAGTCAGGGGCCTCGAACTTTCCGTTGACGGGATGATCTTGGCTCCCGTAGCCGGCGGTCGGGCCCTCCTTATCGGGGGGATCAAGCTCCCACACCGGGGGATCTCAGCTCCCTGCGCCGGGCGATCGGACCCCGGGTCGGGGCAGGTCGAACCTCCTGTGACTTTGGAGCTTCCCGATATTGGTCTCTTCTTGAGACGGCGAGCTCCTCGATGTTGAAATCCGCAGGCCGCAGTTGGAGCGTCAATCCCAGGCAAGGGATCAGAGGCTCCGATGGTAAGTCCACGGTGCCGTGGTGGGGCTCAAAGTCAGCCCGAGCAAGGTCGCTAGCTCCATGATGTTAGGCCACAGAAGAGGGAAGATAACAAAAAATAACAAAAAATAACAAAAAAGACGAAAAGATGGACAGACCATTGGCGAGGCTGCCATCGCTGACGGCGCCACCCAGTGGAAAAGTTGTTAACAATGCAAAGTTTTTTATGTTTCTTCATATTTCAGGTTAACCTAGCACAGGCTGAGAGGACTGATTTCCAGCAATGATTAGTAGATAAACTGCGATGACTAGAAAAATTATAGGAACTCTGTTGTTCTGGAATAGTGGTGTTACATATTTGGCGCAGTATCCCCTGACGTATTTCACTCTTGTGGGTATTTTTATTATTATGACCCTTTTTTGTTTTAATTTGAGATAAATGGTTGTCATACAATACAATACAATACCATACGGTTTTATTCGTCACATTGCACATAAAGTGCAAGTGAAATGAATTTGCCAGCAGCGGTACAATGATAAAGAACACACAGTACACAATAAAAATTTAACACAAACATCCACCACAGCATTGATCACTGTGGTGGAAGGCACAAAATTTGGCCAGTCATCCTCCATTTTCCCCCGTGGTCGGGTCCTCAACCCTCCGCAGCCGCCGCTGCGGGCGTCCAGATGAGTGAAAGTCCAGGTAAGTGCTGAAAAACGGTGCCTCCCCCACCGGAGACCGCGGCTTCAGGTTGGTGTAGGCCGCAGACCGCCGGTCGAAGATTTAAAGTCCCCGCCGCGCCGCAGCCAGAAGCACCGCAGACCGCAGGGCCGGCGGTTGAAGCTCCCCTCCAGGGGTGATGGTAAGTCCACACCGGGCCCGCGGTAGAAGTAGGCCACGGGCCAGCAGTTGGAGCTCTTCTTCCCGCAGACAGCGACTTCAGGCTGCCGCGGGCCAGCGAAATGGAGCGCTCCCCTCCGGCGAGCCCCAGCGAGGACTCGCCCGCTCCACGCCGAGAGTCCACGCTGCGCCCGCCGCTGAAGCCCCGGGCCCGTCTCCGGGAAAGGCCGCCCGATCCTTGATGTTAGGCCACGGGGGAGGCGACCTGGAAAAAGTCGCCTCTCCGTGGATGAGGCGACCGAAGCGGTTTCCCCCTTACCCCACCCCCACACCACCCCACACACAAGACACACAAAGAAACATTAAAAACAGACTTTAAAACATATTAGAAAAAAAAAAAAACAGAAAAAAACGGACACGCTGCTGACAGGGCGCCGGCTTGCAGCGCCCCCACCGACCAGGTTTCGTGGTATTGTTCCAGTGAGTTTAGTGAATTACAGTCCATACCTCAGAAGCAGGCCTGGATCACCCACTGCGGAACTGGAAACCGCACCTGGATTGGCAACCTCATCCAAGTCTCACTTCCTGCTCATCCCCGAGGACCAGAAACCAGAGAGGAGGGTGAGCGAGTCCGCGATCGTGGTGGATGCTAAAAAAAGGGCCGGTAAGAAGAGCCAGGGTCTTACCTTCCGTGCCATAAAAGTCGACTGCAGGAGATGCCCCCGGGGCACAAAGGCTGAAGGTGGCCAAGTGAGGAGAGGAACGATGGTTCACGGGACGATCTGGATGGAGGAGGCGGCTGCATCGGGCCTTCATGGTCAATAGTAGCTGGTAACGGCACCAATTGACAGGCAGGTCAGCGACTCCAGAGATATGTTTTAAATAGGGGCCGCGGGGTTTCTCTAGACCGCGGGGATACTGGCTACGGTCCGCGGTAAAAGTGAGGAGCCGGTGGCCGTCGGACTTCTTGTTAGAGTCGCTGACAGTAAGGTCAGCGACTCCCGAGGGTATTCGGGGAGCAGACTGAGCGTGGTCGTCGGGTTACTACCCGGCTCATTGAGGCAAGGACCCCCAACTTTGCAGCCCATATGAGTTTGAATTATGTGGAGCCTGGCCAGGAGGGTCCCCTCTGTTATATATGTATGTCCTCAGTGGAGAGGAGTAAGGTCTCAGGGCTGCTTACCAATTCCTCAGTGGAGAGGAGTACAAGGGGTCAGTGTGTGGCTGACCCCAACCCCCTCAGGAAGTGAGATTAGTGGTTTATCACCCTTATGTGTCTAGGTGAAAAAGTAGCATGTTCTGCTAATTCTGTGGAGGTTTCAGGTATGCCCTCCAAATTAAGGACGGACGCAATTTGGGAAGCGTTCAAAAGGGTAGACATTATAGTTACCACTTGGTCACATTGTGACTATTATACCGAGACAGATGATTATCATTTACTCAATTAAGGAAATGGGAAGCCTTGTTGAGCTGTATTATCAGTCACCTGTGGGAGTTACACCAGGTGGCATCATAGTAATTCTGCTCATTAAAAGGGGCTGTGCACGGTTTCTTCCCCAAGACGCCGGATTACTCATATTATAAGTAAATAAATCCCAGGTTTAACTGGGATGGGCGTCTTTATTCAGATAAATGACTTTGCCTATGACAAATAACTGTTAAGTTTTGTTCCAGCATTTCCCACTATGTCTGATGTACAGGGGCCAGAGGCGCTCCAATTCTTCCCTACAGACGGCGTTGGCATCGGGAAGGAGCAAGATTTGGAGTCGCTAGCACGTGCAGCCTGTTTGGGGAAGGAGGATACCAACAGAGTATCGATTTGCATGGCTAGTCCTGGCGGCTGCTGTAGGCAGCGACCTGATAACCCCAACTCAGAGTGAGTGCCAAGCCAGGGGTATCAATGTCAGACAACATTGCATCTCGTTGCAATCCAACAACGCTCCATCGTAAGGCATGTCAGGCAGCAACACCTAGTAAAGGGTTGCAAAATTCCCCCACTCAAGGGTCGGAGTGGTCGAGAGAGTGCTACAGGAGGATGCACATGTGCCTGAAGCAACACCTGTTTGCAGGGTTGCCATTCCTCCCACTCGGTTCTCCATAGTGGTCGAGATGGTGCTAAAATACATGCACACAGGCCTGGGGCAGCTCCTGTTGCAGGTTGCATAAGTCCTCCCACGTGGATGTATAGTGGATGAAGATGGAGCCACACACACATATGTGATAAGATTGTGGGGAATGGTGTCGAACAACATGCTTGGTACAGAGGCATGTACAAGCAAATGGAGAAGATGGATGGTGATACCTGCTTCAGCTTCGATAAGTCCCACTCTAAAAGAGTGTCTAAGGTTAGTATGGATTAACTCCAAACAGGAATCCAAACATGGCTCCCATGCTGAATGCATGAGGGTAAGCAGTGGCCGTTTGCCTCTAAAATTGCTGCTCAGTCGCTGATTGCTGATCCATCCAGAGAAATCCAAATTAACACCTGACTATTTGGGTCACAATTGATTCAATTAAGTGACTCTGCCCAGGGAAAAAAGGGTAGAGCTAAGTGACAGCTGTATCAAGCTAATTGAGGCATTAAGGATACATTCGGGTGATTATAATAGACCTATGCAGTTATCAGTAAAGGCTATTCTGATTTGCAATGGTGGATTCACCATGTGTCCAGGAGTTATAGCAAGGTAATGCTTGACCAGCCTTCCATGATTTTGCAGATGAATGTCAGTGCACTCGGTTGGGGTGTCATGGATACGAGTTTCAGCTGTGGAGGCAGATGGACTGAGCAAGAGACATCGCTTCTGCAGACATGGGCAATTAACTATTAAGAGTTTTTTATGGACAAGGCTTATTGCTCTAACAAATGTATCTGCATGTTCAGTTTCAGATTGACAATATTACGCAAGTGGCATATATATTAATCACATCGGTGGAATCAAGTCGGTATTTTGTGACAGATTGGCTAATCAAATTTGGGCCTGGTGCATTCAAAAAGATATTTCAGCTATTTATCTACCAGGTAGATTCTACATAGTAGCAGACGCCAAGTCACGAAAGTTCCATGACAACATAGATTGAATGTTGAACCAGGAGGTGTTCAATAATATAGTACTTGTATATGAATGCCATATATCGATTTGTTTTGCATCAAGGTTCAACCATCAGATGCCTAAATAGGTTTCATAGGAACCAGACCAGGTGGCAGTTGCAATTGATACTTTGACGTTACATTGGGGTGGTATGTTTTATATATTTTCCTACCATTTTGCCTAATAGGACGGAGTCTGCAAGAAATCAAGCAGGATGCCGCTTTGGGGGTGCTTGTAATACCTAATTGGCCGAATCAAGCATGGTTTCTCTTTGATGTTACAGTTAGGGATCCAACCTCTTTTTGGTGGTTCCCAAGCGTAGGAATTGACTGGAGCATCCGCTAACACGGGAAAGTCATCTGTTATGTGATTGTATTGACTTGTTAATTTGCAGGTTTTAAGAAGGCCATACCTGGAACAAGGACTGACTGGGTGAACGGTGGACATGCTCACTGTAGCCTGGAGAAAGAGTACTCAAAAGGGGTATATTACTTATGTAAAAAATGGGAGCAATATTGTGTACAAAATAATATTGACTATAGTACTGCAGGTTTTGTGTATATTTTAGAGTTCCTGTTGACACTCTATGATGACGAGGGGCTCAGTTATAGCACCATTAATACAGCTTTAAGTGCTTTGTCCTCATATGGTTTTGATGGGGTCAGGAAATATCCTATTGGGTTTCATCATATCATAGCTGGATTGATGAAAGGAATTTCAACTCTAAACCTCCTAAACCCAGGTATATGGTGATCTGGGATGTAAGTGAGTTCCTCAAGATGCTTCGACAATAGGTTCCTGTCATGTCTCTGAATTTGCAAAACTAATCATGAAAGTGGTTATGCTCTTGGCATTGGTTCAGCATAGCAAGTGCAGATTTTGCAAAAGCTTCTGCTAGACAGGATGGAAGTTGCTGAAGAGAATGTTATGTTATATAATTGCGTCCTGCTTAAGCAGAGCAGGCCAGGTGTCACACGTTTGTTAAAATTGTGTTTCAGCATAACCTACTGATCCATGTTTATGTGTAATGGCACATTTATTTTCATTATATTGAAGCTATAAAGACCTTAAGAAATGTGGAAACAGCATTGTTTATCAGTTACATGAAGCCACACAGGAGAATGTCAGTGCAGACTATCTCAAGGTGGTTTAAAGCAAATGTTGATTAACGCAGGTATTAACACTGAAGTGTATATATCCTTTTTCCACTAGTGCAGCAGCAACGTCGTCGGCTAGGGCGATGGATGTTCACAGCGGCCATACTTTTATAGGTGCCGGGTGGTCAAATGAATTATTTTAAAAACATTTTACCATCAGCCGATCGCCGATCGGAGAGAGGCTGTTTGCAAATTCAGTATTAAGTCCTGTTTAGTTCCCCTGGGATAAATGGGTTACTGTTTGTTTTGATTATTCAAATCAATTGTTACTGCATGATATTAACATTTCATGTTTAACGCATTATTGATTGTTTCTCATCGAAAGTCAATCAATGCAGTGAGGCCGGGATTTGGATCTGCGGCATAAAATCACAGAGCTTTGAACCCTTCACGTAGTCACTCACGTGACTCCGAAGTAAAATAGTAAGATTAAACGAGAACTTACCAGTTTGAAGTTTGATCTTTATTTTATGAGGAGTTACGTTGGTGATTACGTGTCCGTCACGCCCAATCCTCTCTCAGAAAAAAGGTCATATGGTAGTTCTCATGTTGCTCATCTTAATATGTTACTTCAAATATTGTGTTCCATATGAGCAAGGAATGTTGGGTAATAAATCGCTCTCGTGATCCAGGCAACCTATGTGTAAGTTGTTATGCATTCTGCCGTCTGGAATATAACAAAATTGGCAACGAGGATGCGATAGAGTTTGTGAACTCATCCTTTAAATACAGTGTGGGACTGTTTTGCAACATGCAGTATTGTTTAACATTTTAAACACTAAATATGGAGTTGTGTCGCAGTTGTTTGCGAGCTGGACACGATAGGCCGCAGATCCTTCTATGCAGGGGACTGTAGTTAAAAACATCAGCTGGACAAATCGTCGAGATTTTGTCAGGCTATCTCTATGTTGTTTCTACATGGCAAGATGCCTTCCTTGGGGTTATATAAGAGTTTTTTTTGTCGAGTTCCTCAAGCTGAATAGCCTCTGTACAGCTAGGTTTTAGGTGAATTGCTACACCTGAACAGACAGGAAATCAAGGTTTTTGAACAGACTTTGAAAAAAAAGAGAATGACGCGATGGCAGCTACATCAGAAACCTTGGCACTTTTGACAAGAATAGAGAGCCGTTCAGCTCCTATATGGAGAGAGCAAACATGTTTTTCACAGCAAACAACATAATGGAGATTAGTGGTGAAGGAGAGATAGTGACTGAAACAAATAAGGCCGTTTGCAAACGCATGAAAGCTCATGGAGATCAGTCCTGAACTGTACGACACACTCGTGAATCTCCTTGTAAAGGCAAAAGACATGCCATTCAATGACATTATGAAGAATTTGGAGGAGCATTTCAACCCAAAGCCTCTGGAAATTGCAGAAAGCTATAAATTTGGCACTAGAAACCAGAAGCAGAATGTGACAATCAATGAGTACATTGTTGCCTTAAACTTAAGTTTACACTGTAACTTTGGAACCTTTCTCGGACGCGCACTACGCGACAGATTTGTTTGTGGTCTAGTGGATGAACGAATTCAGTCGAAACTCATGAACACTCTAGATCTTACATTCGAGAAAGCAAGCAAGATTACTACCACAATGGAGGTGGCATCAAAGAATGCTCACAAGTTTTGTCCATCACGGATTGCAGTGGCCGTTTACAGTCACATGGCAGTGCCTCTGGCGAAACCAAGAAGCGCTAAACCAAATCCAAAATATGGCGGGGAGCCGAGTTCAGCCAGTTGTTATCGTTGCAACGGTAACCACTCATCCCAATTTTGTCAGTTCAAAATGGCCAAGTGCTATAACTGCCAGAAGAAAGGCCATATCGCCTCAGCATGTCGGGTCAAGATTAAAACAGGAAACCAACAATTTGCAGGAAACAAGCGACAACACCAGAGAGAAGTTCACAACTTGGAGATGAACCCAGATGGAAATGAACTTGGGTTGTACACCATTTATGCAACCAACATCGATAACCCTACAACCAGCCAAGGCAAGGACTTTCGAACTAAACTATTGATAAATGAACAGTTAATCGATATGTGTATTGACACGGCAACAGATTGTTCGGTCATGAGCAGAGACCTGTATGAAACAAAGTTCCCAGAGATACCATTGTTTGAGAGTAAGGTCAAGCTGAGAACCTACTCGGGCGAAGTTTTGGAGACTTGTGGACAAATGAACTGTAAAGTTCAGAATAATGGTCAGTCATTAACACTGCCCATCATAGTGGCCAGCTACAGAAATAAACCAACCCTCCTTGGAAAGGATTGGCTGAGTAGAATAGAATTAGACTGGAAGAACATTTTCAACATCGATTTGTCCAAATCACATCTTGAAAACGTCATAAGCAAACATGCAAACATTTTTGCTGACAGTTACACGGGAATAACTGGGTACTCTGCACACATTCGACTTAAGCAAGATGTGAGACTTGTGTATTGTTGACCAAGACCTGTACCATATGCACTAAAGCAACAAGTGGAGGAAGAACTCGACAGGTTAGAACGGAATGGAGTACTCATGAAGACAGACCAGAATAACTGGGCAATGCCAATTGTGGCCGTACCCAAGGCCGACAATATTGTTAGACTATGTGGTGACTACAAAGTCACAATCAACCAAGCCGTTGATGATGAATAATATCCGTTATAACCAATCAACCAAGCCGTTGATGACGAATAATAACCTCGCAAGATCTGTACGCAGAAATTAGCGGAGCAAGAGTCTTCACTAACCTGGATTTGTCTCACGCTTACGTCCAACTCAATGTCGCCAAGGAAAGTCAGCAGTACTTGACTATCAACACACATAAGGGCTAGTATTCATATACAAAGCTGCCCTATGGTGTGAAATCCTCCCCGAACAAAATGTTACAAGGCATTCCACACTGTGTGTGCAACCAGGATGATCTACTGATATTCACAGAGGGCTTGGTAGAACATCTGGAAATCCTTGAGCAAGTTCTCAAACAACTGAACTGCCACAATGTCAAACTGCGACAAAGTAAATGTGCATTTGCGCAGTCAGAGGAGGTCTACCTTGGACTCAAAGTAGACGCCAACGGACTTTGCCCTGTGAAGGCGAAGGTCGAAGCAATAGTGAATGCTCCAAAACCCAACAATGGATCATTCCTTGGGATGGTGCAGTTCTATGCACGATTCCTTCCAGATTTAGCAACTGTGAAATGGATGTGGGGAAAGGAACAGCAATGTGCATATGACATCTGCACGGAAAACTTGACAAGTGACAAACTCCTTGTTCACTACGATAGGACACGCAAGATGAAACTTGCTTGTGATGCTTCAAGTTATGGGGTACGTGCAGTGATCTCCCACGTAATGAATGACGGACAGGAAAAGCCTATTGCTTTTGCATCCCGCACCCTATCACCGAGTGAAAGCAATTACGCACAGATAGAAAACGAAGCGCTCAGCATCGTGTTCGGAATCAAGAAATTCCATCAGTTTCTTCTCGGCAGACCATTCACCCTAGTGACTCATCATAAGCCACTGCTGGTGATACTTGGTCCCAAGTCAGCTACACTTTCCTTGGCGGCATCCAGGATGCAGCGCTGGGCAATTTTGCTGTCCCAGTATGACTACAAGGTTGAGTACAGAAGCTCCAAATGCAATGCAGTTGCAGGTGCGTTGTCCCGGTTGCCCCATGTGAACTCTGATGTGGGAAGTGAGAACTCAATCCACACACTGCAAGTTGTAGATAAAGACTTTCAAATGACTGCAACAGAAATTGCAGCAGACACAGAGAAAGACAATGTGCTGAAGTGGGTCTATGTACGGACATTGAACGGTTGAACTGAAATCGATGGTGGATTGAACTCAGTTCTGAAATCAGAGCTGAAGCCTTTCCATAATCAACGCCATGAATTATCATGTGAGCAGGGATGCATTAAATGGGGTTACAGAGTGGTTGTACCAGAGTCTTTGAGAAACAAAATTTTGAATGAACTTCATGCCGAACATCCTGGCATAGTAAGCATGAAGTCAATTGGCAGAGGTTTTGTGTATTGGCCTGGTATTGACAGTGACATTGAGTCCCTGGTGAGCAAATGTAGCATCTGCCAAAATTGCTGGAGTAAACCACCAAAAACACCACTGCTACCCTGGTCATGGCCAAATAGACCTTTTCAGAGAGTTCATGTAGATTTTTGTGAAAAGGGTAATGATTACTTTCTGGTACTAGTAGATAGTCATTCCAAATGGATTGAGATTAAGCATATGAGGTCAAGCACTACTATTGAGTGTACCATAGATGAGTTGAGATCAATTTTTGCATTTCATGGTTTACCGGAAGAACTTGTTTCTGATAACGGGCCTCAGTTTCGTTCAGAGTGGTTCAAAGAATTCATGCAGCGGAATTGTGTAAAACGCACACTTGTTCCCCCATACCATCCAGCCTCCAACAGGGCGGTGGAAAGGTCTGTTAGAATTGTCAAAGATGCTCTCAAGAAACAGGTTTTGCAGGGTAGATCAAAGCTCAGCATGAAACACCATTTGGCTAGTTTCTTGCTGAAGTACAGAACCACACAACACACAACAGCAGGTTACTCACCTGCAGAACTGTTGATGAAGAGAAGGCTAAGAATACGCCTAAGTCTAGTTCAACCCAATTTGGCCTTGAGAGTTGAACAAAAACAGTTAAGTCAAAAACGCCATTTTGACTCCCACAAAAAGGAGATGTACTTCAACCCAGATGAACAGGTTCATGTTCTCAGTCCTCCCAACAAGTCCAGTCGAGACAAATGGGACGTTGGGAAAATAGTGGAAGTGTGTGGCACAAAAAAATACTTAGTTGAAGTTGGAGATAGGATTAAAAGTGTTCATGTTGATCAAATGATTCCAGCCAAAGATGAACCAAAAACTGAGCATGAAGTCCTAAACCCTAAACAGTTTTATCTGAAAGTGAGTTGGAAGAGACCACTGTGATTGAAACACAGAGTTTAGTTAGTACAGACAAAGAAACAGATTCCTCTGGTCAAAGTCAGGGCACTAAAACTGAGCCAAACAAGCCAACAATTAAGTCAACACCTAAACCTGTTAGACCTGTTACTGTTAGACAATCAGGCAGGATTCCCAAACCAGTAGTCAGATTAGGTTTGTAAGTTAAGTAACTCACTATATAAGTAAAACGAAAATGTGTAAATATGTAAAATAAATATATTATGTTTATCATTTAAGATTTCATAAATACTGGTTTAAATCAATTATCACAACAATAAAATTGTAACTGGGTACTTAGATTTAATACTTACAAAAAGGAGAGCAGTGTAACGTATTCATGTATATGTTAATGAGTTGGTGTTCAATATGAACAGGGAATGTTGGGTAATAAATCTCTCTCATGATCCAGACAACCTGTGTGTAAGTTGTTATTCATTCTGGCGTCCGGAATATAACAATGACCTATTGTAAGGCAGAAAATAAAGCAATAAATTTGGGTCAATCAAAAAAGATTATATATTTTTTAAATTCTCAAGATGTAGGATTCAAACTCTGCTCAAGATGGTACAAGCAAGTGGTCGCTAGGATTTACTGTTTGAATTGTGAGTTGACATCCAGGAGAATAATTGCCCTAGTCAGGTTGTAAGAGCCTTTATAAATTTACTTGCTTTGAAGTCTAACCATCTTGCTAAATGCTATCTTTATGGGCAGATTGTAGGTGAGGTGGTCCTCTCCTTCCTCTGCTTATTCAAGGTTTCAGTGTGCTCTTGTTTAATGGCCTCGTGATTCGCAATACCATCCCAAATGTCATCCTTTTCTCCATTTTGAACAGTCATGAGCTAAAGATGCCCAGGAAGTTCACTGGGGATGTTAGATTTTTTTTTAAGGAAGCTTTGAACACATCTTTGAACCTTTTGCTTTGTCCATCCAGTAATCTCTTTGCATAGCAGCAAAAGAATGCTTGGATGGCATAAGTTGTGATCACCAATAAGGAAATATGGTTCATATTACAACCTGCCAGACTGGCAAGAGAGTCAAGAGGAGAGTTTAACGTAATGACAATGGAACATTGAATATGTAGAACTGCTGCCTCACAGCGCCAGAGACCTGGGTTCAATCCTGACCTCAGGTGCTGTCTGTATGAAGTTTGCACATTCTTTCTGCGGCCGCGTGGGTAACTTCAATATTTTGGTTCCTTTAATATGTAGCCCTGTTTATAGGTATTGACTTGTATGATAAAAACTGCAATGTAGCTGAGACTGATGAAAGGTGAATGAATACATTTCTTAAATGGAGAACAGTTATGCCAACTTGTTGAAAAGCAAAAATGTCAACCCAAATTTGCTGATCTATGAAAAAAAATCAAATTTTGTACAGGTAAATAAATGAGATATGTATCTCAACTGTTACAGTTTGAAAGAAAACAACATCATAGTCAAAGAGAGATAGGGCAAAGAGAGAAGCCTTTTGCCCACTGAGTCAGTGCCAACTGTCATCCCCCAATTAATACTACATTAATTAATCTCATTGATATTATTCTTACACTCATCAACTCTCACCTGATTCTTCCACTTACCTTTACAGCAAGGACAATTTATAGCAGCCAATTAAACTAGGAGCCCACACATCTTTGAAGCAGCTGGGGGAATCCCACATGATCATGGGGAGAATGTACAAACTCCACACACACAGTATCCAAGATTAAGATTTTGCGCAGGTCTCTGGTGCCATGAGGCAGAGCCTCTACTAGCTGTACTACCGTGCCACCAGGGAAGGACCAAAGGTGGACCTGGCGTGGGGGGATCACCATGAGGGAGGGGGAAGAAAAATGGGGACCCAGCATGGGGGGACCGCCATGAGGGAGGGGGGAGGATTTGTAACTTTGTAAGCGCCCTTTATGGGTGACTATTTGCATGCTTTGGGTAGGCAAGCAAAGAATTTCACAGTGAATAAAGTCTTCAATTCAATTTAAGTAATCCAACACAGCACAAATCACTGAGAGCTCGTGATAGCCAGAAATATAAGTACTGCATGTCATTTTTATATTGAATTCTGCTGAGGACTCTTTTGTGTCATTTTCTTCCATATTGTGCCACAGAAATTTGCACCTGGCGAACAAAAAAATGGGTTGATCCAATGGAAAGATGATCTGAAATTAAGTACTAGACCATAACATAAATACGAGAGAGCAGAGCTTAGAATGCTTCCAATATATGTGTTATTGCCAGCGTGACCCCTTCTATGAACGTATCAGGGCATATCTGTACTCCAAAGTGTGCCCATACCTCCTCAGCTCATATTTGTACGTTTTTTCGGTGCCTGAAAATCTTAAGTAATGTTTTAGGAAACCCCTTAAACTGATGACAAAAGCATTTTTTCTTTCAGTCCTTTCACATTTTTTGTTCATTTAATTTGCAGAGCAGGTGCCCATAACCATTATAACCATCCGAGCCACTGATGTAGCTTTATCCAGCAAAAGTAGGCAAATGAACCACATAGACAGTCGATCTATGGAACCAATTTTTCTCTCAATGGGGCCATCTGGTAACTGAAAAGATAAATGTTTTGCTGGATGCTTTGTAGGTTTGGACAATTACCCTTCTTAAATGCTGGCAGTTATGGTGCTACCTCTGTAGAAATGCTATGATTATACTAATGCTATTTTTAAAAATATCGTTCTATTTCTTTAGCTCTTGTAATGAGCCGTGATACATTACCAGATGCATGCTGCATTCAACGGTGCAAGTGTTTAATTTTGTCATTGTAAATTGTTGTTACAGACAAGATTGTCTTAGTTTTTATTACATTTAAAAAGATAACTCAGTTACCACATCAAGGACGATTTCCGATTAAAGTGAACTGTTGCTGCTGTAAACATTTGTTGCATCCTTTTCAGATTTGTATTTTGCTAGACAAAGTAGCAAAGTACAAATTAAGTAAAATAGTGAAGATTATTTCCCAGTAAAATGGAAGAAATATCATCAGCTGTTCTGCCTCTGAGTTTTTCTGATTGTTGACGTGACTGAGCAGCACAATTCCGTGAGATAAACAGTTTATGTATTTGGCGACTGCCTTCCTGGATTAAAGAGATTTTATTCAACATGAGTCCAATCCAGCATATTTCCTGCAGATACATTCTCAGTGAAAACATTGCAAAGTATGCACATTGTTAAGTGCTTATTAACCGTTGAGTAGCTTCAATGGATGAATTACATAATGAACAGTAACTGTCTATAATGAACTTGCCAGCTTCCTTTGAGTTTGTGTTTCAGCTACAAGTCGAAAGAGCTTCTTTTCAAAAAGCAGTCTCTTATTTCGTGACTGAACCAAGCATTCACAAGAGGAAGATGAGCTGATGTTGCAGGTGAAACCTGAGTGGAATTGAATATTTATTTCAGATGTCCAGCTTACTGTTCTTTTCATTTCAAATTCAATTTTTGAATTTGAATATGGGATCCAGATTTTGAATCTGGATATTTTTAAGATAGAAATATAGATTCTTGATTAATATGGGTGTCAGGGGTTATGGGGAGAAGGAAGGAGAATGGGGCTGAGAGGGAAAGATAGATCAGCCATGATTGAATGGTGAAGTAGAATTGATGGGCCAAATGGCCTAATTCTGCTCCTATCACTTACAAACATGATTTGGCCTTTACCTAATTTCAACCTAAGATTTTCTTCATCTTATTATTTTGCAAAAGCAATATAAATGTATTAAGAATCTAAACAAGAAGCAGGATTATGCTGCTTATCCCCTCAATCCTGCCCTGCCATTCAATGTGATCATGGCTGATCCGCCCCTGATCTTATCTCCTCTTCTGTGACAGTTCTCCATAGCACTCCCTGATCCTTCAAAAGTTTATCTTCTTCCTCTTTAAATACCTGCACTGTTCTAGCCTCCACTCCCTTCGAGGCAAAGAATTCCAGAGATCCACCTCACCCTGAGAGATGTTCCAGTGCTTCTCAGTTTTAATAACATCCTGACATCTATCCTGTCATGCCCCCGGGTATCTTATTTGTTTCAATAAGATCACTCCTCATCAAGTATATAGATGAAATTTCATTAGTGACGTGATAAGGCAACCCACTCATCCAGGGAAATTGCATGGTGAAGCTTTTTGGGATTGTACACCCAATGACAGTATATATATTTTTTAAATAAGGTTACCAAAATTATGCACAGTCCTCCAAATGTGCTCTCACTAGTACTCTGCAAATTATAAAAGTACTTCACAATATCTAAACCACAACCCACTTGCATTGAAGGTCAATACACATTTGCCTTTCTGAATATGTGTTGCACTTGCCTGATAACTTTACAATTGTGCGCAAGAACATCAATATCTGTCGGAGTTAATTCACAGAGATATTCTACAGTTCAAATATTTGCAGAGCGTTGTGAAAAGGGAAAGACATGCACATATTTCAACCTGACCATTTGGCATCAGTCATCCCCTTCTAACTACATTATAACATTGAAACAGAGGACTGCATAAAATCTTCCAAATCACTGGAAGGATAAGCAAACCCATGCCAGTGTTCTCTCCCAGGACAACAGCTCCAGCACTGATTTGAATTGGTTGGCACCTTATGAAATCAACTTTGAGTGCATGGTTGGCATTTGAAAATATGCAAGGATATTTACAAAGCCTTCTTGAAAAAGTGTAGCAACCCCATTAACTCCTTAGACTCCCTGGCTTACAACCATTCAAATTGTTGGATAGTTGGAGAAATGATAGTTGGATAGTTGGAGTCGGCCCCAAGCCAGCACTGCCATTCAATATGATCTTGGCTGATCATCCAAAATCAGTACCCCATTCCTGCTTTCTCCCCCTTGATTCCGTTTGCCCTAATAGCTATATCAAAAGGGCCTGTCCCATTTGGGCGACCTAATCCGCGAGTTCTGGCGAGTTTGCCCTCGACTCATACTCGCAGCATGGTCAACACGAGGTCGAAGGAGGTCTTTGTAACTCTCCTTCATGCTCGAGAGTGGTCACCGTGTACTCGAGGCCTCAGCTAGGTCGCGGCGTTTTTTTCAATATGTTAAAAAAATGCCCGCGAGTAAAAAAAGGTCGCCATGGAAAAAATCAATACTTTTTTTACTCGTAGGTTTAGTCGTAGTAGGTCGGCATGTTAGTCGTAGGTAATTGAGGGTAGGCGAAGGTAGTCGAAGGTAGTCGTAGATAGTCTTCATCATAGTCGAAGGGAGGTCGAAGGAGATCGAAGGAGGTCGTCTTCACTCTCCACTATTCGGTGTCCATTTTTCCCCGATGTTAGTCGTAGCTGGTCGAAGCTGGTCTTCAACATAGTCGAAGGAGGTCGAAGGAGGTTTATACATAGTCGAAGGAGGTCTTCAACATGTCATTTTTTCAAACTCCTCTAAACTCGCAAATAAGGCCGCCCAAGTGGGACAGCCCCATAACTCTTTATTGAAAACATCCAGTGAATTGGCCTCCACCGCCTTCTGAGGCAGAGAATTCCACAGATTCACAGCTCTCTGGATGAAAACGTTTTTCCACATCTCAGTCCTAAATGGCCTACCCCTTATTCTTAAACTGTGACCCCTGGTTCTGGACTCCCCCAACATCGGGAACATTTTACCTGGATCTAGCCTGTCCAATCCCTTAAGAATTGTATATGTTTCTATAAGATCCCCTCTCATGCTTCTAAATTCTTGTGAATATAAGCCCAGTCGATCCATTCTTTCATCATATGTCAGTCCCGTCATCCCGGAAATTAACCTGGTGAACCTATGCAGCACTCCCTCAATAGCACGAATGTCCTTCCTCAAATTAGGAGACCAAAACTGCACACAATACTCCAGGTGTGGTCTCACCAGGGCCCTGTACAATTGCAGTTGGACCTTTTTGCTCCTATACTCAAATCCTCTCGCTATGAAGGCCAACATGCCATTTGCTTTCTTCACTGCCTGCTGTACCTGCATGCTTACTTTCAGTGACTGATGTACAAGGACACCCAGTGTTTAAGAAAGAACTGCAGATGCTGGAAAAATCGATGGTAGACAAAAATGCTGGAGAAACTCACTGGGGGAGGCAGCATCTATGGAGAGAAGGAATAGGCGACATTTCGAGTCGAGACCCTTCGTCAGACTGATGTCAGTGGGAGGGGGGGGAAGGGGGAGGGAAGAAGAAAGGAAGAGGCAGAGACAGTAGGCTTGTGGGAGAGCTTGGGAGGGGAAGGAAGAAGAAAGCAAGGACTATCCGAAATTGGAAAAGTCAATGTGTGTACCGCTGGGGTGTAAAATACCCAAGCAAAATATGAGGTGCTGTTCCTTCAATTTGCGCTGGGCCTCACTCTGGCAATGGAAGAGGCCCAGGACAGAAAAGTCATATTTGGAATGGGAGAGGGAGTTGAAGTGCTGAGCCATCGGGAGATCAGGTTGGTTAGTGCGAACTGAGTGGAGGTGTTGGGCGAAGCGATCGCCCCGTGGTTCAGCACTTCAATTCACCCTCCCATTCCAAATCTGACCTTTCTGTCCTGGGCCTTCTCCAATGCCAGAGTGAGGCCCAGCGCAAATTGGAGGAACAGCACCTCATATTTCGCTTGGGTAATTTACACCCCAGTGGTATGAACATTGACTTCTCCAATTTCAGATAGTCCTTGCTTGTCAAGCTCTGTTGAGAAGGGATTGGAATTTAAGAATAAAAATATATATTTTGTACATTTGGAATAGTACTGGTGAGGCCACACTTGGAATATAATGCATAGTTTTAGTCCCCTTTCATTAAAAAAGGATGTTGAAGTACTGGAGAGAGTCCAAAGATGATTTCCCAGGCTAATTCCTTAGGTGAGAGGGTTGTCTCATCAAATAGAAACAAATAGGATCTTATAGAAACATATTCAATTCTTAAGGGATTGAACAAGCTAGATGCAGGACAAATGTTCCCAACGTTGAGGGAGTCCAGAACCAGAGGTCACAGTTTAAGGATAAGGGGTAGGGCATTTAGGTATGAAATTATGAAAAACGTTTTCACTCAGATAGTTGTGAATCTGTGGAATTCTCTGCCACAGAAGGCAGTGGAGGCCAATTCACTGGATGTTTTCAAGGGAGAGTTAGATTTAGCTCTTAGGGTTAACAGAATCAAGGGGGAGAAAGCAGGAACAGGGTACTGATTTGAATGATCAGCCATGATCATATTGAATGGCTCAAAGGGCCGAAGGGCCTACTCCTGCACCTATTTTCTATGTTTCTATGTTTCTAAAAGAGGATAAACTGTTTGGATCT
This sequence comes from Malacoraja senta, assembly GCA_038087875.1. NCBI lineage: Eukaryota > Metazoa > Chordata > Chondrichthyes > Rajiformes > Rajidae > Malacoraja > Malacoraja senta. Next base: position 351,541,583 of record CM075977.1, read on the forward strand.
GTATTCCTTGGAATTTAAAAGAATGAGGGGCGACATTCCAACATACAATATCCCAAGGGAGCTCGACAGAATGGATGTTGAGATGTTGTAATGTAACTAAAAAATAAGGGCCCAGTTGTTAAAAACTGAAAATAGTGATTCTCTGAAATTTCCTGCACTTGAGAGGCCAGATTATTTGACATATGTAAGGTGAAAATAGATAAATATTTGAAAAATCAAGGTCTGACACGTTATGCAGAACTGGCACTAAAGAGGAGTTGGTGCCAGCATAGATCATATTGAAGGGCAGGGCAAGCGAGGGAATGGGTGGCTTACTCCTGCTCTTATTTTCTTATGTTCTTGAGACAGATGTGAGCTGTGGATAAAGTAGGGATCACAAATGTGGGGGGAGGAATCTGTAAATGAGTGAAATGGAGTTAGGGAGGAGGAATGTATTGCTGCAGGGAGATAGATTGGCTGCTGGAAAACTATAGATTATGAAGACACAAGAAACTGCAGTTGCTAAAATCTTGAGCAAAAAGCAAAACGCTAGAGGAATTCAGAAGGTGAGGTAGCATCTGTGGAAAGAATAGATTTTCCCCAGAACTCATATGTAATAATCCATGTGTGATCTGAACAGGACCGTTTGTATTTGTACTGTAAAAGCATAATATATTTAATCTTCTACAAATTAAGGCCAACATTCTAATAGCCTTTGTTCATGCATATCTATAACATTTTAATGAAGATTTTTTTTAAATTAAAGCAAAAATTGTCAATAGTGCCAAATATACAATATGGATGTATTCACTGTCAATCCAAATGTTAAAAGAAGGTACATTCCTGTTGGCATTCATAGAAACATAGAAAATAGGTGCAGGAGTAGGCCATTCGGTCCATCAAGCTAGCACCACCATTCAATATGATCATGGCTGATAATCCAAAATCAGCACCCAGTTCCTGCTTTCTCCTCACATTCCTTGATTCCATTAGCCCTAACTCTCCTAACTCTCTGTTGAAAACATCCAGTGAATTGGCCTCCACTGCCATCTGTGGCAGAGAATGCCACATATTCACAACTCTCTGGGTGAAAATGTTTTTCCTCATCTAAGTCCTAAATGGCCTTCCCTTTATTATTACACTGTGAACCCTGGTTCTGGACTCTCCCACATCGGGATCATTTTTCCTGCAACTAGCCTGTCCAATCCCTTAAGAATTTGACATGTTTAAAAGATCCCCTCTCACGCTTCTAAATTCCAGTGAATATAAGCCCAGTCGATCCATCCTTTCATCATATGTCAGTCCCACCATCCCGGGATTTAACCTGGTGAACCTACGCTGCACTCCCTCAATAGCAAGAATGTCCTTCCTCAAATTAGGAGACCAAAACTGAACACAATACTCCAGGTGTGGTCTCACCAGGGCCCTGTACATCTGCAGTAGGAACTCCTTGCTCCTATACTCAAATCCTCTCGCAGTGAAGGCCAACGTGCCATTTGCTTTCCTCACTTCCTGCTGTACCTGCATGCTTACTTTCAGGCATTCACTGGCATCCAGCATATAAAGGAAGACACTGCAGTTGACCAGTTGATCATTTCCTCGAAGGCCTTGCAGTGTCTCTGCTGCTGCTTTCACTGACGTTACTAACTGTCAAACACATACTCGCATAATCTTGTTCCTCACCAAACCCAGGAGCAGGCAGCTTTGCATTTTTTTTCTTTAAAAGATTAAAACAAATAATAATATTATGGAAAATATATGACTCCATTATCAATAATAGTTTTGTTTGCTGTAATATACTATTGATATGAATTTAATTGAAAATTACGAGTATTTAAAATTTTTACTTTTTCTTTGATTTCTACCCTGTTCTTTCATTCACCTACTGTTTATATACAGTTATTCCATGCAAAATTACTTCCAAATGTTTCAATTCATTTCTTTCATTTATTTTTCACAGTACACTTCAAAGGCTGAAAGCATTTTTAAATTTGGATCTTCATTGACGGCATCAGGACTTCTTAACTCCTTAGAAACTCAGACTTTGAAGATTGACAAAGTCATATCATTGATGTGGTGAGGTGATTATTTGATAGGCATCTTCTGCAGCTAAATGGACTTGACAGCAGGATCCGTCAAGAAAGTAAATGTATAAAAATTACTGAACGCTTCAAGGTTTGTACTGTAAATACATCCACCACTTACTAGTTGAAAAAAATATTAATTGAGACAGAATTCTTCCAGTATTTTCCTGTTATATGTTCAAGTTATAATAGATTTTTTGTTCAAGTAATTTGGCAGGGTAGATGATGAGAGGATGCTTTGTCATGGCTTAGGTTTAGGTTTATTATTGTCACGTGAACCGAGATGCAGTGAAAACCCCTGTTTTGAATGCTATCCTATCAAACCAGATAATACTATACATAATTGCAATCAAGCCAAATTCAAGTACTGTAGGTGGAGCAACGGGAAAGATATAAAGTGCAGAATATAGTTATCAACATTACAGAGTATCAGTTCCCTAGATAAAATCCAATGTCCGCAGTGAGGTAGAGGAGAATTGGACTGTACCCTAGCTTGTGGAAGGACCATCCAATAGTGTGATAACAGAAGGGAAGAATCCGTTCCCGAGTCTGGTGGTTTGCATATTCATGTTTGTATATTTTCTGTCCAACGGGAGCAGAAAGAAGGAATGATCAGAGTCGGATAAGTCTGATTATGTTGGCTGTTTTCCTGAGGCAGCGTGAAGATGGGGTCAAGGATGGGAGAGGCCGGTTTGTGTGATGGTCTGGACTACAACTATGACTCTCTGCAATTTCTTGTGGTCTTCGGCAGATCTGCTTCCAAACAAAGCTATGATGCAACCTGAATGTGCATCTGTAGACGTTTGTAAGGGTCATTGGAAATATGCTAATAAATACTAATAAATGTGAAGTCATTCACTTTGGGAAAAAAAATGATAGGGCAAGTTATTTTCTAAATGAGGAGGAGCTGCGCTGTAATGCAACGCAAAGGGATCTAGGGGTAGTAGTACATGAATCACTAAAAGTTAGTATGCAGGTGCAGCAAGCTATCAGGAAGGCCAATGGAGTTTTGGCCTTTATTGCTAGGGGGATTGAGTATAAAAACACGGAGGTCTTGCTGCAGCTGTACACAGTATTAGTGAGACCACATTTGGAATACTGTGTACAGTTCTGGGGTCCATACTTAAGAAAGGATGTACTGGCCCTGGAGGCAGTGCAGCGAAGGTTTACAAGATTAATTCCTGCAATGAGGGGATTGACATATGAGGAAAGGTTAAGTAGGCTGGAACTCTACTCTTTGGAGTTTAGAAGAATGAGAGGCGATCTCATTGAAACATATAAGATCGTGAGGGGCCTTGATCGGGTGGATGCACCGAGGATGTTCCCAATGATCGGGGAAACTAGAACTAGGGGACATAGTTGCAGAATAAGGGGGGGCTCTTTTAAAACTGAGATGAGGAAGAACTTCTTCACCCAGAGGGTGGTTAATTTATGGAATTCACTGCCCCAGGGAGCAGTGGAAGCAGAAACATTAAATATATTTAAGTCTAAAATAGATGTTTTTTTAGTTGCCAAGGGGATAAGGGGCTACGGGGAGAGGGCAGGGATATGGACCTAGGTAGGGTTAGTATAGTAAGACCTGAGTGATCTCCTGGACAAGTGTCGATCGCCTGGATTGGGGTCGGAGAGGAATTTCCCGGATTTTTTTCCCGAATTGGACCTGGGTTTTTATCCGTTTTTTTGCCTCCCCCAGGAGATCACGCGGTTCTTGGGGTGGAGAGGGGTGATAGCGGTATAAAGGGGAGGGTAGTGTCTTGTGTTCTGTGTCTTGTGTCTACTGTTTGTGGGTAGGGGTGTTTGTTTGGTGTTCAGCCATGAGCGAATGGCGGTGCGGGCTCGATGGACCTGGTGGTCTGCTCTCGCACCTACTTTCTATGATTCTATGATTCTATGATTCTATGCTGAATTTCCTATGTCTCCTCAGGAAGTAAAGGCATTGGTGTGCCGTCTTGGCTGTCGTCAATGTGGTTGGCCCACAACAGATCATTAGTAATAGACACAAAATGGTGGACTAACTCAACGGGACAGGCAGCATCTCTGGAGAGAAAGAATAGGTGACATTTTGGGTCGAGACCCTTCTTCAGACTGATGTCAGGGGAGAGGGAGCTACATGGATAAGGAAGTGTAAGGTGTGAAAACAGCACAAAGGGGGTAGAGATTAAGGAAAATGTAGAATGGTTCATTGTTAGCTGGGAGAATGTAATAACAAAGCAAACAGAGATAAAATGTAGTTGGAGACAGTCAGACTGGCCAGTCAGTCTGGACTTAATGTGTGCCATGTGTCGGAAGGAACTGCAGATGCTGGTTTAAACCGAAGATAGACACAGAAAGCTGGTGTAACTCAGTAGGACAGGCACCATCTCTGGAGAGAAGGAATGGGTGTCGTCTCGGGTCGGGACCCATGCCACCATCAGTCTCACAAAGTATTTCAAGATGGTGGATATCAGAACCACTGGACGGTATTCATAAAGGCAGCCTAACTTAAATTGGCACCAAAATGATAGTGGTCTTCTTAAAGAAAGTGGGGACCTCAGAATAGAGTAGTGAGAGGTTAAAGATGTCTGTGAATACATCTGCCAGCTGGTCCACACAGGTCATGAGACATGGCCAGGGATTCCATCTGGCCAAGTTGCTTTCCATGGATTCCCTCTCTGGAATCTGATCTTATGTTGGTGCCAGTGCACCTGAGACTGACAGGGCAGAAGGCGTCCTTCCACCGATCTTCTGTTCAAATCGAGTGTAGAATGCCTTGAGCTCATCAGGGATCGACCCATTGTTGCCGGTGACACTGCCCACATTGCTTTGTGGCTCACTATTCCAGTCAAGCCTTGCCACAATCTGCGGGTATCTGAGCGATTGTCTCGGGACTCCAGCTTGGTCTGAAATTCCCTCTTGTCATCTTCAATGACTCGGCAAGGATCGTAGCTCTTTTACCATTTGAATCATTTGACTTGAATGCTGCAGACTTAGACTTCACCTGGGACTTAGTGGTTCATCCATCGTATCCAATTGGGGAACACGTGTATCATCTTGTGTATAAAGGAACTGCAGATGCTGGTATACACTGAAGATAGACACAATGTCCTGGAGTAACTCAGCAGGTCTGGCAGCATCTCTGGAGAAAAAGAATGGGTGACATTTTGGGTTGGGATGCTTCTTTAGACCCTTCTTGAGTCTGAAGAAGGGTCCCGTCCTAAAACATAACCCAACCTTTTTCTCCAGAGATGCTGCCTGACCTGAGTTATTCGAGCACTTTTTTGTCTATCTTACATGTAGCATCTTTTTTGGTTCACAGTCCTCTACACACATGCTGAAGAAGTCAGTGACAGCAGTGACATATTCATCCACGTTAGTTCAGCTTCATTGAATATGGACCAGTCCACTGACTCACAGCAGTCATGGAGGATCTCATCTGTTTCCTCAGACCATCACGGCATGACTTTCTGTACCTGATCCTCCAGCTTCAGTTTCTGTTTGTAAGCAGGGATTAGAAGCACAGCCAAGTGGTCAACTTTACCAAATTGTGGTCAGGGAAAGGAGCGGTAGGCGTCTTTGATGGCTGTGTAACTGTGGTCGAAGGTAGGAGGAATGTTAACATTATTTTGGTAGCATGCTCTTGAGGTTGGCCTGATTGCAGACCCTGACTAATAAGAACAAGGCCATGGGGCACTTTGTTTTAAGGCTATTGGTGACAGTGTATAGTTCCTCGAGAGCACGCAGCATCAGCATGGGGTGAGCTGACGAGATAGTCAAAGTGAATTCCCATGGAAGGTATTAGGGTTGACACTTCTCCTTAAGGTATTCCAGTTCTGGGGAGCAGGAGCTCACCAGAACATCCGAGCACCATGCAGAGTTGATTAGGAAGCAGGCCGCTTCACACATAACGCTGCCCAAGGACACCATGCATTGTATGGCACATTAAACTGGAGCATCTCAACCTGTTAGGTGTGGCTTAGGGTAGGAGATTGGCCATGTAGGATGGTGATCAGAGCATATCCTTTACTTAAAACGGTATAATTTTTCTCTCAATACCCAAGAAGTCTTTGGATTTTCAATTGTTGAGTATATTCAAGCTGAAATTGGTAGATTTTACACATTGAGGGAATCCGAGCATTTGGAGAATGGATGAGCAATTGAATGGAGTGTGGGACTGGTACACCAGTCATTGAAAGTAGGCATGCAGGTGCAGCAGGCAGTGAAGAAAGCGAATGGTATGTTGGCCTTCATAGCAAGAGGATTTGAGTATAGGAGCAGGGAGGTTCTACTGCAGTTGTACAGGGTCTTGGTGAGACCACACCTGGAGTATTGCGTACAGTTTTGGTCTCCAAATCTGAGGAAGGACATTATAGCCATAGAGGGAGTGCAGAGAAGGTTCACCAGACTGATTCCTGGGATGTCAGGACTTTCATATGAAGAAAGACTGGATAGACTTGGCTTATACTCGCTAGAATTTAGGAGATTGAGAGGGGATCTTATAGAAACGTACAAAATTCTTATGGGGTTGGACAGGCTAGATGCAGGAAGATTGTTCCCGATGTTGGGGAAGTCCAGGACAAGAGGTCACAGCTTAAGGATAAGGGGGAAATCCTTTAAGACCGAGATGAGGAAAAACTTTTTCACACAGAGAGTGGTGAATCTCTGGAACTCTCTGCCACAGAGGGTAGTTGAGGCCAGTTCATTGGCTATATTTAAGAGGGAGTTAGATGTGGCCCTTGTGGCTAAAGGGATCAGGGGGTATGGAGAGAAGGCAGGTACGGGATACTGAGTGGGATGATCAGCCATGATCATATTGAATGGCGGTGCAGGCTCGAAGGGCCGAATGGCCTACTCCTGCACCTATTTTCTATGTATCTATGTATCAATAATCATATTGAATGGCAAATTGGCTTGAGGGGGTCACATGCGATATTCCAGCTTATAGAGTCACACATCACTGAAACAGGCCCTTCAGCCCAACTCATCCATGCTGATCAAAATGCACCATGTAAGTTTGTCCTATTTCCCCATGTTGACCCATATCTAGATAAACCTTTCCTGTTGGTCAGTGTGGGCAAGTTGGGCCGAAGGGTCTGCTTCCACACTGTATGACTCTATGCCTCTATCCATGTACCTGTCAATGTATTTTAAATGGTGTTGTAGTACCTGCCTCAATTACCTCTTCTGGCAGCTCGTTCCATGTATCCACTGTCCAATGAGTGAAAAAACTCCCCTTCGGGTTCCTATTAAATCTTGCTCCTCTCACCTTAAATCAATATACTCTGGCTTTTGATTCATCTGCGCTGGGTACAGGACAGTGCATTCACCCTATCTCTCCCCCTCATAAGTTTACACACCTCTATAAGATCATCCCTTCTCTTCTTGCGCTCCAAGGAATAAAGTCCTAGCCTGCCCAACCTCCCCCGACAGCTCAGCCCTTCAAATGCTGGAAACATTCTCGTAAATCTTCTCTGCACTCTTTCCAGCTTAATAACATCCTTCCTACAGCAGGGTAACCAAAACTACACACAGCCAAGAAAATTCACCTTATTTTGTTTATCTTTTAGCGTTTTAGCTTGAAGGTTCCTAGATTTCAAAGAGGACAAAAAAAACTGAGACTAGTTTACAACATTGCAAATTTGTGAAATATGATATATCATGTAAGAATAACAGAGTCTTCAACTTTTCCCTCCGGGCAGGTTTAAACACACAAGATCAAACTTAATAACAACCAGAAACAAGAATAAAGATCATTTCAAATGTTGGCATGAAGCTAACATTGCCCTCCATTTCACTTGGTGGGAGTGCAGATTACATGGCTAAATTCCTTGAATCTTTATGTTTAAGAAGTTGTAGATTCAATGAAATAAAGTGACTTTTAATAGATAAAGATGCTTGTACTATTGTGCACTTTTAAAGTAAGTGAAACCTGTAGAGCGCACCAACGGTTCATGTTGTTACAAAATAAAACATTATGCTTATGATCAAACTAAATCAACCAAAAGTCTCATTCCATCAGAGCATTTAAAATAGTAAACAGTATCAAAGCAATTCTGGAGCATTATTAACAAAAGTTGACCAAAGGACTCATTTTATGATTTTATTAAAGTAACAGCTTAACACCTTTATTAAGGGCAGCACGGTGGTGCAGTGGTAGAGTTGATGCCTTGCAGCGGTCGCAGCAAAGACCCGAGTTCGATCCCTATGGCTGCTGTCTGTAAGGGGTTTGTGCAGTCTCCCCGTGACTGCATGGGTTTTCTCTGAGACGTGCGGTTTCCTCCCACACTCCAAAGACATACAGGTTTGTCGGTTAATTGGCTTGGTATAAATGTAAATTGTCCCTAGTGTGTGTAGGATAATGTTGATGTGCGGGGATCGCTGGTCGGTGCGCACTTGGTGGGCCGAAGAGACTGTTTTCACCCTGTTGTCCCCAAACTGAACTAAACTAAACTAAGAGAGAGGACTGAGTTCTGGAGCACCTTAAAGGAAGAGATGTAAGGGTACCAGGAAAGTAGGTTAAGGAACAAATTCCAGAGTATAAGGTCTAGCAACTGTTCTGAATCTGATCAGGTAACTGATCTAATAATCAGAACTTTACTTTACTTTAGAGATACAGCGTGGAAACAGGCCCTACACTCACACTATCCAACTTGGGATAATTTACAAGTTACAGAATCCAATTAACCTGCTGGAGATTAAGAACTGGAATATCTTAGGGTGTAGATTTTCAGAGTGTGGGAGAAACTGGAGCACCCGGAGAAACCCCATGCGTCACAGCGAGAACGTACAAACTCCGTACAGACAGCACACAGAGTCAGGATTGAACTCAGATCTCTGGCGCTGTAAGGCATAAACTCTACCACTGCGCCCCCTAATAATTGAACTGTACCATTACAGGTAGATATGGTGGTGAAAAAAAGCTTTTGCCATACTGACCTTCATCAGTTAGGAAATTGAGTGGGATGTTATGGTACAGTTGTACAAGATGTTGGTGAGACTGCACTTGGAGTATGGTGTTTTATTTTGGTCACTCTGCAATAGAAAAAATGCCATTATGCTGGATAGAGTGCTGACATTTTTTACTAGTTTTACCAAGTTTTTGCTGGGACACGAGGGCCTGAGCTAAAGGGAGAGGTCAAGCAGACTTGGTCTTTATTCCTTGGAGCACAGGAGGCTGATGGATGATGATATAAAATTATGAAGGAAGTAGATAGGGTGGATACACCAAGTCATTTCCCAGGGTCTGGGAATCAAAAACTGGAGGGCATAGGTTTAAGGTGAGAGTGAAAAGATTTAAAAGGAGCCTAACATGCAACTTTTTCATACAGAGGTGGTGGGTATATATAAAACAAGTTGCCAGAGGAAGTAGTTGCGGTAAGTATATTAACAAGAATCAAAAGATATTTGGACAGGTACATGGATAGGAAAAGTTTAAAGTTATATGGGGCTAGGTGTGGTCAAATAGGACTAGTGTTGATGGGCCATGTTGGGTTGGTCTGTGTGGAAGAGTTAGGCCAAAGGGCCCATTTCCACGCTGTAAGACTATGACTGAAGTGTTGGTGCAGGTGGAGAGAAGAAAATCATGTTTGAGGAATAGCCAGAATTGCAGAATTAAAGAGATTTTGAATATTTGTAGGGGATAGATGTGTCTCAGAAATGTATGTGAGCCTGTGGAGTGTTTTAAAAACAATGTGAGAACTGCAATGTTGAAGAATTGCTGATGAGTCATGAGCGACGAAGAAATAGATGAACAAAAATCATTTCAGAAGGAATATTTGTGAGGTGGATTACACTGTTGGTGTACCTCAGTTTCGATGCTTGATCCATTGTTATTTGTCAGCAATATCAACAAATTGGATGAGAATATACAAGTAAGGTTTGTAAATTCGCAGAAGACACTAACAAAAGTGGCATGGTAGAGAGGGAAGAAGGTAAATAAACATTATTTCTGGGTAAATGGGCCAAGGAATGATAAATGGAGTTTAATTCAGATATGTGTGAGGTGTTGCATTTTGATAAGTCAAAGCAGGGTAGGACTGTCACCTTGCATGGTAGGGTCCTGGGGAGTGTTGTAGAGTGGAGCTAGCATAGGTGGGCATCTTGGAGAGATACATGGAGATAGATCAAATGCGAGCAAGTGGGGCTAGCATAGGTGGAGTTGTTATGGTGGAGTTGGGTCGCAGAACATGTTTCCATGCTATATAACACTGTGCCTCTATCTACCTTACAGTTCAATAGTTTATGCAATCCTGAAGTTGCTATCTTCAACCAATAAATATCAGTGTGCCTTGCAACAGATTCTATAACAATAACTGACTGTAATGTCTGCATCAATCAATCTTTTAACAGCATGGCTGTTGATATTGGCAGTTTGATTTTAACATTACTTAAGAAAAATAAAACATTTATCACACAAATAGCTTTTTTTTTAGGAAACATTTCCAATCATGCATGATGATAGACTCAAAAATAAAATATTATGGCCCTCAGGCTCTTAGAATCAAGATGACAGTACTTGATAGAGTTTCCACCCTCACCAGAATCACTGGTCTGGATGCACATTGGGCTGGTTTTGAAAAGAGTTTTGTTTTGTCTCAAGTTCCTGTTTAAACATGTTTTCATTTGCTCAATCAGTCTATGATTTAGAAAGTTACAGAAGAGTGTTTTTGTTTTAAATATTCCTTGATATATTTAATAGAAGTTTGTCTTTTTTTAGTTTAGAAATACAGCATGGAAACAGTCCCTTCAGCCCATCCGGTCCATGCCGACCAACAATCACCCATACACGAGTTTTAACCTACACTCTAGGGACAATTTACAGAAGCCAATTTACCTACAAACCTGCACGTCTTTGTAATATGGGAGGAAACCGTAACACCCAGAGAAAACCCATACGGTCACAGGGAGAACGTACAAACTCCGTATAAACAGCACCCGTAGTCAGGATTGAATCCAGGTCTGTGAGTGCTGTAAGGCAGCAACTCTACCACTGTGCTACTGTGCACCCCAAAATAATTTGATGCAACTTGATTAAGGATTGAAAGTGAGTTTAGCAACAAAACTTGGCCTCTTGATCAGTATTTATCCACTACCTGTGACAAATATCATTTTTTTTAAATCTTCAAACTAAAACTTTGAAATTGTACACAAATAGTTACTTTGTGTCTCTGTAGTTAATTTCTGAGCAAGGCAGAACAAAATAAAATCTTTTAAAATGTTCCAATTTATGGTCTTGCACTTAAAATAAATCATTTTTAAGCTTTTAAAAAACCTGTAAATAAGCTTACTTAGCAGTAACTCACAGTTGTGATTAGTTTATCTGCAGGCCTAATCAGTTGTTTTAAGGGGCAAAGCAGACTTGCAACAGGATGTTTTTAAAACAAGCACAGAAGACCATGAAGACTTAATTTGTGCTGAATGTAATTTGTGCGAGAACATCTACAATGTTTGCACTGAATTAGCCAATTTCTGGTAAATTGCATCAAAGAAAAGAACCCAATTCAATATCATTTTGAAATTCAGATCTGTATCTTTAACCTGTTTAGATTATTTTGCTTTTTTAAATTACCATTTTGTTGCTAATTCTTGGAACATAAATCCATCAATGCAACCAGTATTGATCCAGTGATCCACTGCTATTGAAGATAGCAACCAGTACATTACATTGGTAAATATAGAATAGGAAATAGCACATTACGTAGGGCACATTTGACCATAATTTGTGATAGCAGTCTTGGTTGCACTTGGGACTTCAGGCTTTTTCAGCACCAATATTGTTTATTTTAATTTATCAAACTTGTTTTTTATTCTTTTATTGAGGTACTATGTTTACAGACCTGTTATGCTGCTGCAAGTAAGAATTTCATTGTTCCATTATGTGGTGCACATGACAATTAAACACTCTTGACCAGGAATCTAGAACCTGACTGAATAGGGTGCATTTCTGGCTTTACTTCAAGGGTGAAGGAATATGAAATTAATAGCGCAAGGAAATGTAAGAGTAAGTATATGAGAGGAAAAGAAAGATTAGATTAAATGATAAAATAGAGATATGAAAAGCAAAATATATATTTTTAAATCTTTCTAATAAAATCAATATCGGAGGGAGGTGTTAGAATCAGCTGTGGCTTAATGGGTAGTATTCCCACGTCAGAATGAAAGGTCATTCATTTAATTTCCACTTGAGATAATTAAACAGTGGGCTGACACTCCAGCGCAGTATCAACAGAGTGCACACTGTTGGAGATCACAGTGAATGGTGGTGCTGGCCCAAAGGGCTGAATGGCCTACTCCTGCACCTGTTGTCTATTGAAATCAAATATTTTTGCTATCACCGCATTGTTGTTTTCATGCTCAAATTGGAAGAGTTCAGCAGGTTAAGCAGTATCAGAGTAGACAGTACTTTTACTGCACAAACAGAACTTGTGACCAGCAGTACAGCAATTCCTAATAAAGAGAGGGTGATTTTTCTAACAAAATACAATGAGTGAAGGAAAGTTATATAAGAAAATTTAGACACAAACAACAGCAAATGTTGGAAGTTGGAACAAAAATAAAAGTGCTGGAGGAACTCAGCAGGTCGAACAGCATATGTGGAGATAACGGGATGGTTGTCAAATGTACGGCATTGGCGTACTGCAGGGTCTCAAACCCAAATTTCAACTGTGCCTTTGCTTCCACTGAAGCAGCTCAATGTGCGGACTTCCTCCAGTAGATGTAAGAAAATGATGGGATGTGGCCAACAAGGGAAATAACCAGACATCTCCATTTTAATGGAGAATGAGAATATTGGGAATAATGACAAGCCTTTCCAGCCATCCTAGGACAAAGATGAAAGTAACATCATCCTTTCAAACTGAATGGAAATCCATGCTTAGGTGCATGGCTGGATAGAAGTTCAGTTTCATTGAATCTCTGTCAGTTGTGAGGGCCGGAGAACCACAAGAAACATACACAAGTATTGCCACAGAAGGCTGTGGAGGCCAATGGATATTTATAAGGCAGAGATAGATAGATTCTTGATTAGTGCGGGTGTTAGGGGTTATGGGGAGAAGGCAGGAGAATGGGGTTAGGAGGGGGAGATAGATCAGCCATGATTGAATGGTCATTCAATATAGACTTAATGGGGAGTAGATTTAATGTGCCGAATGGCCTAATTCTGCTCCTATCACAAGAATTTATGACCCCAAAACAACAAACTGATTCACAATTTATGTACCTAAACATCTTTATAAGATTATTTCTACACAGAATCTCCCCCATACATTTTTACATATTATTCTTTGAATATGACTATAATTTAAATCTTTGATCAGACCATTTTACTTGACTTCCCTTTCCCCATTAGCATTAATAGTAAATAGTCACCCAGCTGCTGTCACTGTTCTCAGTATGTATGCAAACGAACAGTATTGTAGTTCGACATTAAATGTTGAATGTAGACAAAGGATCCCATTGCTTTCTTCTCTCCAAGCAGTCACTCAATCTGCTTACCCACAAGAAGTTCAATTAATTCAATAGGTCCATGTTAATAGAAAGCTTTGCGATATGAATGTGTGATGTGAAATACTTTGTGTGTTCCTCATTAATGATCTTTACATAGGCCTCAGAATGCAAGAGAAGTCTCTGAAAATGATTGTTCAAATTTGGGGGGATTCAAATCCTCAAATCACTGAGACAGCGACAAAAAAAAATGTTGTTAGTGAATGCAATACATGCTTTGATTTTTTAAACAGTGTTTCTAAAATTCTAAGAGAACTTAAAACCCTAACTTGCAATTTATTTTATATTATTTACTCAGAGTGAGTTTAATACAATAAGTTTGCAGCTCTATTATACTGGAATATTTAGCATTAATTGCATTGAAAAATAATGTTATATTCAAAGTTAGTTATTTAAATGCCTAATTTTATAATCTGTACGATGAACCACATCTGTCTAATTACGACCTGATATTTTAAAAGGGAATTGAATTTAGTTTCTCTATTATACAGAGAACTATAAGCAAATTATGTTAAATTGGAAAATTCTTTAAAAAGATGTAACTTTGGGTGGCAAATGGGTGTGGAACAAGGACATTGTTGAAATACCATCCTTGTGTTTGAGAGTTTCTTCGTTCCCTCTTTGTTAAAGAATAATATTTGTTCAGTGTACTTGTCCTTAATGAAAAAAAATAGGAGTGTTTGTTTGACTGATTTATTGGCCAATAATGCAACAGAGCTCAAAGTCTACTTATTGTTGATTTATTACTGAAACAAGCTTAAGATTTAATGCCACAACAAACCTTTTTGTTCTAATAAAGCTCAGGGGCATGGTATTTCCCTTCACTTGAAAGTGAGGATTTGCTGCTTACTGTTTCTGTTTCCTGGAGCAAACACCTCACAAATTGATGGATCTATCCTCTGAGGCATTACTGCTTTTTAAAATATTAATATGTGAGCACATTTAGCAGAGAGTAGCTAGTCTGAAAGTCTCCTGTGGCTGCTATACAGGACACCAAAGACCTTCCGCCACACAGAGAAAAAGATTTGGTCTAAGTATGGCATTAAGCCGAGCTTTCAGATTTTACAAAATGACCTTCCTCGCATTTCTGAGGAAACAGCAGTAGCATTTTTCATACAATTTTTCTTCGTTTCAGAATTTGGTTTCTGTTCTGGAAATGAAAGTGATACATGCTGCACTGCAGCCTCAGATCTCAGCTAAACACTGATTAGGTAGGACTGGTCGTCACATCTTGTTATAGTGGCGTATAGCCGCAGGATCCCCTCTGTGATTCAGAAAAAGACTTGCACTGATTCCATGTAGAAACATAAACTTCTGCAGAAGTGCATCGTTTGGCAGTAAATCTTAATCAAGGTCCAGATTATTATCAATATTTTTTAACGCAAGTGTGGCCAATGTTTCAAATTCCAGTGGAGTCAAACTTTGGAATACATTTCATTTGTTATACCTGCAGAGACATCTGCTGAACACAGCAATATTAATGTGTGTTGGAGAATAAAAAGCATCATATTGAAGAATTTAACAATACAGATTGGTCACTAAACACAGATCACCTTCACAATGTCAATCGGAGGGAACCTTTTACTTTGGTTAGTCAAAGTTTGAAATTCAAGCTTGTTATTTGATGGCTTGTAAAGGGCTAAGCAGGTAATCACATTTTGGATGATAAACACAAAATGCTGGAGTATCTCAGCGGCTCAGGCAGCATCTTTGGAGAAAAGGAATAGGCGATGTTTTTGTCGAGACCCTTCTTCAGACTGAGAGTCAGGGGAGAGGGAAACGAGAGGTATGAAAAGGAACAAAGAACAAATGAATAAAAGGTATGAAAAGAAAAAGCCAACACCGATGATCAAGTAAAGGTTGAACCCACAATGGCCCATTGTTGGTCGTAGATAAGATGATTATGAAGGGATATGAACAGTGAAACTAAGCAGAACGACAGTGAAACTTGTAGGATGATGGGTGGGGAGGGGCAGAGAGAGGGAATGCAAGGGTTACGTGAAAATAGAGAACTCAATATTCAAATCACAGGGTTGTAAGCTGCCCAAGCAAAATAAGAGGTACTGTTCCTCCAATTTGCATTTGGCCTCATTCTGACAACAGAGGAGGCTCAAGAAAGGAAGGTCAGTATGGGAATGGGAAGAGGAGGTAACATCCTCTCTCAGTGCTCCCCCGCTGTGATTCCTCCTGCTCTCCAGCTCCACACTTTTCATACCTTTCATTCATTTGTACTTTGTTCCTTTTCATACCTCTAGTTTCCCAATTAAAACGTCACCTATTCCATTTCTCCAGAGATGCTGCCTAACCTGTTGAGTTACTCCAGCATTTTGAGTCTATCTTTGGCGCAAACCATCATCTGCAGTTCCTTCCTACACATTTTGTCTACTCCACTGCAAAATCTCTTCAAGGTATGCCTACTTTGAAGAAGTCCTCCTCCTCTCTCCAATGGGAGTTCAGCAACATCCTCTCTGCAGTTCCATCCTACACAAACACATTTAAGTGCGTGCATGCATGTTTGATACGCTGTCTTGGGTTTGTTCAAAAAGAAAATAACTGCATTTATATGTTATACTTTCCTAATATCAGGATATCTCAGACACAAGGAACTACAGATGCTGGTTTACATGCTGGAGTAACTCAGTAGGCCAGGCAACATTTCCGTAGAACATGGATAGGTGATATTTTGGGTCAGGACCCTACTTCAGAATGATTTTGGTGGTGGGGGTGGAGAAAAGTGGAAGTGAGTTGGAGACAGAACAAAGCCTGGCAAAGTGATAAATGGGGCGGCAAGGTAGCGCAGCGGTAGAGCTGCTGCCTTACAATGCCAGAGACCCGGGTTCTGACCACGGGGGCTGTCTGTATGGAGTTTATACGTTCTCCCTGTGACCACGTGGGTTTTCTCCGGGAGTTCCGGTTTTCCCCCCACACTCCAAAGACATGTAGGTTAATTGGCTTCGGTAAAGATTGTAAATTGTCCCTAGTGTGTGGAATAGTGCTAGTGTACGGGGTGATCGCTGGTCGGTGCAAACTTGATGGGCCGAAGGACCTATTTCTGCACTGTATCTCTAAATTAAACTAAATGGGTACAGGTCAGGGGACCGGGGTTGATTAACTTACAAACAACTCACCTCCTCGTTCTCTCCCCCCCCCCTCTTTTTCACCCTTCTCTTTCCTATGCCCCACAAGAATTCTTTCTCCCGTTCCCCATCCAAATGTTCTCTTTCACCTATGTTGCTTCCAGTAGCTTCCCAATTTTCATCGCTTCTATCCAGTAGCTTCCCAATCTTCATCGCTTCACACTTTTTGTCTTTTCATCTCAGGCCTTTGTTTCACCCTTTGCTTATCAACCCCCCCCCCCCCGCACACACACACACACACACACTCTCTCTCTCACCCGTATCCACCTATCACTTGCCAGGCTTTGTCTTGCCCCAACTTCAGTTCCAGCTTTCTCCCCACCACCACAGTCAGTCTGCAGAAGGGTCACCACCCAAAATGTCATCTTCCTATGTGGTCCACTGATGCCGCCTCACCCGCTGAGTTAGTCCAGCACTTTGTGTCTTGTTTTTCACCAATCACTTGCCAGGCTTTGTCCTGCCCTCTCCTCCATTCCAGCCTTCTCTCCCCCCCCCCCCCACCACAATCAGTCTGAAGAAATGTCTCGAGCCGAATAATCACCTATTCATGTTCTCCAGAGAAGCTGACTGGCTGACTGTCTTCCAGCACTTTGTATCTTTTTTTTGTTAAACAGCATCCGCAATTCATTGTGTCTCAATATCACTTGACAGGCATTAGTCCTGCTCCCACCTCTATTCCAGCTTTCTCCCCCACCAAAACAATTAGGGTACCGACCTGAAACATTGCCTTTCCATATGATCCACAGATGCTGCCTCACCTGCTGAATTAGTCCCGCTCTTTGTATCTTTTTCTGCTAACTATCACTTCCCAGGCTTTGGCCTGCCCCCACCTCTCTTTAGCTTTCTACCCCCAGCACAATCTGAAGAAATGTCCCGACCCAAAACATAACCTATCCAGCACTTTGTGTCTTTTTTTTATCAGGATATCCCACATAATTTAAGCCCAATGAAGTGTTTTTTACGTTTTTGCTAATGATTGAAAAATTAACGGGTCCCTTTCAGAATGGCAGGCAGTGACTATTGGGGTACCGCAAGGCTTGGTGCTGGGACCGCAGTTATTTACAATATACATTAAATGAGGGGATTTAGATGAGGGGATTAAAAGTAACATTAGCAAATTTTGAGATGACACAAAGCTGGGATGCTATGAGGATGTAGGGTGACTTGGACAGGTTGGGTGAGTGGGCAGATGCAAGGCAGATGCCATTTAATGTGGATAAATGTGAGGTTATCCACTTTGGTGGCAAGAACAGGAAGACAGATTATTATCTGAATGGTGTCAAGATAGGAAAAGGGGAAATACAATGAGATCTGGGGGTCCTTGTTCATCAGTCACTGAAAGTAAGCATGCACGTACAGCAGGCAGTGAACAAAGCTAATGGCATGTTGGCCTTCATAACAAGATGCGTTGAGTATAGGAGCAGAGGTCCTTCTGCAGTTGAACAGGGCCCTGGTAATACCACACCTGGAGTAATGTGTGCAGTTTTGGTCTCCAAAATATGAGGAAAGCCATTCTTCCTATTGAGGGAGTACAGCGTAGGTTCACGAGTTTAATTCTCGGGATGGCTGGACCATCATATGTTGAAAGAATGGAGCGACTGGGCTTGTATACTCTGGAATTTAGAAGGATGAGAGGGACTCTTATTGAAACATATAAGATTATTAAGGGATTGGACACGCTAGAGGCAGGAAACATGGCCCCGATGTTGGGGGAGTGCAGAACCAGGTGCCACAGTTTAAGAATAAGGGGTATGCCATTTAGAACGGAGATGAGGAAAAACTTTTTCACCCAGAGAGTTGTGAATCTGTGGAATTCTCTGCCTCAGAAGGCAGTGGTGGCCGATTCTCTGGATGCTTTCAAGAGAGAGTTAGATAGAGCTGTTAAAGATAGCGGAGTCGGGGGATATGGGGAGAAAGGAGGAATTGGGTACTGATTGTGGGTGATCAGCCATGATCACAGTGAATGTGGTGCTGGCTCGAAGGGCCAAATGGCCATCTCTTGCACCTATTGTCTATTGCTTATTGTCTATTGTCTATTAGAAATTGTTTATACCGTGACTTATTTATCTTCTCTACAGTGTAGAAACCCATACAGAGCTGAGGTAAATCTTACCACATTTTTAATCAAATTATCCCCCGTGGCAAATGTGCCATTGATTTATTTCTTCTGGGTGTAACAAAAAGTGACATTCAAGCCTGCGTTACATGGTGGGAGCTTTGTTCCTGTTGTTCCACATAGGAAGTAAATTATGAGGATGAGCAGCTTGGCACACTCCTGTGATACTGAAGTGATTTATGGAAATAAAATGCAACTAAGGTTCACTGAAACAATTTAAATAAAATAGCACTGCAATTTTGCTGAAATTAAAATGAATTTACAAGATTTGAATAAGGCAACTTTGAAGACAGGCCCCCATTAAAATTTAAAAATAAACTGATCATTCGACATAAAGAAAAACTGTTTTCGCAATGAAATACAGGATCTTCATTAAGATGAGTAGGCTGGAGTAATTTTGAATGTTAGCCACACTGAGTAGGATTACCACAATTGAAAGGAGCTCGCGAAGAAGTTACACCAGAGCTTTGTGTCTTTTTTTATTGAAAGAAGCTTGTAGTTTACATTCTAATGCCATTTACCATGGGTATTCTGTGAAAATAGATGCATATTGAATGGCACTGCTGGCTCAAAGGGCCGAATGGCCTACTGCTGCACCTATTTTCTATGTTTCATATTTCATATTTCTCCCACTGTTCCCTGGCAAAAGAGAACGATCTTATGAACATGAGAATGATGTTCTCTATCACTTCACTCTACTGACTCTATACTATCACTCTACTGAAGCACTTCAATATCACAGGGGTGATATACTCATAATTTACAGGAGAGGGTGGTGCTCTGTGGAATTCATTGCTACAGATGGCTGTGGAGGTCAAGTCAATGGATATTTTTAGGGTAGAGATTGACATATTTTTGATTAGTACATGTGTCTGGGGTTATGGGGAGGAGAATTGAGTTGAGAATGAAAGATAGATCAGCCGTGATTGTATGGCGGAGTAGACTTGAAGGGCAGAATGGCCTAATTCTGCTCCTATAACTTATGAACTTATGAACTGCCTGCATCTCTCTCCTTTGTGTGCAACACTGTTACAATACAAATTTCTCCAATTGTTGACAGAAAAAATTCATAGCCACAATTACGAATTCATAACCAGTGCAATCAGGTCCTTGCTGCTTTAGCTTTGCAATTGTGGCTGTTTCAGGTGGCAGGTTTAAATTGTCTAACTGGAACGTAGATGTCCCATTCACTGTTGCTCAGGGAGGGGGAGGCAGGGAATAACAAAGGGGAACCTGGCACAGGGGGGAGGAGGGGGGGGGGGGGAATTTGTAACTTTGTAAGTGCCATTTATGGGCGACTATTTGCTAAGAATTTCACTGTGACTTGTCATCTTCTCATCTCTCCTCATCCTTCTTTGCTCATTTTCCCAGTATAACGGGTTGGTAAGGAGAATGGCAACTAGTTTGTGCAGGTGCCTTAAAGTCAGGACAAAGTGGAACATCACCTGACATAGCACTCTTTGTAGCTTTAACCACCAAACACTTGTGCAATTCACTAAATATTCACAATATGACTGATGATTCCCATAACTAACACTGTTCCTTCCTTACGCGCTTTTAGGTGTCTAAAGTTAAGAGATGACATTAGCTGGAATACTGAAATCCAAAATAACATTGTAGGACACTGGGGAGTGTTGTAGAGAAGAAGGATCATACACAGTTCAATGAAAGTGGTATCACAGGTAGATAGGGTGGTAACGAAGGTTGTTGGTATATTGGCCTTTTACAGTCAGGGTATTGAGTATAGAATGTTATTCAAATTGCTGACCCGAAACATTACCTATTCCTTTTCTCCAGAGATGCTTTCTGACCCACTGAGTTACTCCAGCTTTTTGTGTCTATTGAGTATAGAAGTTGGGACATTATGTTACAGTTGGACAAGACGTTGGTGAGGCTCCATTTGTAATATTCTGTTTGGTTTTAGTCACACTGTCATAGGTAGAAAGGCATTAAGATGGATTTCTGGATTGCGCGTAGATTTTCGACAATGTTGTCAGAACACGAGGGCCTGAGAAATAGGGAGATAGTGGGTAGGCTAGGATTTTTTTCCAAGGAGCATAGGAGGGTAAAACATGATCTTATAGAGGTGTACAAAATCATGCGGCAAATTAACAGAGTTAATGCATTGAGTCGTTACTCAGTTCCCCCCGCCACAGGTACTATGTAATGCCGTGCTACCTGCTCCATGGTCGGATAGTCAGCGACTAAACCGTCTCCCCCACCTGGTTTTCCAGGTGAGGAGGGGGCTGTGGACCCCCAGCAGGTCCAAAAACAAGACCTGTCAAAGGGCGGAGGAGCTTCTAGCGAGCCAACGGCCATCCACACTTCAGTAGAAGTTGCGATCACTGTCGTATATAGCATTGGAAGGAATGATGATAAAGCACACACACCAAAATCCTATACTTCCAGCGACGGAAGTCCGCAGGAACTGGAGGACAGAGATGTGTGGTACGTCCGTCACCATTCCCGTTGGAAACCACCACCACTGCGTCGCTAATGTTTTCAACGATGATGATGAATTTACTCAGGGTAGGAGAATCAAGAAGCAAAGGGCGTGAGTTTATGGTGAGAGTGGAAATATTTAATAGGAGAGGGAACTTTTTCACTGGTGGGTATATGGCATAAGCTGCCAGAAGAGGAGTTGATACGCATATCGAGCCAATGGCCAAGAAAGCACACAATGCCTCGACTTCCTTAGAAGGCTTAGGACGTTTGGCATGTCCCCAACAACTCTCAGCAAATTCTACAGATGTGCCGTAGAAAGCATTTTATCGAGATGCACCACAGCATAGTTTGGGAGCAACTCCATCTAAGATTGCAAGAAATTGCAGAGAATTGTGGACGCAGGCCAGACCATTACACAAACCAACCTCCCTTCCATTGACTCCATTTCCACTTCACGCTGTCTCAGCAAGACCACCAGCATAATCGAGGCTGAGGCTCACCCTAGTCACTCCCTCTTCTCCCCTCTCCCATCGGGCAAGAGGTACAGAAGTGTGAAAACGCATACCTACAGATTCAGGGACAGTTTCTTTCCAGCTGTTATCAGGCACCTGAATCATCCTATCAATAACTAGAGAGCAATCCTGAGCTATTATGTACCTCATTGGAGACCCTCCAACTATCTTTAATCAATCTTTATTGGACTTTATCTTGCATAAAACGTTATTCCCTTTATCCTGAATCTGTATCAACCTGCTGAGTTACTGCAGCACTTTGTGTCTTTCAAAGGGAGAACTGACTCCGAGAAAGGTAGGGGTTTTTTAATTCGATTTTTTTAAAGTGGTTCAGAACTTTTTGTGTTTTTCAAGTGTGTATATGTGTGTTATATTCTTCCTCACTAACATATTTTAAGGATTATTTAAGGATTTTAGGTTGCTTTTTATTCTAACAGATCCCAAGTGATTCTCAATCTTTTTGATTTCCAGGACGTTCACCAAGGCTTGGCTTTAAACAGCAACTTTGACATCGGATGAGCTGCGCAGGGTCTTACCGGCTGTTCAGATTCTTGCGTCAGAGCAGCTGGCATCTTGCCATGCGACGCCATGGTGCACTGGGCTGTCAGGATAACACCTCGTCGTGGATTACAGTGGAAGAAGTGGCATTGTCCAAACGCGTGGCCAATGAATGCAGGAGGATCTGCTGCAAAAGATGTCAAAGGCTATGGGGAGAAGGCAGGAGAATGGGGTTGAGCAGGAAATATAGATCGGCTATGATATAATGGCAGAGTAGACTTGATGGGACAAATGGCCTAATTCTGCACCTATGACATGAACTTATGGAAGTTGCTGAATCCAGATATGCCTAAACTTCCAACTTGCTGATGATTTTTTTCCACGGACAACATCAAAATAGATCTAATCTCACAGGTTAAAATTCCTCACACAAACTTTCATTATCTGAGAAAGGAGGTAGACCATGGAAGTTCTTCATATCCATCTGCAATATGAGATATCAGCACAAAATCCAAGGTTATATTGTTGGAAATCAAGAGCTATTCATACATATCTTTCAGCATTGGGGCTTGTAGTTGGACAAGAGCCAGGATGGTGAGTGACACCGCATTGTGCCTGCTGGAAGGATACAGTTTTAAAGGAGACTAGATCAAGTGCAGACCTGTTGGGTCTGCTCCCCCAACGAATGATTCCACCACTCACCCGTTCCCCCAATGCAACCTGTTCCCCCAACGCAATATTGCACCACTCACGCATAGCCCCCAACTGCACAGGTGCGGCTCATTTCTCCTCATCCCCAGCACTCCCTCCTCCTCCTCTTCACCCTCCCTCTTCAATCCCTAGAGAGGGAGGGGGATAGAGAGGGAGGGGTGGTAGAGAGGGAGGGGTGGTAGAGAGGGAGCGGGGTAGAGAGGGAGCGGGGTAGAGAGGGAGCGGGGTAGAGAGGGAGGGGGAAGAGAGGGATGGGGGGCAGAGAGGGAGGGGGAAGAGAGGGATGGGGGGCAGAGAGGGAGGGGGAAGAGAGGGATGGGGGGCAGAGAGGGAGGGGGAGAGGGAGGGGAGGGGAGTAGAGAGGTAGTGTAGAGGGAGGGAGGGAGAGGGGCAGAGAGGGAGGGGGTAGAGAGTGAGAGGGAGGGGGTAGAGGGAGAGGGAGGGGTGTATAGTGGGGGGACATGGCAACCTCCCTCCGTAACCCCTCCTCTCTCCTTCCTCCTCATCTCCTTCATCCTCCTGCCCTCACTCCCATTCCCTGCTCCAGGACCTACCCAGGTCGTAGAACAGCGCCAGGGCCTGGAATTCGGCCTGGTTCCCTTACTCGGACCGGCCCTGGCTGCAGACTCCAGCCCTCAGCTCAGCCGCCGCCTGGGTTCCAATCCAAGCCCCAACTTCATTTCCGGGCTCGTCCCTGACCCTGAACCCAGGCTCGTCCTTGGTCCCAGCGGTGGCTTCTTTTGCGGCCTCCGTAACAGCCCCATCCCAAGCCCCGGGCTCGGCCCTCACTCCAGCTCCAGCACCAGACCCCGGGCTCGGCCAGCGGCACCACCGTCCCTGTCGGGCGTCGGGCGCCATCAGCCACCGCCACTCCTTGTTCACCGCGAGCGCTGGAGTGCCCCTCCCTCCCGGAGTGTCCCGTCCTGCCTTTCGAGTGCATTGTGACGTCACTTGGATTTTTTTTCCCAAAGTGGGAAGGTTATCTTTGGTGACTCTCATAAGTACACACGAGTCATAGAGTGATAGACTTCTACCAAATGGAAACAGGTCCTTCCATTCAACTCATCCATTCCAAATAAGGTGCCTTCCTGAGCTTGTTCCATTTGCCTGCATTTGGTCCATTTCCCTTTCAATCTTTACCATCCTCAACCCTGTCCAAATATCTTTCAAATACTATAATTGTACCCACATCTACCTTTTCCTCTGGCAGCTCATTCTATATACACACCACTCTCTGAAAAGATTGCCCCTCACTTACCCATTAAATCTATCCTTTCTCACCTTAAATCTATGTCCTCGAATTTTAGATTCTTCTAACTTGGGAAAAAGACTGTGACCATCCACCTTATGATTTTGTACAACTCTATGAGGTTGCCCCTCAGGCCCCTTCACTCTAGTGCAACCAGTCCCAGCTTATCCAATCTCATTTTATAACACAGACACTCCATTCCCATCAACATTTCTGCACCTTCTCTAACTTACTCACATCTTTGCTTAAGTATGGTGGCCAGAACAGCACACAATATTTCAGGTGCAGTAACATGAAGTTCCAAATTTTGTGCTCAGTGTCCTGTCTGGTGAAGGCAAGTGTGCCACATGATTTCTTCACCCACTTGTCTTCCCATATTGGCACTTCTAGGGAACTAAGCACTTGTATCATCACCTTCACAAAATCAAGTCGTCAAGAGAGGTTATTGTCATGTGACCCAGATAGGACAATGAAATTCTTGCTTGCTACAGCACAACAAAATATTGTAGGCATTGTAAGATTAAACGAGCTTACCAGTTTGAAGTTTGATCTTTATTTTTTGAGTAGTTACGATGAGGGATTACGTGAATAAGCCCGCCAGCCCGCATGCGCGTCAACCTTCAAAGCAGCGGTGTGAAATCACAGAAATCAGTTGCTGAACTGATTATAAGAAGATTCGAGAACTAGAACTACCACATGATTTTTATGAGAAGAGGGTTGGGAGTGGAGGGCACGTAATCCCTCATCGCAACTTCTCATTAAAAAAAGATCAAACTTCAAACTGGTAAATTCTCGTTTAATCTTACTATTTAACTTCGAAGTCACGTGAGTGACTACGTGAAGATTTTAAAGCTCTGTGATGTCATGCTGCGAACACGAGTCCATGCAACACACTGCATTAGTTGACCAGAAATGATTGAAAAGATAATGCATTCAGACATGACATAGATTTAAAACATGCTAATGCTATTAATAAGCAAATAATAAGCAAATTATTGAATAAAACTTAAAATTGAGTTGGCAAACGAACCCGGCCTGGCAATCGGTTTATTATAAAAGGTTTGGAAAGTCCGCTCATTCGACCATCCTGCTGTCGCTAGGATGCGGTCCAGCAGAAACTCCATGAACCTTGCTGCTGATGTTATCGCAGCCTTGGTGGAGTGAGATTTAAAAACATCAGTGTTCACACCTGCACAAGCCAATACATATCTAAACCATCTGGAGATGGTCTGCACCGAAACATTCTTGTGTGTTTTTTTGTGGCTAACGAACATTGCCAGCTCAGTGCCTCTAAGGTTCTTAGTAGCCTTAAAATATTGATGAATATGTGTGACAACACACAATCTATGGTCCATAGGTTATGCCAGAAATACCAGCTTTAGACCCAACGCCCCCAGTCTGCTTAGTTTAATTTACTCATTTACATAGAATGTTATTTTGTTGGTAGATATACCCATTCTGTTCAGCCGTAGCTTATGCAATGACTGGACGCTTTGCGCTGAAACCAGCGCCATGAGCGTAACTACTTTATATGAGAGCCGGGCCAAAGATAAGGACGTAGCTGGAGCCCACCGGCGAAGTAGTGTTAACACAATGTTAACATCCCATACTTCCGTGTACCTGGGCCTGGGAGGATTTGTGTTAAAGATATCCTTCATAAATCTGGATATCAGAGGGTGAGACCCAACAGAGTGGGTCCCAATCCCAGCAGCAAATATGATGACAAGGCACTTTTGGCACAGTTAATGGCACTATAACTTAATTTTTTGTCAAAGAACATTTGAAAGGAACTCCAAGACGTCAGTTATCCGTGCCGTATTATATATTATATTAGCATTTAAACAAAACACTTCCCATCTCCTGATGAGGAAATGTACTGCTTTTTGGTGCTATCCCTCCAAGCTGCAGTGATCACGTCCACGGTTCGGTCTGACAACCCGAGCCCCAGGAACGGTCTTCTTAGAGTCTGCAAATCAATAAATTGATTCTATCATGCAGAGGATGGCTACCTGAGTCATGGGATGAACCAGCAATTTTTTGTGTTTAGAAATAACCATATACGGTTCTATTATCATTCCCAACATCAGCGTGAACCATGGCTGTGTAGGCCAGTCAGGCACTATGAAAATGCCTGAATCGGAATCTTGCTGGATTTTTTGCAAGACCCGACTGATGAAGCAAAATGGAGGAAAGGCATAAAAGAACATTCCTCCCCAGTGTAGTGAGAATGCATCTATCGCCACTGCCCCAGGGTCTGGCTCCCATGCCACATATTTTTGCAACTAGTGATTGAGCCTAGATGCAAACAAATCATTATTCGGTGTTCCATACTGAGCAACAATGTCGTTAAATACTTTGTGATCCAACATCCATTCTGTGTTGTCATTAAATTTACGTGACGATACACCAGCGCCAAATGAGGTTAGCTAAACTATTACAGGATACTGACTTGATTCCACCCATGTGATTAATATATGCCACCGCCGTAGTGTTATCACCTTGTAGTTGAACATGCAGATTATGCATATTCCCACAATAAGCCTTTGACCCATAGAATTCCCCCAGCATCTCCAGGTAGTTGATACCATATAACTGAAGAATTGGTAACTCATGCACATCCCATCTGCCACCGCAACTAGAGATGGTATTAGTAGTTCCCCATCCTTGAGCACTTGCATCAGTTTGTAATATAACTGAAGGTTTACTGACCAAAAATGTAACTGGAGCAATGCTGAATATTGGTCGTCCACCATTGTAATTCTGATAGCTTCAGCTGGTAATAGCATAGGTCTGTTAAAATGACCTAAATGGTACTTGAGAGCTTGCTCCTTTGCACGTTGTAAATTCTGATAATGCAAAGGCCCAAATTGCGCATCTGGAAAAACAGCCACTATTTTGCCAATTACACTAGCCACCCGGCGAATAGAAGGCTGCTTCATAACAACAAGGTTGTTACAGGCTTCTATTAATTCTAATCTCTTGCCCCAGGGCAGAGTCATAGATATTAATAGAGTTAAAGGTAAATCCCAAATAATCAATAACTCTAGTTGGTATCAACTTAGATTTAACTGGATGGATGAGAAACCCCAATTTCTCAAATATGAGTTTTGTGGCTGAAACAGCTAATTTAGCCAAATACAGCGTTTTAGAATATCATCCAGTTAGGCCATAACAATGTGTTTTTGAGCTCTGAGCAGCCCAAGCACCAGCTTTAGTAATTTGGTAAATAACCTGGGAGCTGATGTTAGCCCATTAGGCAAAGCTTTAAACTGCCATAGTTACCCCATCCAGCTAAATTTCAAATATCTCCGGTGATCCCTGTGAATGAGAACTGAACAGTATGCATCTTTGAGATCGATGCATGCCATAAAGCATCCTTTGGGAATCAGTTGTTAGGCAGTAACAAAGTTTTCCATTTTTAAATGTCTATACTGCACATGTGAGTTAAGTTGAGTTAAATCAAGGATGATCGGACATCCTCCATCTTTATTTTCTGGAGGCGCAGGGGTGTTGTCGCCGAAACAGTGAAGCTTTCCTCATCGTGGGTGCTTTAATTAACCCAACAGCTTTTGCTTCCTCATCCAGATTTTTTATTTGTTTGGATAGGTCTTCCCCGAACAGAAGATTAGGCTGCTGGACATTGACTTGACTTCTTGATTACCCCTTTAGTGTGTAATTTATGAATTTCTGCTTGTATATCCAAACCTTCTTGTTTTGAATGAATAAATGCCTGACTTGGTGTATGTTGTATGGGTGGCAATGAGTTAAGAGGAAATTCAATTTGGAACCCTTGTATACAGTGCAGTATAAACGGATCTGATGTTATCCACCGCCATTTGTGCAAAAACAAGTGCAATCTACCACCAACTTGTAACTGATCCACACACCCCATGTTCCGGAAAGAACCAGACCCACCTACCTCCATGGTTACCGGTGGTCTTATGGTAGGCCCAAAGGCCCCTGATATGGGTTCTATTTCCGTGCTCGAGGTTTGGAGGGTAGGACTGCTCGGGTGCGCGGATTGCGCATTTTCCATGAAGGCCGGCTTGGTTCTTGGCCTAAAAAATACCTCTGCCCAGAGAAATCAGCTTTCGAGCTACCACCAGCTTCAGCGAACCGCTTACTGCTGAGGGAGGCGTAGGGGGGTTGTTGCCGAAACGGTGAAGCCTTGCTCGTCGTTGGTGCCTTGATTAGCCCGACAGCGTTTGCTTCCTCATCCAGGTCTTTAACCTGTTTGGGTAGAACTTCCCCGAACAGAAGATTCGGTGGCTGGACATTGCTGGCCTTACATAAGCCTGCAAATGTGGGATTTAAGGCAGGTCTGATGGCGTTCTTCCGAAAGCAGTTCATTTCGAAGTGTGCATTGCACATCAACGCCAGGGCATCCTGCTGGACGTCCGATAAGGGCCCCCCATCCACAGATCAGGCAAATGCCGTGACGCCTGAAGCCAGCAATTTTAAAATTCTTTGGAGTTTCATTTCTTAGGCTTTGATGCCCCCTCCAATGTACCCCCAGATAGAGCTGTTCACTGCCGGCACTTTCAGGGATACACAATTTACAGGTGTATGGTATTTTGCAGCCGTTTCAACCATCACCTCTTCCTGTAATTGATGTGACGTGAGGTTGTTTATGCTGGAAGCCAACTCTTCTTGCAGCGGCTCCCCTGTTTGCGAGGGTATCGCAAACCTTGATGCCATGGCAGGCAATTCTTGAACCTTACGCATGTCATGCATTCCAGTATGTTCCACGGACATACCTCCGAATTTGGAGTCATTCATATACTGACCCCGTACACTCCCCTCCTCAGAGTGGGAGATATTAAGCAGCCCTGGACCAGGTGCTGCCGCAGGCTCGCAAGGAGACCTGCGCTGATATGTCCCCGTTTCACGGAGCATATCATGATGGAGCATCCTTTCCATAAGGTGCTCCATCCGGGATAAACGCCCGAAGACGCTTTCCATGTTTGTAGGAGGAGAATCCTCCTGGCCTGACTCGTCTGAGTACACAGGCCTATCAGATTTATTTTTGGCCTTGCCCCCTTTCGGGGTTGCCAAAGTGCTTTGGGCAAGTACCAAGTCTGAAGTCGCTGACCGCACTGTCAGCGACTCGGACGGCGAAACCGACGGCCGCCAGCAACCCGCACTCCCGCGGTCCTCCGTAGCCGGTTTCCCCGCGGCCCGTCTGGATTTCGCCCTGGATTCCATTATCCGTAGCAATTGGAAAATCTGTAAAGAGAAATTTTCCACCAAAAACACGACCTCATAATAAGTTTGAAACTTACCTGCAGGGTTTTAAACTTACCGCTGGAGGAGTGACACTCCTCCCAGCCAGTCGTGTGCCATGCGTTAGACGTATTGACGCGCATGCAGGATGGCGGGCTTCTTCACGTAGTCACTCACGTGACTTCGAAGTAAAATACAGATCAGATCAGTGTGTCCATATACAATAGAATATATATATATATATACACACATAAATAGACAGATAGAGTGCAATAGGCAGTTATAGTTTAGAGTTTGTTTGAAGTTGTGTTTAATAGCCTGATGGCTGTGGGGAAGTAGCTGTTCCTGAACCTGGGTGTTGCAGATATCAGGCTCCTGTACCTTCTACCTGATGGCAGCGGAGAGGTGAGTGTGTGGCCAGGATGGTGTGGGTCCTTGATGATGTCGACAGCCTTTGTGAGGCAGCGACTGCGATAGATCCCCTCATTGGTAGGGAGGTCAGAGCCGATGATGGACTGGGCAGTGTTTACAACTTTTTGCAGCCTTTTCCGCTCCTAGACGCTCAGGTTCCCGTACCAAGCCACGATGCAACCAGTCAGCATGCTCCCCACTGTACACCTGTAGAAGTTCGAGAGAGCTCTCCTTGACATACCGACTCTCTGTAATCTTCTCAGGAAAAAGAGGCGCTGATGTGCTCTCTTTATGATTGGGACCAGGAGAGATCTTCGGAAATATGCACGCCAGGAATTTGAAGTTCTGGACCCTCTCCACCATCGACCCGTTGATATAAACGGGACTGTGGGTCCCCATCCTACCCCTTCCGAAGTCCATAATCAGTTCCTTGGTTTTGCTGGTGTTGAGAGCCAGGTTATTGTGCTGGCACCATTTGGTCAATCGATCGATCTCACTTCTATACTCTGACTCGTCCCCATCAGTGATATGTCGCACAACAGTGGTGTCGTCAGCGAACTTGATGATGGAGTTCGCACTATGTCTGGCTATGCAGTCATGAGTATAGAGTGAGTACAGCAGGGGGCTGAGCACGCAGCCTTGAGGTGCTCCCGTGCTGATTGTTATCGAGGATGACACATTTCCACCAATACGGACAGACTGTGGTCTGTGGATGAGGAAGTCGAGGATCCAATTGCAGAGGGATGTGCAGAGACCCAGATCTGAGAGCTTGGTAACCAGCTTGGAGGGGATGATGGTATTAAATGCCGAGCTGTAGTCAATGAATAACAGCCTGACATATGAGTTTTTGTTGTCCAAGTGGTCCAGAGCGGAGTGGAGGGCCAGCGAGATCACATCCACCGTTGATCTGTTGTGGCGGTAAGCGAACTGCAGTGGGTCCAGGTTTTTGTCGAGGTAGGAGTTGATTTGCGCCATGATCAGCCTCTCAAAGTACTTCATCACCACAGATGTTAGTGCCACAGACCTCAGAAGTGAGAGGTTGAAAATGTCCGTAAAAACTCCAGCCAGTTGGTCCGCACAGGTTTTTAGAACACGCCAGGGTATACCATCAGGTCCAGGCGCTTTCCGAGGGTTCACCCCTCTGAAGGATCT
This sequence comes from Malacoraja senta, assembly GCA_038087875.1. Lineage (NCBI taxonomy): Eukaryota > Metazoa > Chordata > Chondrichthyes > Rajiformes > Rajidae > Malacoraja > Malacoraja senta. The sequence continues at coordinate 351,572,578 of CM075977.1, forward strand.
TCTGACGTCGGCCTCTGTGACCATGATCAAAATACCATCACGGCGAATGTGGGCTCAGGAGGGCACATCAGTGTTCTCCCTATCAAAGCGTGCGTAAAACGCATTGAGCTCATCAGGGAGTGATGCTTCGCTGACATTTGAGCTGCCTCCTGATTTTGCCTAGGAGGAGGTGATTGCATTCAAGCCCTGCCACAGTTGCCAAACATCCGTCTCATCCTCCAGTTTGGAGCAGAAGTGCCTTTTGGCCTTTTTGATGGCCTTACCAAGGTCGTATCTGGACTTCTTGTAGACCTCTGCATCGCCAGACCTGAATGCCCGGGATCTGGCTTCAGAAGAATGCGGATCTCATGGTTCATCCAAGGCTTCTGGTTAGGAAACACTCGGAAGGATTTTGTTGGGATGCAGTCCTCCACACATTTCTTTATGAAGTCTGTAGCGACTGTGACGTATTCATTCAGGTCCGTTGCCAAGTCCCTGAACATTGCCCAGTCTGCAGACTCCATACAGTCTTGGAGTTGTTCCTCTCTCCCCCCACCCCCCTCCCCCAACCAGCTCTGTACTGTCCTCACCTATGGGGATGCGCTCTTCAATTGCTGCCTGCAGGCAGGAAGAAGCAATCAGTATGGTCGGATTTTCCGAAGTGAGGGCGAGGGATAGCGCGATAGGCATCTTTGATGGTCGTGTAGCAGTGGTCGAGGGCACAGAGAATGCATCACTTCACACTTGTCTGCATTAAATTCCAGCTGCAATTCCTTTGCCCATTGATTCAGGCGATCTCGCAGTCCATTCGTAACCTTAGACAACCTTCACTGTCCACTAGACCTATGTGGTATCATCCACAAATGTACTAATCGTGTCACCCACATTTTCATCCAACTTGTTAACGTATGACAAACTTCAGAGGACCCAGCACTAATCACTGTGGCATACCATAGTTCACAGGCCTCCAATCTGAAAAAGAACCATTCACTAACACGTCCTTCCACCAAGCCAATTTTATATCCATTCATCTAACTCACTATGGATCCCACATCTTCTCACGTTCCAGAGCAGTTTACCATGCAGGACCTTGTCACTGGTTTAGTTTAGTTTAGAGATACAGCACGGAAACATGGCCTTCGGCTCATCGAGTCCGGCTGACCAACGATCCCCGCCCACTAACACTATCCTCAAGTTAAAGTCAAAGTATCCTTTATTGCCATTTCGGTCTGAACGAAATTTCGTGCCTTGCAGTCATACATATAATAAAAATAACAAAAACACACAATAAACACAAATTTAACATCCGCCATAGTGAGTTTATCATGCACCTCCTCACTGTGATGAAAGGCAAAATTAAAGTCTTTGTCTCTTCCCTCCTTGTTCTCCCTCTGCGGTGAGGCGATCCAGGCCTCCAATGTTGTGACTCTGCCGGGTGATGGTTAGTCAGTCCCACGGCTGAATCCGAGCTCCGCGAAGTAACGGGCCGGTTCAAACTCCGCGGCCCGGACCGGTCGAAGCTGCCGAAGCTGCCGCCTCCAGTCCAGCAGACGAAGCTGTTGTTGCGGGAGCTCCGGAAAAACAGGTACCAACCTGTGACCTGCGAGCTCCCGACGATCCACTGGGCCCGCGGCCGAGCCGCCGAAGTTGGGCCGCCGCCGCCGGAATGCCGCCATAGCCCCAAAGCCGCGCCGCCGCCGAAACGCCGCCACAGCTCCGAAGTCGGGTCCGCTGCCGGAACACCGCCACAGCTCCGAAGTCGGGCCGCCGCCGCCGCCGCCGGAACGCCGCCACAGCTCCGAAGTCGGGCCTCCGCCGGAACGCCACCACAGCTCCGATGTCGGGTCCGCTTCCGGAACGCCGCCATAGCCCCGAGGCCGCCAGCTCCGCCATTAGGCCTCAGCGCAGACGGAGACGGAGGACACAACAAGAAAAAGTTGCATCCCCCCAAAGGAAGAGACTAAAACCATGTTTCCCCCCCCCCCCACACATACATAACCTAATAAACTAAATTTAACTAAAACAGACAAAAGAAAACAGCAAAAAAAAAGAAAAACAGACGGACTACAGGCGAGCCGCAGCTGCCAGGCAGCGCCGCCACGTCCTACACATACTAGTGACAATTTAATCTTATACTGAGTATACAAACCCAAGCCAATTAACCCCCAAAACTGTACGTTTTTGGTGTGTGGCAGGAAACCGAAGATCTCGGAGAAAACCCATGCGGTCACAGGGAGAAACTCACAGACAGCACCCGTAGCCGGGATCGAACCCGGGTCTCTGTCGCTGCAAGCGCTCTAAGGCAGTAACTCTACCGCTGTGCCATGGTGCTGCACTAAAGCCTCAGTACACAAGGTCTACCACGCTGCCCTCATCAATCCTCCTGGTCATCTTTAAAAAAATACTCCATTAAATTCACGAGACATGTTTTCCCCTGCAGAAAATCATGCTGACTATCCCTAATCAGTCCTTGCCTTTCCAAATGCAGATAGAGCCTATCTCTTAGAATTCATTCCAGGAACTTTCCTACCGCTGATGTTAAGCTCACCACCTGTAGTTCCTAGCTTGTCCTTGAGCCCTTCTGAAATAAAGGCACAACATTTAGGTTACAGTTTCAATGTACACGATTCATTTCCCTGCACCTTCGGGTGTATGTGACGAATAAAATTGACTTTGCCTTTGACGTTGATGAGGTCACATCTGGAGTATTGTGTTAAATTTTGGTCACCCTGCTATAGGAAATATGTTATTAAGTTGAAAAGGTTGCAGAGAAGATTTATAAGGATGTTGCCAGGCATTTAGGGCCTCAGCTTTAGGGAGGCCCTAAATGCCTGGCAACATCCTTATGGAGAGGCTGGGCAGGCTAGGACTATATTCCTTGGAATGCAGGAGAATGATGGGTGATCTTATAGAGGTGTATGTGCATCAACCCTATCTTTTCCCCTCATGATTTTATACGTGAGTCTTTTACCCAGAGTAATGGAATCAGGAACCTGAGGTCATAGGTTTAAGGTGAGAGAGGAAAAATTTAATAGGAATTTGAGAGACTATTATTTACCCAAAGGGTGGTGGGTATATGGAACGAGCTGCCCGAGGAGGTAGTTGAGGCATGTACTGTCATAACTTTTAAAAGACATACACGGATAGGAAATGTTTAGAGGGATATAGGCCAAAGGCAGACAGGTGGAACGTATAGATGGGCATCTTGGTCGGCATGGGCAAGTTGGGGAAATGGCTGTTTCCATGCTGCATGATACTATGACTCTATTAGCCAAGCTTCAGTCTTCTGACGCATCACTTATGCCAAAGATGAAACAAACATCTCTGGTACCTCCTCTGCAATTTCTTCCCTGGCTTCCCACAATGTTGTGAGATCCATCTGGTCAGGGCCTGCATTGATCACTGATGGCTGTTGCATTTGTCCATTGAGCTCCATTATAATCAATGGAATTGAACATTAGAAGGTGTGTGTAACAACGAGCTGATACGTTCAACATATTTATCACATCACGTTCATCTGCATTCATCATGCAGGGGTGAATTCCTTCCTGATGAAATTTATCCGTTATTTCTTACCTTGCCTTCTTTAACTAATCTGGGGCTGCATAGGATCCCACATCACTTTTAAAAAACAACACAAATATAGCTAGAGTTAGGACAGATAATGCAATAGGCTGTTTCTAAATAAATAAATGTCATAATCAATCATTCTATGTTGTTAAATTGACGTTTGTATGATGTTAATCCCTTTAAGGTTCCCCTGTTCCTCAGAAGGGCATGTGCTAATTAACAAAGGAAAAGTGCTGCTCATTGTTTGTTGAGAGCTGAACATTAAACGACCATGGTCATAGGTTACTGGTGCATTCAACCCACCCATTGTCACTGAAAATACAGACAGGTGAATGTAGGGAAACAAGCACAAAGAAACCCTGATGGAAAAGGAGTGAATGACCTCAATCCGGTCATACAAAGCATCATGCGAGGATAAAACAGAAATTAATGCAAACACGCACAATATAACTTGTAATTCTGGTAAATTACAGAACGCAAGCAAGGCAAATGTATAATGACAACAAAAGAGAAAGAGAACAGTGAAGGGAAGCAAGAACTCCAGGGGTGCAGTTCCTGAATTACTCTGATGAAATATTAAACCAGTTAGGGACATGCAGTTTAGAAGATAATTGTCAGGCAAATGTAGGGGGATGGGAATTGTGGGGCATCAGGTTGCCATGGTATCAAAATCCTGGTGAAGAAAGAGAGGGAACTCAACACGGCAGAAGGATTTTATCTAAATTAAAGCAGAGTTAGCTTTCTTGTGAAGAAGATGCCATCTCCTTTCGATAGTCCTCATCAAGAACCAAGGGATCTCTGCCCAAAATATTGTAAAACAGGTTGCACTCCAATGGTACTCTTCCTGCTTATTAGAACAACTTTGCCTTCCAGCCTTGTTAGCAATGGTGTTTACTGGATGGATATCATTGTAGGGAGTTGCAGAAAATTGCTGAAGTGAGTTTGTTAGAAACTGATGATTGTTTGAAAATAAGTCTCTGAGGAAGGACATTATTGCCATAGAGGGAGTGCAGAGAAGGTTCACCAGACTGATTCCTGGGATGTCAGGACTGTCTTATGAAGAAAGACTGGATAGACTTGGTTTATACTCTCTAGAATTTAGGAGATTGAGAGGGGATCTTATAGAAACTTACAAAATTCTTAAGGGGTTGGACAGGCTAGATGCAGGAAGATTGCTCCCGATGTTGGGGAAGTCCAGGACAAGGGGTCACAGCTTAAGGATAAGGGGGAAATCCTTTAAAACCGAGATGAGAAGAACTTTTTTCACACAGAGAGTGGTGAATCTCTGGAACTCTCTGCCACAGAGGGTAGTCGAGGCCAGTTCATTGGTTATATTTAAGAGGGAGCTAGATGTGGCCCTTGTGGCTAAAGGGATCAGAGGGTATGGAGAGAAGGCAGGTACGGGATACTGAGTTGGATGATCAGCCATGATCATATTGAATGGCGGTGCAGGCTCGAAGGGCCGAATGGCCTACTCCTGCACCTAATTTCTATGTTTTCTATGTTTCTATGAATGAGAGGAACACGAGGCCAGGGACGATGAAGAGTCTGTGAAGTCAGGTATGCAAGTCTAGTCGCTCAGCCAATTCTAAATGATGAAAACTAACTTGGATCTGTGTAAACCAAACCCTTGTTTGACAAAGGTAAATGAGGTAATGCTAACCGACCCCCTTTGGAGCAAGATCAATAAGGAAAGCACACGACCCGGCTGAGTGGGTTTAAGTCAAGGAGAAGAAGACCAGAGAGGTAGTCAAATCATTGCACAGGTAAATTAGGCTTGTACATTAGTGTAACGTGTGGATTTAGATTTGTCTAACGAGAGGCGTTGAACATAGGAGCAGAGGTCCTTCTGCTTTTGTACAGGGCCCTGATGAGACCACACCTGGAGCATTGTGTGCAGTTTTGGTCTCCTAATTTGAGGAAGGATATTCCTGCTATTGAGGGAGTGCAGCGTAGGTTCTCGAGGTTAATTCCCGGGATGGCGGGACTGTCATATCATGAAAGAATGGAGTGACTGGGCTTGGATTCACTGGAATTTAGAAGGATGAGAGGGCATCTTATAGAAACTTTAAAAATAATTAAGGGATTGGACACGCTAGATGTAGGAAACATGTTCCCAATGTAGGGGGAATCCTGAACCAGGGGCCACAGTTTAAGAATAAGGGGTAGGCCATTTAGAACTGAGATGAGGAAAAACTTTTTCACAGAGAGAGTTGTGAATTTGTGTAATTCTCTGCCTCAGAAAGCAGTGGAGGCCGATTCACTGGATGCATTCAAGAGAGAGTTAGATAGAGCTCTTAGGGCTTGTGGAATCAAGGGGTATGGGGAGAAGGCAGGAACAGGATACTGATTGTGAATGATCAGCCGTGATCACATTGAATGGCGGTGCTGGCTCGAACGGCTTAATGGCCTACTCCTGCACCTATTGTCTATGTATCTATCTATGTTTGTCGGTTGATTCATCTCCTCTTGTCTGAAGATGAAAACTGTGAATAAAGAAGCCTTAAAACCTGCTTTTGGTCTTTAAACACCCTTGAAAACAAGATATGTTCTGTCAGTCATCTTCATCTGGCTGTGGCTTAAACTAGCTTGAACCAAATTGATAGGAGACATCTCGTTGTTGAAGCAGATGCCAGCAGTCATGATGCAAGTCTGGGATGTGGAAAACATTGTGGCACAATGTGGCAGATCTCAACAACGTCAGCCACCACACTGAAGACTGCTGTGAAAATGGTGGATCAAAGAAGAAGAATTGTGTGTGTGTAATGGGGATTCCAGACACAGACTTGGAAGACAATGGGAGTCCACATTCGCAATGTCATTTCCAAGAAAATCCTCTGGTCATCACATTTACCCCTTGTACATTCTTCTGCTGATTTATGCTTCTCCTCACAGCTCTCTTTCTTGTGTAGCTTTATACTGTCACCAAACTTGAATACGTTACACTTTTTATCCAATTGTCATTAATATAGGCTCTAAAGAGCTGAAGAACACATCCCAGTTCCCTGCATCATGGTTTCTGGCATCAGCTTCAGCAACAAGACATCTTCTATCAATGAGATGCAAGTTAGATTTAGCCAGTGCCAAATGAAGATGACCATAAGACCATTAGGACATGGGAGCAGAATTAGAACATTTGGCTCATCGAGTATCTTCTGCCAATCGGTCAGAGCTGATCTATTTTTCCCTCTCAATCCCATTCTCTTGCCTTCTCCCCATAACCTTTGATGTCCTAACTAATCAAGAACTTATCAATGTCCATTTTAAAAATACCCAATGACTTGACCATCTGTGGCAATGAATTCTACTGATTGACCACACCCACTAAATTCTCATGCCAATCTTTGTGGCGCTCCAGGAAAAACAGCCTGAAAATAAACCTGTTTCCTCCAAATCCTTTCTTCCCTTCTTGTGAGGAGCAAAGATTATGTCCAAAGGACCCGCCAAAGACAAGCTGCACAAGTATGGCCCATAGATTTTCAAAGACACTGTTTATATTTCATTGGAAAGTTAAATTAATTACATTTATGATTTAATGTTACGTACGCTCATATTTTATAATACCAATAACATTGAATATTTTGTGATTTATAATTACTGAATTATGAAAAAGTATAACTTTTTTCCAACTACAGGACATTTTTAAATGTAACAACAGATCAGGAAAGTGGGTGATGGTAAAACAAAATTAACCTCAACATTTGTTATGACTCCAAGGAGCTGGTTAGATATTAGTGCTTACATGTCCTACTGAAAGAAAAGCCTGTATTTAGACAAAAGTCAAATTTCCATTTTGTGTCATCTGTAGCCAACTAGTGTATTGTGGCTCAAAGCCGACAAAAACAGGACTAGTTTGGCTCGATGAATATCTTTCAGGGTCAGCCTTCACTTCAATTTCACATCACATTCTCCATAATTTGGGCCTTGGGGATAGATTATTTAATGATACATTAACCATTGTTAAAGCTTGGTCATTGGTATTAAAAGCAAATCTAAATATACATATGTGGACAATAAAAAGCCCTGAATGTGCAAATGTTTTGGTTTTAGTTTTGGAAATGCAGTCAACAAAACAGGCCATCCCAACCAACCATCACCATACACTAGTTTCAACTTATTCTACTAGGGACAATTTACAGAAACCAATTAACCTATAAACATGCACATCTTTGGAATGTGGGAAGAAACCGGAGCACATGGAGGAAACCCACGTGGTCACAGGAAGGATGTGCAAACTCCATATAGGCAGCATCTGTAGTCAGGGTTGAACCCGGGTATCTGGCGCTGTAAGGCAGCAACTCTACCAATGTGCCACTGTGCTGCTCAAGTGTACTGAGAGAGAGAAAAAAAATCCAGTTCTTGTAAGACTTGTAAAACTCAACAGATACCAAAATAAATGCAGAAAGAAAAAAATGGGTAAGGTTTCCGCAGACAGAATGGTGTAGTACCTACTGTAAACCATTTGATGACTGGTGAGATGTATTTGCAAAAGTGGTCATGAAAGAGGATGCTTTGTTTGATCAGCTGGTACTCCTCTCCAGGAACACTGCAGTAAAATGAGTAGAAATTAATGCTCTGCACCAAAAGTGTATTCAAAATTTAATTCAGTGGGAAACCACAGAGCAAGTCCATCTGTGATCACCTACTTGTTAATAATGCAGCTCAGTTTGTATAATTTATAATATTGTAAAAAGGCCTTTAAGTAGCTTTGATTTTCAATTCTTTGACAACAATGCTTCAGCAATTCAACAACATGCCCAAGCAGAAAAATGCAAATATGGAAAAAGCTTGAGCACAATGATGGCCTTGATGGTACCTTGCTGCGTTTTACATGAAACTTAAGTGCTCTAGAGGGATCTGGGATTACCAATACATGGTTCCCTGAAAGTAGTGTCACAGGCAGATAGGGTAGTAAAGAAGGCTTTTGATACATTGGCATTCATCAGTCAGGGTAGTGAGGTATGGATGTTGGGATTGACACAAAGTGCTGGAGTAAGTCAGTGGGTCAGACAGCATCTCTGGAGAAAAAGGATGGCTGATGTTTCAGGTCGAGACTCTTTTTCAGTCTGAAGAAGGGTTCTGACCTGAAACGTTACCCATCCTTTTTTCTCCAGAGGTGCTGCCTGACGCGATGACTTATTCCAGCACTTTGTGCCTATCTCAGATATAAACCAGTATCTGCAGTTAGAGGTTGGGATGTGGGTGAGGTTGTATTTGGAGTACTGGGTTCAGTTTTTGTCATCTTGATGTAGGAAGGATGGCATTAAGCTGGAAAGCACCAGATAGGTTTTATGAGGATGTTGACAGGACTTGAGAGTCTGAGCTGTTGGAGAGATTAGGCAAGCTGGAGTTTATTCCTTGAACTGCAGGAGACTGAGGGGAGATCTAAAAATGGTGTATAAATTCATGAGGGAAATAGCTAGAATGAATACAGTAGAGTCTTTCATCCAGAGTAGGGGAATTCACAAATAGAGGTCATAGTTTTAAGGAGAAGAACCTGAGGAGCAACATGGTGGGTATATGTAATGAGCTGTCAGAGGAGGTAGTTGAGGCAGGTGCTATAACAGCATTTAAAATACATTTGGACAGGAACTGGGATAGGAAAGGTTTAGAAGGATGCGTGCAAAATGCAGACAAAGGAGACAAGCTTAGATAGGGCATCTTGGTCGGCATGGACGAGTTGGGCCAAACGGCCTGTTTCTGTGTCGTATGACTATGACTCCATGATTCCCAGAGGTAACTCCGCTTCTCCCTGCCCAACCTATTGATTTGCATGAGAAGCTCATGTGTTTATTTTTACACGTTTCATGCAATCTCAGCATCTTTTCTAATGATGCAGGTTGGCCACAGGCTTTCTTGTGGCAACTAACTGGGCCATGCTACTGGATTCAGAGCATTGTAGACCAGTTACATGACAGTCGTGCAGACAATCTGGCTCTGGTGGTTGTTGGTCTCATTGCATGCATTATTTTATCTTAGACCACTTCAGCTGTAAAATACCATATTTAATGTACATTAAAGGCAATCCAATAATTCATTTTACGTTAACCTGCCAACTAGTATGGGTTCTTTCATTTTCCCGATAAATGCCTTGACTTTCCCTGAGTTTGTATTCTATAACAGTTTGCATTGTCTCATATTCACTATTTTTTTTATGGCCTTCTGGTCTGCTGCTTCTTATAAATCATTCAACTAAATTGAGCATTCCAGTGGTCCAGAAAACAAAATTCAGCTGTTACTTTTTAATCCAAGTACATATTCCTTTCATTTTCTGATTACAAATCAATAGGAAAATCTACTGAAAAGCCACATTTTAGAAATTCTACTTTAAAAACTCATTATCAATTTTTCATTTTTTTGGGTTAAAAGAAATGTCCATCTGAATGAATTAGTAGTATGTGCAATGTAGTACCATACTAAATAAATTAAAAAATCATGCCAAGGATTATTTTTGTTTATGAAGATTGGCTGAAAGATTGCATTGGGTAGAATGAGCAAGAATCAAGAGAGAGGGCTTAATTTTTCAACATTCTCACATCTGTTCCACGTTCAGTCTTTCTAGCAGAGAGTTGTGAGTCTGTGGAATTCTCTGCCTCAGAGGGTGGTGGAGGCCAGTTCTCTGGATACTTTCAAGAGAGAGCTGGATAGAGCTCTTATAGCGGAGTCAGGGGATATGGGGAGAAGGCAGGAACAGGGTACTGATTGGGGATGATCAGCCATAATCACATTGAATGGCTCGAAGGGTCGAATGGCCTACTCCTGCACCTATTGTCTATTGTCTATTGCAGTGTTTTATACAGTTCACAAATTAAATTATTCCTGAAGCGTATTCGCCACACAGGCAAAGAGATTAACCTTTTGCAGTATTGCAGAGCAATGTCCCACAACATACAAGACCGATTAAGTGTGTTTCCATTACAATTAACTGCGTGAGGTGGAAGAATGAAAAAGTTCACAATGCTTCCTTTGGATGAGGACCAGGTTCTTTAGCATCTACTTGCACATTTGGAACAGCTGGAAATTGACCTCAGTGTAATTTTGCATCTAAAGAATGAAGAAGGGTCTCGACCCAAAATGTCACCCATTCCTTCTCTCCAGAGATGCTGCCTGTCCTGCTGAGTTACTCCAGCTTCTTGTGTCTATTTTCATCTAAACACAACACTTCCTCAGTTTTCTCAGACTTGTCAACAGATTACAAATCGGGGCATAATTTTTTTGTGCACCCAAACTGCTAATTGGAAAAAAAAGAACTGCTTAATTCCAGGTGTCCAGCTAAGAGGAAGAGAGGGAGGTTGGTCTGAAGAAGGGTCTCGACCCGAAACGTAACCCATTCTTTTTCGCCAGAGATGTTGCCTGTCCCGCTGAGTTACTCCAGCAATTTGTGTCTATCTTCGAGTAAGATTTACATTTTGGTTTGATTTTTATGTAAACTATGACACATATGTTAACAGTTTTATACCACAAGGTTTAATAGAAATGATTTAAAAAAGGCTGCAGCAACATTTCTTGTTTGACATAAACTGCTGCTTGTATTGTGGGGAAACACTGATACCCCCATTAGAACAAGCACAAAATGATGCAGTAAAAATGAGTTCACATTATCTTTGCAGACTCCTCAATTGACAGAGGAGCTCAGAATGTCATTTTGTTACTGCAGGTGGGAGACGCAACAAATTATATGATTGTGTAATTGGCTGCCCGAGAGCACCTAAAGGGGTCACAAGCACATTTTTTGAAATCCACTCCTTCATAAATCACGATGTATTAATCTGACCATCACATCTACCTCCAAAAGTTTGTATTGATTCTATATCCATCGATGGGAAACCTCAGCAAGCACCTATTACCAGTGATGGTAAAAGCAAGCACTTGTGTAATAAAATAAATGGACTGGTCAGAAGGAGGATCAGGGAGCCAATTAGAAAATCAATGGGAAAATTATTGTAATAAACAAGAGACATAGCTGAGGATCTCAATATTTATTCTGGTATTCAAAAGTACATTTGTATCACATCATGTCAACAGCAAGTTAAAAATTGAGTGAAATCTTAAAATGCAATTTTTTTATATTTATGGAAGAACTCACTAATTATTAAGCTGTTGTGGTCTAGTTGTTATTAAAATAGTGAACATTCTGAAGTAATTATCGTTTTTATTAATAGCTAGTAATCCCTGCAAAGAAAGCACCACTGTTCATGTTTGAATTAACAACATAAATGTCGCAAGATTTTACTTAAATACATGGCTGTAGTAAGCACAAGGCCTCCACTGTGCTTAAACTGCAAGGAAAAAGAAAATGCAGATGCAAGAAATCTGAAATATATTCAGGATATATATCTGCTGATTTAAAGCTGGTTACTTATGCTATTGATGATGAGATAAGTTCTTACCTTAAAAAACATAAGAACTTGTTTAGTTATGAGTGGTCATTTATCTGCAATATTAATGATACTTTGCTCCACCAAATATAATACCACTTTGGTTCAACCATTTAAAATGATTCCATGTTTCCCCCATTAAGGCAGCTAATTGCCTCTGAAATTAATCAGTGGTGTTTGCCTATGCTGTTTACTTAAGGTGCTGATTATCATGTGGAGGAGAAAACGCCAGAAGGTAGGAAAATTAAAAGCCATATATTTATATGGAGCTTAGGTATTGGATTCATTAACACTTGTGTTTTATGTGCAAATTGCACAAAGAGGTGATTTGGCAGAAGATTAATTGCTTTGGTATGCTGATGATCATTTCCAGGTGAAATTGCAATAGTTGGGAAACTAGTACAAGCTCTTTCATATGCTAGTCTCTCTAACTTCAGGCCTAATTGGGGGCACACACTCCACACACAGTGTCCTTCCATGCCTTTAGTTAGCAGCATAATGTTAAGAATGTGCTTTGTGGACGGACACTCTTCCCAGTAATCATGTATCTCCTGCTGGATAAGTTGTGTTTTAGTGCATGAAATTTGGTATAAACCGCAATAACTCTGTTCCAGATATGATTTTGGTCAATTCCCCAAGTTTTTGAGAGGTTGGGAGTTCAGCATATTAGAAAAAGGTCCAATCCATTGTGCAGGCTAATGTCTTCGTTTTTTATTTTGAAGTAACCATTGCATAGTTTAGGAATGCATGAAACATGGTCTCACCAACAGCAATATAATTGTAATGGCTGGATGATCTCTACCAGTGATGTTGATTGAGAAATGGGATTGAGAGCAGGAACAGGGAGATACGGGACCTGAATGTGTGGCTGAGGAACGGGGGCTGGGATTTAGACTCTTAGATCACTGGGATCTGTTTTGGAGTAAGGGGGAACTGTACAAAAGGGACGGATTGCATCTTAACTGGTGGGGGACCAGCATTCTGGCAGGCAGGTTTGCCACTGCTACACGGGTGGTTTTAAACTGAATAAGGGGGGTGGGGTGTCAAATGGGATAGTCGAGGATGGAGTTAAAGGGAAAGAGAGTAAAGGGATGTTTAATGACCCCAGAATTAACAGGAAAGGAAGCTCACACAGGGATAGGAGAGTATGGCCAAGTGAAATAGGGATCGATGTGAAAGGTGAGATGCATAAGGAATTAAAAGTATTGTATATGAATGCGCAAAGCATAAGAAGTAAAGTAGATGAGCTTGAGGCTCAGTTAGAGGTTGGTAGATATGACATTGTGGGGATTACTGAGACGTGGCTGCAGGAGTATCGGGCCTGAGAACTTAATATTCAGGGTTATACATCCTATAGAAAGGACAGGCAGGTGGGCAGAGGAGGGGGGGGGTAGCTCTGCTGGTGAGGGATGGAATTCAGTCCCTTGCGAGGGAAGACATAGGGACTGACGAGGTAGAGTCACTGTGGATTAAGTTGAGGAATTGTAAAGGCAAGAAGACACTAATTGGTGTTATTTACAGACCCCCAAATAGTAGTCCGGATGTAGGGTGTAAGTTGCAGCAGGAGTTAAAACTGGCATGTAACAAAGGTAATGCCACTGTGGTGATGGGGGATTTCAATATGCAGGTAGACTGGGAAAATCAGGTTGGTTCAGGACCCCAAGAAAGAGAGTTTGTAGAATGCTTCCGAGATGGATTCTTAGAGCAGCTTGTAAAGGAGCCGACCAGAGAAAAGGCAATTCTAGATTTAGTGTTGTCCAATGAACCAGATATGATAAGAAAACTCAAGGTGAAGGAACCGCTTGGAGGTAGTGATCATAATATGATTAGTTTTAATCTGCAATTTGAGAAGGAGAACGTTAAATCAGAAGTGGCAGTGATGCGGTTCAACAAAGGGGACTATGAAGGCATGAGAGGGAAGCTGGCCAAAGTAGACTGGAAAGGGAATCTAGCAGGAATGACGGTGGAACAGCAATGGCAGAAATTTCTGGGCATAATCCGGGAGACGCAGGATCATTTAATTCCAAAAAGGATGAAAGATTCTAAGGGGAGTAGGAGGCAACCGTGGCTGAGAAGAGAAGTTAGGGATAGAATAAAACTAAAAGAAAAGATGTATAACACAGCAAAGAGTAGCCGGAAGCCAGAGGACTGGGAAACTTTCATAGGACAACAGAAGGAAACAAAACGGGCAATACGGGCTGAAAAGATGAAGTACGAGTGGAAGCTGGCCAGGAATATAAAGAAGGACAGTAAAAGCTTCTTTAGATATGTTAAGGGAAAAAGAGTAGCAAAGTCAAATGTGGGTCCCTTGAAGGCAGACACGGGTGAAATCATTATGGGCAACAAGGAAATGGCAGAAGCGTTGAATAGGTACTTCGGATCTGTCTTCACTAAGGAAGACACAAACAATCTCCCAGATGTACTGGAGGACAGAGGATCTAAGGGGGTAGAGGAACTGAAAGAAATTTTCATTAGGCGAGAAATAGTATTGGGTAGGCTAATGGGACTGAAGGATGATAAATCCCCTGGGCCTGATGGTCTGCATCCCAGGGTCCTCAGGGAGGTGGCTCTAGAAATAGTGGACGCATTGGTGATCATTTTCCAATGTTCAATAGATTCAGGATCAGTTCCTGTGGATTGTACGATAGCTAATGTTATCCCACTTTTCAAGAAAGGAGCGAGAGATAAAACAGGGAATTACAGACCAGTTAATTCGGTGGTGGGAAAGATGTTGGAGTCAATTATTAAAGAGGTAATAATGGGGCATTTGGATAGCAGTAAAAGGATTAGTCCAAGTCAACATGGATTTATGAAAGGGAAATCATGCTTAACTAATCTTCTGGAATTTTTTGAGGATGTGACAAGTAAAATGGATGAAGGGGTGCCAGTGGCTGTAGTGTATCTAGACTTTCAGAAAGCCTTTGATAAGGTCCCGCACAGGAGTCTGGTGACTAAAATTAGAGCACATGGTATTGGGGGTAGGGTGTTGACATGGATAGAAAATTGGTTGGCAGACCGGAAGCAAAGAGTGAACGGGTCCTTTTCAGAATGGCAGGCAGTGGCGAGTGGAGTGCCGCAAGGCTCAGTGTTGGGGCCGCAACTGTTTACCATATATATTAATGATTTGGAAGAGGGAATTAGGAGCAACACTAGCAAGTTTGCGGATGACACAAAGCTGGGTGGCAGTGTGAACAGTGAAGAGGATGTTAGGAGGTTGCAGGGTGACCTGGACAGGTTGAGTGAGTGGGCAGATTCATGGCAGATGCAGTATAATATAGATAAATGTGAGCTTATCCACTTTGGCGGCAAAAACAAGGGGGCAGATTATTATCTCAATGGGGTTAGGTTAGGTAAGGGGAAGGTACAGCGAGTCCTGGGTGTCCTTGTACACCGGTCACTGAAAGTTGGCTTACAGGTACAGCAGGCAGTGAAGAAAGCTAATGGAATGTTGGCCTTCATAACAAGAGGATTTCAGTATAGGAGTAAAGAGGTTCTTCTGCAGTTGTATAGGGCTCTGGTGAGACCACATCTGGAGTATTGTATACAGTTTTGGTCTCCTAATTTGAGGAAGTACATCCTTGTGATTGAGGCAGTGCAGCGTAGGTTCACGAGATTGATCCCTGGGATGGCGGGACTGTTATATGAGGAAAGATTGAAAAGACTAGGCTTGTATTTCACTGGAGTTTAGAAGGATGAGGAGGGATCTTATAGAAACGTATAAAATTATAAAAGGACTGGACAAGCTAGATGCAGGAAAAAAATTCCCAATGTTGGGCGAGTCCAGAACCAGGGGCCACAGTCTTAGAATTAACGGGAGGTCATTTAAGGTTGAGGTGAGAAAAAACTGTTTCTATGTTTCTAATGCACATTGGGCAGGATAGGAAGAAACGCAAGCTGAACATTTCCAATGGAGGGCTCATAAATCAAAGTCTTGACTCCTCTGACTATTGATGCTGCCTGAGCTACTGAATATTCTCTGCATTTTTTTATTTGAGATGGAAGAACTCCCGAGTTTTTATCTTGAAAAGAATGCCACAGGATAATTTATATCCAGCTGAGTATACTTACTTGTCCATTGAGAACATGCTTTAATAACACTTCTGAAAGGCAACACTACCAACACGTCTTGAATGCTGCATTTTATTTTTGCCTGCATAGTGTTCTCCAATATGGAACACAAGCCCATAATCTGTCATTGATTTGATTTGATTGATTGATTTTGATTGATTGATTGAGGACATAGGTTTAAGGTGAAGAGGAAAAGATTTAATAGGAATCTGAGGGGTAACTTTTTCACACAAAGGGTGGAACAAGCTGCCAGAGGAGGTAGTTGATGCAGGCACTATCCCAACATTTAAGAAACAATTAGACAGGTACATGGACAGGTTTGGAGGGATGTGGACCAAACGCAGGCAGGTGCGAATAGTGTAGCTGGGACATGTTAGCCGGTGTGGGCAAGTTGGGCCAAAGGGCCTCTATGACTATGATTAATTACTATCTTTGAGCCAAAACTGAAGATGAATTGGCAGATAATTTGTAAAACTCAAAATGCAAATACAAATGATTGAGTTGATTTTTAAAATAAATTCTTATTGTTTGTAATCTTAGGCAATTGATCAAATGATTTGTGTCCACACAGGGAAGATGTCTTATTTTATTATTGTCTTGTCTTGTCTTATTTTATTATTTTAATGAAGATTATTTTAACATGGGCTGACCTTTGCACAGAAGATTCCACCTGGCCTTCGCTGGATGAACCCTTGATCCAATAGTGAGGAGATTGAAGGTAATTGAAGGCCAGGCTCAGTTGAAAAGATGTACACATAAAAGCACATGCATACACACATGCATATGCACAAAAACATGCTCACACTTTACCGACTCAGGCAACCATATAAACCACACTAGCTTTGACAAGCTGCATTTCACATTCCGTGCCTCACCTGGCATCCATTTACTTTATTTTAGTTTAGTTTAGAGATAGTTTAGTGAAACAGGCCCTTCAACCCACCAAGTCCACGCTGACCAGCAATCCACACATGCTAGAACTATCCTACACACTAGGGCCAATTTACAATTGTTTACTGAAGCCAATTAGCATACAAACCTATACGTCTTTGGAATATTCTTTGTAATGAAGTAACTGCTACAACAGATGCACGATAAAGAGTTGTTATCCCATGTGCAAAGCTTCTTTTGTTCAAGGACCAATGGTGGAGTCCACCTTCATCTCCACTTGGGAAAGAAATAAAAGTAATCGAAAGTACAGCCGGGGCCTGGATTTACCTGGTTACGGAGATAGTAAGATTCTGCTTCAAGCAGATTCTGACTTTATCAGCCTCAACATGTCAAAGGCGTGTCAGCACGAGAGTGGTTGGTGCAATGAGTGGGCCTTGTATTGCACTAAGGGCGCCCAAGGAAGAGCCAGACATGTACTAAACACAACAGGGGGTTTCAGTCCTTGATGCGCTACCACTCTGCACATCACTTAAGTAATTGCAGCTGACCACAGACACACACACATTTCATCTTACAGGCAGTCAGAATCTTTTTTTCATATCAAAAACAAGAAAGCATACGTTTTGTAATGCAGAGTCTGCGGTTCCCTGTTTCTACATTCTGACTATTAAAGGGGATTTGAGGGATAGGATTTTGACAGAGGGTGATTGATATTGCAACCATGCTACCAACAGAGATGGTGGAATCAGATAATTATTATTATGTTTAGGAGGCAATTAGACAGACACTTAAATCATGAAGGCATAGAAGGATATGGTCCATGTGCAGGCAAATGGAATAAGTGTAGATGGGAGAACAGGTCAGCATTTAATGGTGAGCCAAAAGGTTTGCTTCTTTTGTGCGCAGCTCAAGGGCTCTCTGAATGGAACACGCTGGTGCAAATCACCACCCAGAGCAAAAACTGTAAATCCTGGAAGCACTCAGAAGTTCAGAAAGCAAAACCAAGTTAATGTTTCAGGTTTGAGTCCCATCATCAAACTTGAAAATGGGAACTGTCTTTTGTGTTCTGGGCACCTCAATCATGGAAAGCAGGAGGAAAGCTCAGCCAAGCAATTCAGGATATCAAGGATTAGCTTCCGACAAGGATATTCATGAAATGATTCATTTTCTCTTATTCCCCTTCCTTGTATCAATCCTAGTGAACAGCAATTCCTTTGTGCTATACCCTACCCCCACACACATCTCCCACACGCACCCATGGTCCAGTGTGCATGGAATTGAGAAGGAAAAATACTAATGTTCCGTTTTGAACCATGTAAAAATGAAAAAAAATCTGCATATGCTGAAAATCTGAAACAATAGCAGAAAACACTCAGCAGGTCATGGAGCATGTGAGGAAGGAGAAACAAAGTTAATGTTTCAGGTCAAAAACTGAAGGGTATTATCAATGTGCATGGTCTGGAAGAAGTATCTCCTTTTAGCATGCAATCAATGTTTACATGGTCATTTGATTGTGAGCATCCTGGATCACAATTGGAGGACTCCCAACAAACACATGCAGGCAAGAACATAAGAGTGAGTGTGGGCAGATTATTGCACGTACGTACAGAGCCTGGAGCTGTCCCATTACAAATAAATTTAGATTAATTTAAGTTCATTGTCAGAAGAGGAGATTGCAAACAAAATGTCTAGAAAGGAACTGCAGACGTTGGTTTATACCAAAGATAGACACAAGTTGCTGGAGTAACTCAGTGGGTCAGTCGGCATCTCTGGAGAAAAAGGATGGAAGATGTTCCCTCCCTTCTATTTTCAGTCTGAAGAAGGGGTCCAACCCGAAAAGTCACCCATCCTTTTTCTCCAGAGAAGCTGCTGACTCGTTGATTTACGCCAGCACTTTGTGTCTATCTGAGGAGTTAGCATAGATCGACCATAGTTGAATTGCAAGTCAGGCTTGAGGGACCAAGTAGCCCCTGCTGCTTTGATATGTTCATGTGTTTGTGTTCTAAGATGGCACCAATCACACAGAAACCTGCTGCAGCCTCACCTACACAACAACCTCAGCCAGATGTGGCATCCAGAATCAACGAGGTGACAAACCACAAACAAGTTGTGACATTCTGCCATTTAAATGGACTTTAAAATATATGCCTTTTAAAATGACAGCAAAATTGAAATAGGCATAAAAACATTTTTTAAATGGCAAAACATTCAACCAGAGAGCTGTGAGAGCAAGTTACAAATGCACTGAAAACAACGAATTTGCCTAGAATGGAGAAGACTGCTAATTTTGGGACAGGGGAAAGGGATATTTCTTTAAGACATTATCAATACACCCAAATACCAGTAATGCATATTAATGAGATCAGTTTCCATGAATGCAATCAACCTGACGTGCACAATCAATTAAGATCAAATAGAATAAGTTGTCCTACAACTTTAGGCTGTGCATGCCATACGCAAGAAGAAGATCAGTGCTATACAAATGTAGCAGCATGGTGGCGCAGCAGTGGAGTTGTTGCTTTACAGTGCCAGAGACCAAGATTCGATCCTGACTACAGGTACTGTCCGTACGGAGTTTGTACGTTCTCCCTGTGACCGCTGGGTGCTCCAGTTTCATACCACATTTCAAAGTCATGCAGGTTCGTAGGGTAATTGACTTCTGAAAATTATTCCTAGAATGTAGGATAGAACTGGTGTAAGTAGAGATCATTCGTCGGTGTGCTCAATCAGCCCAAGGGCCTGTTTCCACGCAGTATCTCTAAACTTAACTGAACTAAAGTCCTCGATAAACAGCCAGACTGCTAAACTCTCAAGGTGATGTAATAGTCATTTTCTGTTTTTGAAATGTTTGTGAACATGTTTTCTTTCAATGTTCTTTATTATAAACTTTAGTTTCCTTGATTTATCAATGACAAAATTGTGACACATCACTGAAAGAATGCAGGTCTCAGTAACTGCTTTTACTTCTGCTATTATATTCATATTCTTCAGGAATTCAATCTTTACCTAGCCTGAGTTAAATGTGACTCAAAATCTAACAATGTACTTGACTCAAATGCAAACAAACTAAAATAATTTCTGAAAAAGATTAAACATTATTGAAATGACCCAACATATAAAGATTCAAGTTTATGGGAGAAAACTGGAGTGTGGGATACTACTGGAACTAAAAGAGACACAACAGATTGAATGGCACACTTCTCTGATGATTGTATTCTCCTCAATTTTGAGGGAGATTCCAAGTAAAAGTCCTAAATGTGAATAATTATTCAAACCAGTTTATAATGTGAAGAATAACTGCAGCACTCTGGGAGAAGAATGGAGGAAGTTAGTTAACTTAATTGGGTCTGAACTTCCATATTATTTATCTTCTTCTTCTTATCGAGTCCACACACAAGATTAGAAGTTGTTCTGCCAGAGCTGAACACACTTCTCGGCATCTGCATACAATGGTGTCTGTCGCGCTTCCTGCGCATGGTGGTGGAAAGATTGGTGGAAACAGGGCCGCGATGTGAACGCTCTTTCCTTGACCCCATATTATTTATCATTTGTTGCTTTATAATCTATATCAAAAATTAAATGTTTGTAAAAGTTAGCTACTCCCCAAAAATAAACGCAAAGATCTAATTCTATAATTTGAAAATATAGTTATCTATTTACTTTCTGTTGGGAAGTACTTCCTGCTGAACTGTTTGCTTTGAGGACAAATCACAGAACTGTGTGTAAAGTTCAGTAAGCCCCGAATGGACTCCTATTTTTCCCTTGTGTTTAAAATGAATGACTAGAAAATAATTTTCCACATGTTTCTGACTGTGTGAAAGACTCATTAAAGGTTGAAATCCTCAAAAATTATAGATGGATTAGGATCCCAACACCTCCACTACCTGATTCACAGCTCCCTTTTGATGTTCAGGTTTAGACGGAATATTGCAGGCAGTGAGGCACAGTAATAATTGTTTACCGAGACAAAGAACCAGTATGCCTTCCTGCGGTTTAATTTTTTCTCCCACCATTCCTTTTCAAAGAAACTGGGTGTGACAAGTGATAAAGCAGTGGTCTGCACTTCATCATTTTAGAGCTGTATGGCATATGCTTTTGCCTTTCAAATTCCCTGGGAGTTTATAATTGATTATAACACCGTGCTTAACACCTCTTGAAGGCAATAAATATGTTATTCTTTAAGTCACACGTTCCACTTAATTTCTTTATCATTTTTGAGTATTACTATTTTGCTGTTTGAATGCTTAGACTTTCCAACACTTGTAGGTTTTGCGAAAATTTGTAGAATTTGCAGATCCTAAAACAATTGATTTAAAAAAGATGAAATCAGACAGTATCTTTGAGGAATATGAAGCGAGCGGAAAATAACTCAAGTGGGCAATTAGAAGGGGCGAAAGGAGCTGTGAAATGCCATTGGCGTCGGATTAAAGAAAATCCCAAGGCTTTTTGTATGTACATTAAAAACAAGAAGGTAACCATGGAGAAGGTGGGAGCCATCAATGATAAGGTGGGAATTTATGCTTGGAGGGAAAGGATGTAAGAGGTATAATCAAGTGCATCTGTATTCACCAAGAAGGACATTGAAGACAGTGAGAGGGTGGGAAGGTATTCAAGAGGATTCTACAGGATTTAGGTTAATTAGAGACAGTCAGCATGACTTTATACATGACAGGATGTATATTACTAACTTGATCAAGTTTTTTGATGAGTGATGGAGATGATCAATGTGGGTAAGATGATGGATGTTGTCTACGAGGATTCTATTAAGGCATGGTAAACTGATTCAGAAGATTAGGAGGCATGAGATTAACAGGGCCTTAGTCAAACGGATTCAGAACTGGCTCACGAGGATTGTAGTGGAAGGACAATATTCAGGCTGGAGGTCTGTGACCAGTGGAGTTCCGCAGGGATCTGTGCTGGTACCTACGCTAAATGACTTGGACGTAAACGTAGACGGGTTGGTTAGTAAGTTTGCAGAATGACTGTGAGAACGACTGCCAAATTATATAGTGGGATAAAGATCAGCGACAGAAATGGGCAGAGAAATGGCAGGTGTAGTTTAATCAGCGCAAGTGTGAGGTGTTGCACTTTTGGAGGTTGAATTGTAAGGTCGGTGAACTGTCATCTTCGAAGGTTGAGGGAAACTGACTTTAGACACTTGAAAAGTAAGGAAGTTAGAAGTAACCACAAAGGTAGATGGGAATGCAGTGTTGAGGTGAAAATCAGATCAGCCATGATCTTACTAATAACAGAACGTACTTGTAATTTGCATGTTAGCATGCTGGTGGACAATCAAAAACTAGAGGACGTTAGGGTGAGAGAGGAAAGATTTAAAAGGAACCTGAGGTGCAACTTTTTTCATGGAGGGTGGTGAGTATTTTGAACAAGCTGCCAAAGGAAGTAGTTGAGACAGATACAATAATAGCATTTAAAAGACATTTGTACAGGGACATGGAAAGGAAAGGTTTAAAGGGATATGGGCCAAACAGGGGCAAGTGGGACAAGCTTAGATGGGGCATCATGGTCAACATCGACAAGTTGAGCCAAAGGTCCTGTTTCTGTTTTGTGTGACTCTATGTCCATATATAGAAATACAATTGGGATATATCACTTTCTTCATTTGCCGTACTAAGCAATTTACTAAGAGATTGTTACATGGGACCCCCTTTGCCTCAAGGCAGTAGGGCCCTTGTTTGTGGTCTGGTGGCCTATCAACAAAATAATAAAAATGTTACAAAATCATTTCAGCTTATCATTTCAGCTTATCATTTCAGCTTTCTGATTATAAAAGTTATGGAATGATGCTGGTAACTTTAGGTCAGGTGAGACAATTAATGGCCACCTATGTGTAGGAAAGAACTGCAGATTCTGGTTTAAATCGAAGGTAGACACAAAATGCTGGAGTAACTCAGTGGGTCAGGCAGCATCTCTGGATGCTGGATTAATGGCCACCTAGTTCCTCTGAAAGTCTATCAGATTTGATGTGTTTCTGAATCAGATGCCAAGAGGTAGGTGGTATGTAGACTAATGGATGTGCACATGCAGCCTATGTCACTTAACACGAGATTTAATTTTGGAACAACTATACAAGTTAACTATAATTTATGGAAATGGTGTCTGAAATTATCAAGAGTCAAGTGTTTTTTAATTGTCATATGCACCGGGACTGGTAGACAGTCAGAACCGTTTTCCCAGGGTGGAAATGTCAAAGACTAGAGCTTTAAAGTGAGAGGAGCAAAGTGTGAATGAGATGTACAAGGCAAGTTTTTACAAGACAGCAGTGGGTGCCTGGGATGTGCTGCCAGGGGTGATGGTGGACACAGATATGATAGTGAAATTTAAGAGGCTTTTGGAAAGGCATGTGGATATCCAAGGAATTGGGGAATATGGATCCGGTCCAGGTAGAGAAGATTAGTTTAAATTGTCGTCATGTTCAGCACGGACATTGTGGGCTGAAGACCCTGTTTTGCACTGTCTATAGAACATGAAATTCTCCCTTGCTGCAGCTTTACACACAGACTAACGCAACAAGACAACAGATAAATATACAATAATACAATAAATTATCAGTTATTTTTGATAACCAGACCACAGTTGAAGTATGTAGTGCAATCTTATACTAAATCCATAGTAGTTTGGTACTGAGATATAGGATAGTTCATGGGACATGACATTTAGGAATTTGCACTAAACGCTGTAATTTCAGTAATCCTCAGCTCCTAAAAAAGGAGAAAATATTTAAAATCTGTCAGGCATGGCGATATAAAGAAAAAATATGTCAAAATTAAAGTAAAAGTTAATAATTAAGTGATAAACATGGGACTAGTGACAGCCACAAATTGCTATATCATGGGAAGGGAAACTAATAACCAAAGGATTAGGAAGGTCCAATTAACCACACATGGATCAAAATTGGGAAACACCCTCCGAGTCTGAAGAAGGGTCTCGACCCGAAACGTCACCTAGTCCATTTCTTCAGAGTTGCTGTCTGACCCGCTGAGTTACTCCAGCTTTTTGTGTCTAGCCTCTGGCAAGACCCTGCAATAAGTGTCTCCTATGAATCTCCTGTGGTTGAAAGGGAGGAGAATGGATTAGAAAAATATATTCACCTTGACCATATCACAATTATATTTAAAGAAAGATCTGAAACAATATGCAGCGATGTTCAAAGATTCATACATTCGCATGCATCAAGGTCTATAAATTTCACTTATTAAATAAAGCAACAAACCAATCTAAATCAAGGTCAGCACTGTAAATTCAAGCAGAGTAAGAGCTCAACAAACTTGCATTCTCATCTCCTTACTGTACTACCTTTACAATGATTTTTTTGTGCTAACTCCATTTATATGTTTGCTGATGACATCACTGTTGCAGGCCAGATCTCAAACAATGGCAAGACGGAGTACATGAAGGAGATGAGTGTCAATGTTACTAGCTAAAGGAGCTAGTTATAGACATAAGAAAATGAGGAAGATACACACCACAGTCAGCAGCAATTATACTGAAGTGGAAATTGTCTTCAGCTTCACGTTTCTAGGTGTAAATACTCAGCAAGAATGTGTTCTGATCCAACCACATTTATGCGACACCAAGAAACCATACAACACCCTGTGACTTACAGGTGGTGAAAATGCAGGATTGCTGCATTAGGTTGTCTGACCCCTGACCTGATCTTGTAACTGCAGCGTTTGTTATGGTTAGTCCAGTTGAGTGTTACTAGTAAGTCCCAAAAGTGGACCTGCAAGATGGTGGCAGCAGTGGACGGAAGAAAAGAACAGTGCCGGCGAGCAGGCTCAGGAATTACATCCTGGACACTGGAGGTTCTCTGGCTGCTCCGAGGTTGGCTGCAGGAGACATCCTGGGGCATGGTGGCCACATGAGGCGGGCAACGGCGCATTCGTGGGTGGATGTGTCTGGGTTGAGGTGTCGGATTGATGCCCGTTCCCCTTCAGTCTCTGTCTCAGCCGAAGTGTGTTCTGATGCTATGTGGCTGCCTAGTACAGCCTCTCTTTAAGGGCTGTCTCTTTTTTGTTGAAAGCTGCATAAAATCAGAGAAATCTGCATCAGGAATCAAGTGTGTTCAGTTTTTGTGCCGGTTTCTGAATGTTAATCACCTATCACATTTTCAAACTGGCATTTGGCTCACTTCATAATCTCCACCATCAATAATTATATATTATTCAAAATTGCATCCCCAACAAATCACTAGTCTGAAGAAGGGTCCCGACCCGAAATGTCACCCATCCTTTTCCTCCAGAGATGCTGCCTGACCCGCTGAGTTATTCCAGCACTTTGTGTCTATCTTTGATACAAACCCGAATCTGCAGTTCTTTGTTTCTAGAACAATATTGAGCCCATGTTTTCATATTTTAATGGCGATCAGGAAACTCAGCCCAAACATTCTTGTGAAATTTTCATGGGTCTTAATATCATTTTCTCAGAATAAAGCTCCAAAAATAATTTCAATCAATGACAAGATAGGGTACAGGAAGGAGATGAGAGCTTAGTAACGGTGTCAATGTCAGCAAGACAATTGAGCTAGTTATGGACATCAGGAAATGAGGCAGTTTACACACCACAGACAGCATCAAATGTACTGAAGTGGAAATGCCCAAACATTTCGGTGAAATTTTAACTTGTCTTAATATAATTTTCTTAGAATAAAGCTCACAAAATAATTCCCCCCCACTGTGAACCGCTCCAAACTTTATTTCCACTATGATTTCAACTGCCACTGTCCAGGAAAACAATGTCTCTTCTGTTATGCATGGAATTATCTGCTTTACTATCCCCATTTCATCTGAAACTACACTATTTAATGGGCCAACATGCAAGTTACCATCCTGAGATCAGAGACTTCCTGTGATGTCATATCCAATCGGACTCAGACTTAAAGGCCTGTCTCACGAGTCTGCAGTCATTGGCGGTGATACAGGAAGTATCTACCGCTCGTGGACCGCCAGAGACCGCGGGTTCGGTCAAACGCACACTGCCGAGGACGTGCGGCGTTGGTCCCAACACCGCACGGTGCTCACAAAAAGTCAACAATGTCTAAAAATAATTTCTTACCGCACAGCCGCTGCCAGTGAAGCACGAGTGCGGCACGGTCACCGCCACAGCCGCCGCCAGTGCGGCACGAGCGCCATGAGTCGAACTTTCACCGCCACAGCGAGGCACGTGTGCGGCACGGCCGCCGCCACAGCCCCGCGATCCGAAAGAAGTCATCGCGTAGCGCGTCGCGTTGCGCGATGACGTCATCACCCGACGCCGCAAGCTCGTGGAACCGGCCGTCGGAGATCACTCGGCCCCCGCGCAGCATCCGTGCGGCGCTCTTGTGGTTGCCGTGCGGTCCCCTCTTCCGGCGACGCCGCGCTTCACCGCCAATGACCGCAACACCGTGAGACAGAGCCTTTAGAGATTATCCAACAAAAGACAATAGACAATAGACAATAGGTGCAGGAGTAGGCCATTCGGCCCTTCGAGCCAGCACCGCCATTCAATGTGATCATGGCTGATCATCCACAATCAGTACCCCGTTCCTGCCTTCTCCCCATATCTCTTGACTCCGCTATCCTTAAGAGCTCTATCTAACTCTCTCTTGAAAGCATCCAGAGAATTGGCCTCCACTGCCTTCTGAGGCAGAGAATTCCACAGATTCACAACTCTCTCTGTGAAAATGTTTTTCCTCATCTCTGTTCTAAATGGCTTACCCCTTATTCTAGGCATAAGCTCAGGGGCGACCGCGCCCTTGCGGTTGCAGCCCCTAGACTGTGGAACAGCATCCCCTTTCCCATCAGAACTGCCCCCTCCATCGACTCTTTTAAGTCAAGACTAAAAACGTATCTATACTCCCAAGCCTTTCCTGATGTCCTCTGAGTGAGGGCTACATGTATATATGTGTATAGTTTGTTTTGTTTATGCTATTCTTATAACAAATGTAAAGCACTTTGGCCAACGAGAGTTGTTTTTTAAATGTGCTATATAAATAAATGTGACTTGACTTGACTTATTCTTAAACTGTGGCCCCTGGTTCTGGACTCCCCCAACATCGGGAACATATTTCCTGCTTCTAGTGTGTCCAAACCCTTAATAATGTTATATGTTTCAATAAGATCCCCTCTTATCCTTCTAAATTCCAGAGTATAAAAGACAAGCCGCTCCATTCTATCAATATATGACAGTCCCGCCATCCCGGGAATGAACCTCGTGAACCTACGCTGCACTCCCTCAATAGCAAGAATGTCCTTCCTCAAATTTGGAGACCAAAATTGCACACAATACTCCAGGGCCTTGTACAACTGCAGAAGGCCCTCTTTGCTCCTATACTCAACTCCTCTTGTTATGGCCAACATGCCATTCACTTTCTTCACTGCCTGCTGTACCTACATGCTTACTTTCAGTGGCTGTTGAACAAGGACCCCCAGATCTCATTGTACTTCCCCTTTTCCCTTGACATCATTCAGATAATAATCTGCCTTTCCGTTTTTGCCACCAAAATGGATGGGACACATTTATCCATATTAAACTGCATCTGCCATGCATCTGCCCACTCACCCAACCTGTCCAGGTCACCCTCCATCCTCATAGCATCCTCCTCACAGTTCACACTGCCACCCAGCTTTGTGTCATCAGCAAATTTGCTAATATTACTTTTAATCCCTTCATCTAAATCATTAATGTATATTGTAAATAGCTGCGGTCCCAGCACTGAGCCTTGCGGTACCCCACTAGTCACTGCCTGCCATTCTGAAAGGGACCCGTTAATCCCTACTCTTTGTTTCCTGTCTGCCAACCAATTTTCTAACCATGTCAGTACCCTACCGCCAATACCATGTGTTCTAACACCATGTGCTCTAATTTTGCCCACTAATATCCTTTGTTGGACCTTATCAAATGCTCAAATTCTGAAAGTCCAGGTACACAACATCCACTGTCTCTCCCTTGTCCATTTTCGTAGTTACATCCTCAAAAATTTCCAGAAGATTAGACAAGCATGATTTCCCCTTCGTAAATCCATGCTGACTCGGACCAATCCTACTGGGGCAATCTTCATGCCCTTCGATTTACTATGAGTAGTCTGCATCTCCCTCTCCCACCATTGTCACATCTATTCAATGACTGGAAAGAGTGGTGCTTATATTGGGATATCACTCTTTAAGGCCTGACTGGTGAGGACAAAGGTGCTGGGCTAAATGCTGGCAGCTGCAACAGCCTACAACAGATCAAAACAATAGCAGGTGCTGAAACTAACATGCCAGAATACAAATATCTGAATTAACAAATTACATAAAGAAATGTGTTAAATCACTACCAAGATCAGTTGAAAGAAACATATTTTAAGGGAGGCTTAATATTTACTTTCAGCTGAGCTAGACAGTGAATGAATGGTGATGGAGCCTGGATGTAAAGAGGTATCAGAGTGAATAGGAAGGAACTGCAGATGCTGGTTTACACTGAAGATAGACACAAAATGCTGGATTATCTCAGCGGGTCAGTTAGCATCTCTGGAGAAAAGGTTAGGTAATGTTTCGGATCGAGACCCTACCTCAACCTGAGTTTCCACCCGAAACGTCACCTACTCCTTTTCTCCAGAGATGCTGCCTGACCTGCTGGGTTACTCAAGCATTTTGTCATCAAAGTGGAACCAGCCTCACAGAAGGTGCTAAGATTGGCACAGGCCAATTAGGTTGAATGGTTTGATTAGATGTAGTAGTTTCAATGAAGATAATTGAACTTTCTGTGTTTGTGTAAAATGCATGATTTAAAATTGGTTTCCATTATTACTGAAATGAAAGGAGGAACTCCTGAGAATAATAGGTAGGCTTTAATACTTGGCCAACTTGTTATTGCCTGCCCTACACATTGCAAACCCCTCCCTAAATTCCCACCTCCACCCTTCAACCACTTTCCCATTCCTGTCCCACCATCCTACCCCACCAATGGTTGCAAAACAAGGTTAGATATTCCATTCCTCAATAATGGCATCCAAAGGAGACAATAGAAAATAAATTAGTTCTTGGTTGCATGCGATGAACACATAATATAATGGTGAGTGCATGATAACCATTATATTATGGTCATCATACACTCACGACCATAATATAATGGTCGTGCAGCAGATGATAAATTCTTGCTGGCTCAGTTTCACTACTGATTTCCATCCTAAGAAAACAATCCACATTTATTTTCATGTAATTACAGTTAGAAAATGTTAACATACATTTGATACAAACAAAATGTATTCTATTTTTTCATCACCTGCTATAATGTAAAGCCATTTTTGTGACACCCTCTACATTACCTCCACGTTCGTCTTTATGCTGTACAGGATCTTTATTACTAGCCTGTAACTGACCTATAATTTTTTGCTTATCCGCCCAAGCAATGTAAATTCTGTATTCCAAATGCATTCCAGCAGACAGCCCGATGACTTTATTTACTGAACTAAAGGGAAGCAATTTCAGCATCGGCTGGGGAAAATATATAAATATTGATTCCATAACTTAGAAGATACAGTAAAAGACTGACCCTCCCTCACCCTTTTAGTGGAACAATGCCATAAATAAATTTTATCTCCACGTCTTTAGTAGTTCGATTGCTGTTTAATTCATCCAGTAAAGAATCTTCATTATCATTGTGCCTGTTGGATAGGATGAAATGACAAGTATAATCCTGGAGATGGACTATTTTGTGCAAATCACTACACAGGATACTATGCAATGTCAACTAAGTTCTTTATTTATGATGCACTCCAAAAGCCCGTTTGTAATGAACAAACATTATTCTGGAGCTAAAGGGCACAACTGACAAATGTTGTTTATATAAATTCCTACCCGCAATGAAAACAAAATCAATAAATGCAATTCTGGAATGAAGGAAAAATGTCTTCCTGCCATTTTGGGTCAAGGTCCACTCATTTATTTACTTATTTTTCAAAGGAGAAAGACTTTGTTACCAACAGTATTAACATGATTTTGTTTTATAAATTAAGTTCATCACAGAAGGAAATCTCTTTCTTTCAAGAGAAGTTGGTTAGGATGAAATGGGTCATCTATTACAAGCATTCATTTTGGCTCATGGCGTGACATTAATCTTTTGACTGTCTCTCAGATAGAATTTGCTTGAAAACTTAACCAGTGCAGATTTGAAGTTGGCTGCTTTTGAAGTTATAGATTTTCAAAGAGTGTAATGAATGTTTTTTTTACTGAGAAGACAAATTAATCTAAGGTGTCAGCTCTCAGTCGTGGGGCACGATTAAACTTAATTATTTGGTTTTCCAATGGTACTGAGAAAAACCATAGATGTGAGTGTGTCAGTCTCTTTATATTAAAAATACACAGTGCAGGAAAAGGTGAGGACATTTTAACACATTTTAAATATTTATTATTATCATCTATATATGATTTATTCCAGTTTTTAAAGTGGCAATATAGCAACAAAATAACCAGAGAAATGTTTTTTTTTTTAAACTTGAATCTTCCGCAATGCCAATGCTCAGTAGTTGGAAAGAATTTGAAGAATTTTAGATCCCGAAAAAAAATCCTTAATATGTGCTTGTTCTCATAGCATGTTCTTAAAGCCTCCTTGAAGAAATAGAAACATAGAAAATAGGTGCAGGAGTAGGCCATTTGGCCCTTCGAGCCAGCATCACCTTTCAATGTGATCATGACTAATCATCCACAATCAGTACCCCGTTCCTGCCTTCTCCCCATATTGTGTTGGTCCCTTGATTCCGCTAGCCCTAAGAGCTCTATCTAACTCTCTTTTGAATGCATCCAGTGAATCGCCCTCCACTGGCTTCTGAGGCAGAGAATTCCACAAATTCACAACTCTCTAGGTGAAAAAGCTTCTCCTCATCTCACTCCTCATCTCTAGCCTACCCCTTATTCTTAAACTGTGACTCCTGGTTTTGGACTCCCCCAACATCAGGAACATTTTTCCTGCATCTAGCCTGTCCAATCCCTTAATAATTTTATGTTTTTATATGATCCCCTCTCATCCTAAATTCCAGTGAATACAAGCCCAGTCGTTCCATTCTTTCATCATATGACAGTCGCACCATCACGGGAATTAACCTAGTGAACCTACACTGCACTCCCTCAATAGCAAGAATGTAGCATCTTCACCGAATAAAGAGCCCCTTAAAGATCAACAATGTTTATCATCAGCCTGTCGAGGCACGGGCGATGGGCAAAGTGTCAAATTAATATATCTCGTCTGTGTTTACTGTAGCCATGGGGGGGGGGGAGGGGGCGTGTCCCCTCCGTGTTTTGAGAGGTGGGGGATAATCCCCCCCATGTTTTGTGAAATGTATTTTGCAATCATTTCCCACCCGACCGCGCACTGCGGGGTCGCGGCCGCATGCATGGTCAGCTGGCTCAGACTCTGAAAATAATTAAACGTCATCCTTTGGTAATGATAAACACTCCTCCATTCCTCCTACCATACACAAAATAGATTGCAGCAAAAGCAAAACCGCCTTGGAATTTTACATTTTTAAAAAGCTCTCGGGATTAATGAGTACTGCAGAACGATTGGAGTCGTTTATAATTTCATTCCTCTGAGACAAAAACAATGTGTTAACTGTCACTGTTATGGCTTGTTAACTGCTACTGTTAACATTGTATTAACACTGTTATTTTGATGTGTCACCAACCAATACATCGATATGCATTCCTCAGTAAATATAATTGTGTTTTGACCTTCAAGTATTACTGACGCGTTCCTTTGAATAAAATTGACGGGAGAATTTCCTAAAACTGTCTGTATAATTACCATTTGAACTGGAAGCAGACAAAAAATGCTGGAGGAACACAGCGGGTGAGGCAACATCTATGTAGAGAAGGAATAGGTGACGTTTCTGGTCTCGACCCTTATTCAGACCCTTTGTGAACTTTGGATGTGTTGGTGGGTGGGAAAGATTTAAACGGGTATCGGAGGGTCATTAAGGGATCCGGAGGTCGAGCTGGTTTGCAGGTATAGCCCCTCATTCACCCATGTTATTTATTAATTTTTACCCATCATTTAGGGATGTTATATGAATTTTAAAAAGTTAAGTATGTTTATGTTTATTTTTGTTAGTTTATCAAAAGTTTATTTATGTATGTTTTTGTTAGTTTGTGAAAAGTTTATGTGTGTTGTTTTCTATCTTTTTTTTCTTTTCCAAGGACTTTATTCAGCAAAAATGCATAGTACATCACATCAAAAACACATTCAGAAGTTATAATACGTCAAGCATTCATTATAATACAATGATGCAGTCATAATTTACAATGCCTCTCGACCCCACGCGGTGACCAGCGCTCACGGAAGGCCTCCAGAGACCCCGTGGACACCGCATGTTCCCTCTCCAGGGACACTCGAGCACGGACATAGGCCTTGAAGAGGGGCAGGCAGCCGACTCTGCCATGACCATCGACTACCAGCTGCCTGGACCTGTGAATGGCCATCTTGGCCAGGCCCAGAAGCAAACTGACAGGGAGGTCCCACCACCCCGATCGGCTCTCCCCACTCCCTGCCTTGTGTCCAAACACCAGAATTGTGGGATTAAAATGCAACCAAAACTTGAGGAACAACCCCTTCAGATATTGGTACAGGGGCAGCAACCTCACACATTCCATATACGCGTGGAACACGGTCTCTTCCTCGCCGCAGAAAATACAGGCGGCCGGCGAGCCCGTGAACCGACTCAAACATTTATTACACGCCACAGCTCTCCACCCCAGGTCCCCAATGTAAAGGGGGACGACTCCCTTATAGAGAGACCCCACTGGGGACCGCCCCCACATTCAGGTGGTAACACGGCCAAGGTGTGTCGGGGCGGAAGATGAAGGCAAGGAAGTGCAGAATGTGCAGGAGCATTCTATACAGTATGCGTCTCTCTGCATCATGAAACGGCACGCTGGCATCTTGGAGAGGCGGCTCAAGTAGTGTGGAGCCGGCGCCCGAGAAATATCCCGGAGCCTAGGCCCGATGAGCAAATCCGACGGAGCGGGGGTAACCTCAGTCAGAACCACTCTAAGCACACGCCTCTCCTCGACACCCCCCATGACAGGGTGAGGTCCGGCCACCCCCGCAGCCACGCACCCCCGTCCCCCTACGGAGCAACACGCTGGCTGAAAACGACCAAATTCCTCACTCCTGGCACATCACGATAGAAACTAGGCAAACCCCATAAGGCAGGTCGACCGATGCCCGCCACCGGGAGCCGCAAACCCACCCTTAGGCAACGACCCCGACGGAAAAAATACATGGCCAGAGCATGCCATCTGGGGGGGGGGTGGGGTTCTCCGCAAACATTTACCTCCGCAGAGTCCTGAGACGGAGAGCCACCACCTGGGTACGCATGCATACCACGGACTGGCCGCCCTCCTCTTACGGGAGACTCAGGACCGCTGCGGAAACCAGTGCTTCCTATCTCCCCAGAAGAAGTCCACGAGCTTCTTCTGTTATTCAGTTGCAAAAATAGAGGGCGGGACAAGAGTAGCCAGCTGGTGCCATAACATGGAGGCCACCAGCTGGCTTATGACCAGAACCCTACCTGGAAAGAAGGAATTCTAAGCAGGCCGGACCAGCGCCCCAGCCGGGCGATGACTTTTGTCACCAGCTCCAGCCAGTTCGCTGGCCAAACATCCTCAGTGGGACTCAGTTAAACCCATAGATAGAGGAGGTGCGTGGTGCTCCACGCATACAATGTCATCTCCTCCGGCAGGGAGTTCTACCTGCCACTGACCCACTAAAAGTCCAGAACACTTTCTCCAGTTAAAACCTGGCAGATGATGCAGCCGAGAAAACCCTCTGGCAATCACGCATCCTCCACAGGTCACCAGGGTCAGTGAACGTAAGGAGTACATCATCTGCATAGGCCGAAAGAACCACCTCCACTCCCGGACCTGGTAGAGCCAGGCCTGTCAACCGCCTCCGAAGAAGACACAGGAACGGCTCCATACAAACCGAGTACAACTGACCAGACATGGGACACCCCTGACGAACCCCCCTCCCAAAATGAATGGGAGCCAACAACGCACCATTAACCTTCATGAGACACTCCACTGCAGCGTACAAAAGCCGGACCCGGGCTGCAAAATGCGGTCCAAATCCGAACGCTTGCAGCATCCCGAAGAGGTAATCATGCTCTACCCTGTCAAACGCCTTCTCCTGATCAAGAGACAGAAAAGCAGCTGACTGACCAGTACCCTGAGATAGATGAATCAGGTCCCTAACCAGGTGGATGTTATCCAGAATGGACCGGCCAGGGACTGTATAGGACTGGTCCAGGTGGATCAGTTGGGACAGCATGGAGCCCAGGTGATTTGCCATCGCCCGTGCAAAAACGTTATACTCTGTACAGAGGAGAGAGACCGGGCGCCAGTTCTTCAACAGGTGGAGTTCGCCCTTCTTGGGCAGCAGAACACGACTGCCCTACGCCACGAGAGGGGCATCTCCCCGGTCTCCAGGCTCTCCCCCAGGACCTTCATGTGATCACACCCCAGGATATCGCAGAAGACTCTAACAAATTCTACCGTCAACCCATCCAGTCCAGGGGACTTGCCCTCCTGAGCTGGTGCAGGTCACGAGTCAACTCCAATGATAAGGGGTCATCAAGAAGATCGGACACCTCCCTATCTATAGTCTGTAGACCCTCCCACAGGACCCGCTGAGCCTCCCCGCTGAATCCATCTGCAGAGAACAGGGACCCATAAAATGACCAGACTAGAGCACTAATCCTCTCTGGATCAGTGACATAGAAGCCATCATCCGCGAGCAGCTCAATCAGCTGTTTGCGGGCTGCCCGCCCTTTCTCCAGAGAGAAAAAGAAGGATGATGCACGGTCCAGATCGTGCAGCATCTGGACCCGCGACCTCACATCAGCGCCTCGGGACCGCTCAAGCAGCAGGTTCCTCAAAGCTTCCTTCTTCTCCTGAAACTCTCCCATTCACAGGAGTCCTCACCAATCTGACCCAGGCGAGACTCTGCGTCGAATAATTCCCTCTAGAGCCTCTCGACTGCCGAGTCCCGCCTTCTGGTCGACCCCCACGTGTATTCCTGACAAAAGAGATGGATGTAAGCCTTCCCTACATCCCACCACTGCCCTAAGGGAAGGGAAGGGAAGCTCCTCTGCCTCTCTCTCCACTTCACCCAAAACTGACTGAATGACTCCCGGAAACACCGAACCTCCAGCAGCCGGTTATTAAAGTGCCAGTACGCCGACCCATCCCGTGTGCGCACTGGATTAAAGTCCACTCGCACCAGTCAGTGGTCCGAGCACAGCACCAGCCACATTGAGGCTGCCGAGACACGGGAGACATACGCACCGGGGATGTAAATGCGATGGATGCGGGAACCGCCCCCCTCAGACCTCCGCAAAAAAGCGCTGGAATCAGGGTGGAGGTTCCGCCATGCATCAACCAACTCAAAGGAGTCAATCAGACCTCTCAACGTCTTCGCTACAGCAGGGGCACACTGAGTACCAGAGCGATCTCGCACCTCAAGTGTGCAATTGAAATCCCCCCCAAGGAAGACACACTCTCCGCTACCAATAGTGCTCAACAGAGCAGTCACCATCATGAAGTCAGG
>CM075977.1:351608242-351634296 GCA_038087875.1 Malacoraja senta
ACTCAGGAAAGTTCCTGAATGTTTCAGTAATGAATGGACAATTCATTATCTATGAACAGACAATTTTCAATTGTTTGCTTTGGAGCTGAGTAGTTTGAAAGGATGTTTTTTAGAGTTTAGACAGTTTAGAAGGGTGAACTGATCAAAACTATTACAACTGTTGAGAGGCCTTGGGCCAGAGGCCACAGGCGTGAACGTTTGTCAGAATTTACAAGAGAAAAACGTTTAAATCCAGCAGATGGTTATGATCTGGAAAATTCTACTTGACACGAACAACACAACAAGCCGGAATACAGGAAAGGGAAAGAGAACTTAGTAACATGGTGTCGGGACAACAAACTCTTCCCTCAATTTCAACAAGGTGACGGAGCTAGTATTCCACCAGATGCAACATAGAAAGCATACTTTTGGGTTACATCACAGCTTGGTTTTGGAACAGCTCTGCCCAAGAATATAAAAAAATGCAAAGACTTGTAGATGTAGCTCAGTTCATCACACAGACCTGACTGACTCATTCTACACTTTATGCTGCCTTGGAAAAGCAGCCGACATAATTATAAGCTAACTTTCCAGAACAGTCAAATTGCAACAGCTGATTTCTTACCTGTATAAAGGCAGGCATCAGTATCCGAATATCCCTGTGAAAATGCCCAGGTACCTCATCACCAAGAATATGTTTCATTGGCTTTGTCTCATCGTGTTTCAAGTTTGCCGCAGCATTTACGATTCTTTATCCAATGGCAAGACCATGGAAATTATCATCCTTATTGTCTAAAGGGCCTGTCCCACGATGCGAGTTCACCCAAGAGCTCGCCCGAGTTTAAAAAAAAATCAAACTCGTGGGAAGTACGTAGAATGTACATAGCGGGTACGTCGGAGCTCATGGATGTCTCGTAGCGGCTCGTAATGCTAACGGCAGGTACTCGGGAAACGCGGAAACTCTTGATGTTTTTTCAACAGTGTGAAAAATTTCCAAGAGTAAAAAAATACTCGTGATTAGGTACCACGAGTTTGATTTTATTTTAAACTCGGGAGAGCTCTTGGGTGAACTCTCATCATGGGACTGGCCCTTTAGGTATTCCTGTGCATAAGATTGCAAGAACATTAAACATATTCTTGGTGACGAGGTACCTGGGCATTTTCCAACTTCATGCAATTTAAGAGCAGCAAATAGCAACATATCAACATTTATTAACATATAGAGAATTTGTTTTTTTGCATTCCTACTTTTATAAACAGTAGACAATAGCAATATCAAAATGCAATCATAGTTTTGGGTTTCCTTACACGTGATGGTGTGGCTTACTGGCTCCTGCCTTAATCAGCTGTTGAAATAACCGCCGGTAAGACCTGGCCAATAGCGTTGCTCCCAAATTCAAACTATAACCAATGGAAGGGGACTGCTTCCCAGGCCCCCCCGGGAACAAAGTGCTATCAACCGCAGACTGGTGCGTAAAGCAATACACAGCGCTACAGACGGTGCGCAAAGCAATATACACAGCGATGCCAATTTGGCGTGCAAAGGTTTAAACAGAGTGCTGTCAGCTTAGTGCGTGGGGATACAAACATAGCGCTACTGGCCACAGCGCTATGGGCTTTAAACATAGCACTATGGGTCACAGACTGTTTGGGCAAAATTCTCGTATAACATTCCACCCCTCGAACAGTCTGGTTACCGTCACATCCGGCCTGCAGGCGTTACCTCATTACATCCGGCCCACAGGCTGTAGTAAAGTCCACGCTGTCGTGCTGCCAACACGCATATACAACGTCATTAGATTATGGCCAACAAGATTGTCCCCAGTGCACCACTGTTGTCCACCAGCCTCCAAACATCCCGAAAGGCCACCATCCTCCCGAGGGACTGTAGTCATGATACTGAGAAGGGTTTCGGCCCGAAACGTTACCTATTTCCTTCGCTCCATAGATGCTGCTGCACCCGCTGAGTTTCTCCCAGCATTTTTGTGTACCTTCGTAGTCATGATACTGTTCTCCGACCCATCGAATCTTCTCTATGGCTTCCTGGATGTGGTCAGCGAGGTTGGTGATGTTCTCTTTTACCCCACTCAGGGTCAAACCAGTCACCGAGTCTGTATGACCACTCATGGTAGAAACTAACTTGTTTTGTCGGAGGTCCCAAACCTTAATGCCGCCATCAATACCACCAGAGATAATCTGATCGCTTGTGTCATTAAACGCTGCTGCCAGTACTTGGTACGAGTTTTGAAACGTATGGATTGTAGCCTTCTTCCGAATGTCCCATTGCTTCACTGTTTCGTCGTTGCTTCTGGTACATACCAACTGTGGTCCCCGTCGGGCTGGATAACGTGAATTCACAAAGGATGTGAGACCTTTAAGTCTCTTGATTCTTTCACTAGTTTCACTGTCCCACACTGCTACAGTTTTGTCTGTTGATGCTGTAAAAAGCATGCTGCCATCTGTGTTATAATGCAATTCCATCACTGCTCCACTGTGACCTTTCACTGTAGCATTATTATCGCAGTCGCCATAAACATTCCAAAACAATACGAGTCGATCAAATCCTGCATATGCCAGTGTTGATCCATTCAGGTGAAATTTATAACAATAAACTTCTCCCTTGTGACCCATGAAAAACATTAAAGGAACTTGGAGACATGAGGTTCTTGGTCCCACCTGCAGCACGGGCTGCTGCGGGCCCCCCTGCACCGAGGGCAGCAGCTTATTGCGGGGGTGCTTGGTCTGCACCAGCGCCACCTCGTTTGCTATTTCTTTTTACCAAACATTTTCTATTCTATTTGTCAGATCCGGTCGACTACACAAATGTTATACAAGGGATCAGCTTCAAGTATCTGACTAGTAGAACAGATCTTTCTGTTTAGTTACAAATGAGTTTTATAGGCAAGAGAGGACAAAAACAATACTTGTCTTGGTATGCGCAGGGTCCGGTTTACAGCAGCACACCCCTCTCTCTCTCTCTCTCTCTCTCTGCCTCTGCCTGCGGCGCTGATCATGACCGCCCGTCGGTGAACCCCTCTCATACATAAACTAACTTCAGGCTTACTGGCGCCTGACTTTATACAGGTAAGAAATTAGCTGTTGAAATAACTGCCGGTAAGTCCTGGCTGGCCAATAGCGCTGCTCCCAAATTCAAACTATAAGCAATGGCAAGGGACTGCATCCCAGCAAGCCCCCCCCCCCCCCACCCCCCCCCCCCCTTTGGGTACAAAGTGCTATCAGCTACAGACTGGTCGTACAAATCAATACACAGCGCTACAGACTTGGAGCATAAAGGTAATACACACAGCGCTGTCAGTTTGGTGTGCAAACAGAGCACTGTCATCTTAGTGCGTGGGAATTCAAACAAAGAGCCGCCGGCTGCAGTGCTACGGGTTCTAAATATAGCGTTACCAGCCACAGCGCTATGGGCTTTAAACACTGGGTCACAGACTGTTCGGGCAAAATTCTCATATAACAGTACACAGAACAGTTCTCCATGACATTTTCAATTGATTTGTTAACTTGACAATTTTATCTGTTCATGTGGTTTAGCAACTAAAACTTTCCTTTTCACCATAGATTGACAATTAATCTATTTGAGAAGCAATTCAACTCAACTTAATTAAAATACTAGAGCATGCATGAAGTAAAGCACAAATGGAGTTTGTAAATGCTGCAAAATCTCTCTCAAGGCCTTTCTTTATTATTGCTGGCAGAGAATGCAATGTAAGAAGATATATCCACCAAAATGTCCAAATAGAAATTTGAAACATCTTATGAATCTGTGGAACATATTCCACTCTCCACAAAGAAAAATTCACTTGCAATACATGGTAATCCAAGTTAATATATACAGAATTACAGAGGGTATAGAGATTGGAGGGGTTTCTGATATTCAGTCAAGAAAAAACTATCTGGTATTCTCTGTCAGACCTGGCTTAGATTTTTTTAAATTCTTTATATGCCCCGCATCCATGTAAATACTGAACAGCTTTCCTGTGATGTGTGAAAGCTGGTTTGGCAATGTGATTGTGAGGAGGATATGGAAAGCCATCTGGGGATATAGGCAAGCAGTGGATGTAGAGAGGCAGCTGAGGTCATAGAGTCATAGAGCGATGCAGTGTTGGAACAGGCCCTTCGGCCCAACTTGCCCACACCGGTCAACATGTCACAGCTACACTAGTCCCACCTGCCAGCATTTAGTCCATATCCCTCCAAACCTGTCCTATCCATGTGCCTGTCTAATTGCTTCGTAAATGTTGGGATAGTCCCTGCTTCAACTCCCTCCTCTGGCAGCTTTTTCCATACATCCACCATCCTTTGTGTGAAAATCTTACCCCTCAGATTCCTATTAACTTTTTTCCCCTTCACCTTAATCGTATGTTCTCTGGTCCTCGATTCACCTTCTCTGGGCAAGAGACTCTGTGCATCTACCCGATCTATTCCTCTCATGATCTTAAACATCTCTATAAGATCACCCCTCATCCTCCTGCGCTCCAAGGAATAGAGTCCCAGCCTACTCAACCTCTCCCTATAGCTGAGGTCATGGCATTCGGAATATGGCGAGGAAACATATGAGGTCAGCAGTCTAACCAGAAGAAAAAAGGAAAGCTGTGTTTTTTTTTAAAGGATGAGAGATTGAAAAGGGTTGATGTTCAATGGGATCTGGGTATCCTTGTACATGAATCGTTGGAGATTAATATGGAATCCTTGGATATTGGAGTGTCAGCATTTATGGCCAGAAAATTTGAGTAGAAGGGTAAGGATGTTTTTTTTTACAATTCTATAGGGGTCTGATGGGACTGCATCTGAAATACTGTTTAAGGTCTGGCATTCTACAAAAGGAACAATATACTTTGATAAAAGATGTTCAGCAAAGGTTAACGAGGTTTGTTCATGGGAGGAGGGTGGGTATTGGACGTCGTGGCAGGGTTGACCTTGTGAGCAGTAATGAAGCAGATTGGGTCAAAGAGAGGTACAGAGTATTGGAGCAACTCAGCGGGTCAGGAAGCATTCCAGGAAAACATGGAAAGGGGACCTTTCTTCAGACTGATTGTGGGGAGTGAAAGCTGGACGAGAGGACAATCAGGGTTTAGACTGGGTCTAAATTCTCTGTAGTTTAGAAAATTGTGATCCAATTGAAGTGTCTACAATGTACACAGGACCTGACAGGTGTGATGTTTCCCTTGATCTAGAACCTGAGGTCACTATCTCAAAATAAGGGGATTGCCACTCAGGAGTGAAATAACAAGAAATCCCTGCACTCAGATTATAGTGATTCTTTGAACTTCTCAACTCAAGAAGAAATTTGTCATTATGCCTCGTGAATATGCGTCATCAGGGAAGAGATAAGACTTTTGCCTTCCATCACAGTGAGGAGGTGTTTGGAGATTCACTGTGATGGATGTTTGTGTGAAACTGTGCTAATTGTGTGTGATGCTTATTTGACTGTTATGACTGCAGGGAACAACATTCCGTTCAAACCTCTGTCTGTGTGAATGACAATGAAGGCAATTTGTATTTGTATTTGTATTTGTATATTCAAAACAGAGATTGACAGATTTGCTGGATTTTAAAGTAAATAGCGCTAAGATTAAAGAT
The DNA here is from genome assembly GCA_038087875.1 of Malacoraja senta. Classification (NCBI taxonomy): domain Eukaryota; kingdom Metazoa; phylum Chordata; class Chondrichthyes; order Rajiformes; family Rajidae; genus Malacoraja; species Malacoraja senta. Next base: position 351,613,823 of record CM075977.1, read on the forward strand.
CAGCCATGACCTGAGAGAATGGCAGAGCCTGTGCAAGGACATGAACAGTCTACTCATGCTTCTACTGCTTGTGTGATCATTTCTTACTGCATTTATAGCACATTTGAACAAAAAATGTATTTATTTAAGCATGCACATGTTTTAGCACATGCAGTGGGTCTTCTTCTTCGGTCGTATGTCTTTTAGACCTGCAGCTCCGTTGAGGCGAGCCAGGCCAACGTGTCATCGTCCAGGTCAATCAGACCTCGTTCACCATTCGGTGGCCAGTGTTTGGGACAACTGGTGACTATGTGCTCCACTGCGGGTGTTCAGTTGATACCTCCACTGCCAGGCTGCGATCATTGAACTCCGCTTTTAACAAAAGAGTATTCTTTACGTTTTATATGGAAGGTAAAGAGCATCCTCGTCCATTTTTCTTCCATTTGTGTGAAAGTAATAAATAGCAGGGGAATGGTGGCAGTAGTCAACGGGACCTCAAGGTGTTGCTTCTCAGGCAAAGCAGAAACAAGGAACTATCAAAGGGGTTAAGAAGGGAACTTCAATTAATATAGGTGACTTTAGTATACATAATTATTAGATTAATCAAACTGGCAAAGGTACTTAGAAGAGAAATTAGTGATGTGTTAGAACATAGAGCATATAATATAGCACAGTGCACCACAGGTACAAGCCCTTCAGCCTACAGTCTGTGCCAGACATGTTGCCAAGTTAAGCTACTCTCCACTGCCTGCACATGATCCATATCCTTCCATTCCTTGCATATCCATGTGCATATCCAACAACCTTTTGGATATCATACTTGCCTCCACCACCACCTGTGGTAGCGCGTTCCAGGCATCCACTCTGCAAAAAAACGTACCCCGCATATCTTCTTGATACATTGCCCCTCTCACCTTAAACCTATGCCCTCTAGCTCTTGACATTTCTGTCTACCCTTTCTATTTGTTACGTATATTTACCTATGTATTTACCCTATCTAGTTGGGATCAGAATGCTGCAGAACATACCTGGGACCTGGGACTTAGGACGACAGATGGCGCAATGGGCTAAGTGTTCGGCTGGCAACCGGAAGGTAGCCGGTTCGAATCCCGCTTGGAGTGCATACTGTCGTTGTGTCCTTGGGCAAGACACTTCACCCACCTTTGCCTGCGTGTGAATGTGTGTGAATGTGTGTGAGTGATTGGTGGTGGTCGGAGGGGCCGTAGGCGCAGATTAGCAGCCACGCTTCCGTCAGTCTGCCCCTGGGCAGCTGTGGCTACAGAAGTAGCTCACCACCACCGAGTGTGACTGAGGAGTGAATGAATAATGCGATGTAAAGCGCCTTGAGTATTAGAAAGGCGCTATATAAATCCCATCCATTATTATTATTAGTAATAGAGATTAGAGTTTAAGGATCTCCAGGGAGTAGTGATCACAACATGGTGGAATTCCAGATACAGTTTGAGCGTGAATACCTGTATTCAATACCAACACCCTTAACTTAAATAAGTAGAATGACAATGGTTTACAAGGTAGAATTATCTGTGTAAATAGGCTCAGACATAGGTCAGTGGTAGACTAATGGCTGAGATTTCAACAGCTGGTTCATAATGGTCAATAGGAATGTATCTCGATTAGAAAGAGAGATCTCAGGAAAAAATGATTAACATAAAAGATCATAGAAAATATTAAATCAAAGAGGAGAGCCGAAAAAATGCCAAGGGCTACTGGTAGATCAGAAGCATTGAAGTTTTACAAGAACTAACTGTTGTGACTATTTTATGAGAGAAAACTAGAAGATTGATGAAGGCAGAGTGGTAGACATTGTCTATAAGGACTTTGCTAAGGCATTTAACAAGATTCCTTGTGATAGGTTGGTCCAGAAGGTTAAAGCACATGTAATCCAAACAAATTCATATCTACAAATCTGATTGACTCTTGGTAGCATTGCCCAGTTTTGTTTTCAGACCTAACAGCTTCTCTATGAGGTAGTCATATGAAATGGGTACAGCATCCTGCATAATACTCCTATGGAAAGAGATGCCTAAAAACAGACCCAAAGAACATAAGCACAAAAGACCAGGAATAGGTCACTTGGCCTATCTAGCCTGCCTCATCTTGCAAAATGATCATGGCTCCTCTTCTATCCCAGTTCCCCATGGTCCTTATTTCCCTGATCTTTCAAAACTGTACCTACTTTCTCTTTAAATAACCCCATTTCGCCTCCATAATCCCTCAGGGAATTCTTGGCCTTCATCACTTCGTGTGAGAAGACGTTTCTGCAGACCTCAGTTTTAAATGTCTACCTCTTAATCTTGTATTCATGTCCCCTCGTTCAAGCTTCTCCTACTGATGGAGGTATCTCAGTATCTGTTTTATTGTGCCCCTGAGGTTATAAGTCTCCTCAAGATTAATCTTCTCAACTATGAAACATATAGATATAATAGAGCAGCAAAGTGGCATATCTGGTCAAGCTACTGCCTCACAGTGCTAGAGACCCAGGTTTGATCCTTATCTCAGGTGCTGTCTGTGTAGAGGTTGCACATCCTACCTGTGACCACATGGGTTTACTCCCACATGCCTAATACTGGGAATGTTTTACCCTTAGTGTTTAGGGAGTAGATGCATAAGTGGGATATGTTAACAGGTGATCGATGTCAGCATGGACACACTAGGCCGAAGGTCCTCTTTCCATGCTGGATCTTTCAATAAATGAGTCAATTTCATAAGCTACTTTCGATAGAGCAACTCTTCATCCTAAGAATTAGCCGAGCGAATCTCTTTTAGACGGTCACCACTGATAGTATATCCTTTCATAAATAAAGGACCTAAAACTGTGCATAGTACTCCAGGTGTGGCTTCAAATGTACCCTGTAAAATTATAACAATATGTCCCTATTTCTAAACTGCAGCCCACTTACAATAACGTGTGCAAAATTAGAGCACGTGGTATTGGGGGGAAGGTTATTGACATGGATAGAGAACTGGTTGGCAGACAGGAAGCAAAGAGTAGGAATTAATGGGTCATTTTCAGAATGGCGGGCAGTGACAAGTGGGGTGCCGCAAGGCTCGGTGCTGAGACCCCAGTTATTTACAATATATAATAATGATTAAAACAAGGGAATTAAGTGTGACATCTCCAAGTTTGCGGATAACACAAAGCTGGGTGGCAGTGTGAGCTGCGAGGGGGATACTATTAGGCTGCAGGGTGACTTGGATAGGTTGGGTGAGTGGGTAGATGGCAGATGCAGTATAATGTGGACAAATGTGAGGTTATCCACTTTGGTGGCAAGAACAGGAAGGCAGATTATTATCTGAACGGTGTCAGATTAGGAAAAGGGGAGGGTGTGTGCTTGTACATCAGTCACTGAAAGTAAGCATGCAGGTACAGCAGGCAGTGAAGAGAGCTAATGGCATGTTGTCCTTCATTGCAAGAGGATTTGAGTTTAGGAGCAAGGAGGTCATACTGCAGTTGTGCAGGGCCCTGGTGAGACCGCACCTGGAATATTGTGTGCAATTTTGGTCTCCTAATTTGAGGAAGGACATCATTGCTATTGAGGGAATGCAGCGTGGGTTCACCAGGTTAATTCCCTGGATGGCGGTACTGACATATGATGAAAGAATGGGTCGACTGGACTTGTATTCACTGGAATTTAGAAGGATGAGAGATCTCATAGAAACATACAATTCTTAAAGGATTGGACAGGCTAGATGCAGGAAAAATGTTCCCGATGTTGGGGAAGACCAGTGCCAGGGACCACAGTTTAAGAATAAGGGGTAGGCCATTTAGGACTGAGATGAGGAAAACAAATTTCACCCAGAGAGTTGTGAATCTGGTTCTCTGCCACAGAAGGCAGTGGAGGTCAATTGACTGGATGATTTCAAGAAGGAGTTAGATTTAGCTCTTATGACCCTGTCCCACTTTGGCGATTTTTCAGGCGACTGCCGGCAACTGTGGGGGGAGCACTGTCTGAGTGAAATTCACACGGTGCAAAGCCAAAGTGATACCGCGATGAACAGGAAGGTTGGCTCTGTAATTAAGATGACTAAAGCACAGTGTAAGTTAAGTCCTTTAAAATAGGGGGAGAGGGAGAAGGAGGGAGAAGGAGTGGAGACAACCTTTAAGAAGTCCAGTGATACACGGCTGTGAAGCTCGGCGAAAATTACTGCTTATGGGGTTTTTTCCCAATGAGCCAATGAAATTCACCGGTCAGCACCGGCTACAACCTACGAGAACCTTCGCCTAGTTCCGAGAATGCGGGAACTCCTCACGACCATGAAGGCGACTCCCCGGCAACCATCCACGAACATGTGGCGGCCATGTGGCGATCGCATAGTCTCCTGCAGTCGCCTAAATAGTCGCCTAAGTGGGACAGGTGCATTAGGGCTAAAGTAATCAAGGGATATGGGGATAAAGCAGGAACAGGGTACTGATTTTTAGATGATCAGCCATGATCATATTGAATGGTGGTGCTGGCTCAAATGGACGAATGGCCTACTCCTACAACTATTTTTCTATGTTTCTATAAAGGCCAATATAACATTTGCCTTCCAAAACGCCTGCTCCACCTATCTGCCATTTCCAGTTTATGCATTGAATCACCTTGATTCCTCTGCACATCACTGATCTGCAGTCTTTATCTACTTAGATTATAATCTGCCTTTAGGCACAATGATTAATTTTATCATGGAGTCTATGATTGTTGGTAATGTTAGGTTTCATCACATCCTTGTTTGGCAATGCCAACACCCAGTAATGAAGGAGATTACAGAGAGTGGTAGTGACCTTCCGACCATTGAAGGAATCAACAGTAAATTAGACATAGATTAGAACCGATAGATTAGATTTATGAAGCTTCATTAGGTGTGCATGTGTATGGTGGAATTTATCATGAAATCACCTTAAATTGCATACAGTATGAACCTATTAACCAGAACTTGCAGCACCGCCAGTAAAAGCTTGTATGCCTTTTATGTTAACCAAGATGATGCTCAATACCAGTTGTCCACTTTATAAAGGGAATGGACTCCAGAAAAGGCTTACAAGGAATGTACTTGAATGGTTCCAGGAATTATTGGACCTGGAGATGTTCGGATTATTTTTTAGAGCAGAAAAGGTTACATGTGATCCAAATATTTGAAACAATAAGTTGAGATAAAAGGTACACAAAAATGCTGGAGAAACTCAGCGGGTGCAGCAGCATCTATGGAGCGAAGGAAATAGGCAACGTTTCGGGCCAAAACCCTTCTTCAGATAAAATATTGTTTTCAAGTCTGAACGGTCAATGGCCGTTATATTTTTTAGCAAAATAACCTGAAACAGGTTGAAGGAAATATTTTTACATAATGACATATGAAACACACTGCCTGATACATCGATGGATTCAAATTACCTTCAAAAGGGAACATGATAAAAATGTGAAAGAATAGAATGCAGAAGAAGTAATGATACATAGGCCGGAAATAAGATTAAATAGATTAATCTCAGTAAACCCCACAACTAATGATATCCGACTGTGATTGTATATCTATTATATCAGCCTACATCCAGCTGGGTTGCTCTAACAATGGTCTGGACTTAAATTTATGATTGTTTTGTGTAAAAAAAATCAAATAAATTATTAACAAATGAAAATATGTCTAAAATTTTCATTCAATTGTTTCAGTTTATCAATATGTTTGATAGTGATGTAACAGAACATAGTTAACACAAATTATCCAATGTAAATCAATGTTATTGCATATTTCACAAAGCCTGCTGCTTGAGTCAGACTCTCCCTCACAGTTGGCCAATGTACCAGACTGTGCGAGTTTCTGTTAATTGCACTCATGAATAGACCTTCTTGAAAATTGGCCCTTTCCCTGCCACCCACTTGAGATATTTTAAAACATTTTGAAAGACTTTTACATTTGAAATTTAAGATGTGACTGACAACAAAATAACCATCAAATGGTTTTGTATATTTTCAAGTTATTTTAGAAAACTTGGATTGGTTAGTGTTGACAGAATGCTTATATTTATCTCACCTGGAAGGTTAGATCGCATGGGATCCAAGGAGAGATAGCTGAATGGATTAAAAAATGGCTTCATGGAAGGAAGCAGAGGGTGATGGTGGAAGGTTGCTTCTCGGTCTGAGGCATGTGACTAGTGGTGTGTCTCAGGGTTCGTTGCTGGCCCCGTTACTGTTTGTCATCTACATCAATGATTTGGATGAGAACATACACGGCAAGATTAGATAAAAGTACACGAAGAACAGAAGTATAATTTAAGATGGTTGATCAAAACTTAGAAGATAAATGTGCCATTATAAAACTGAACACAACAAAATAAAACAGAAAGCTACAAGGATAAAATGCTGTTTCCTACCAAGAATAGTTATTAATAATAGGAATATAGAAACATAGAAAAATAGGTGCAGGAGTAGGCCATTCGGCCCTCCGAGCCAGCACCGCCATTCAATATGATCATGGCTGATCATCTAAAATCAGTATCCCGTTCATGCTTTTTCTCCAGATCCCTTGATTCCTTTAGCCCAAAGAGCTAAATCTAACTCTCTCATGAAAACATCCAGTGAATTGGCCTCCACTATCCACTGTGGGAGAGAATTCCACAGATTCACAACTCTCTGGGTGAAATTTTTTTAAATATGTTTCTATAAGATATCCTCTCATCCTTCTAAATTCCGCTGAATACAAGTCCAGTCAACCCATTGTTTCATCATATGCCAGTCCTGCCGTCCTGGGAATTAACCTGGTGATCCTACGCTGCACTCCCTCAATAGCAATAATGTCCTTCCTCAAATCAGGAGACCAAAGTTGCACACAATACTCCAGGTGCGGTCTCACCAGGGCCCTGTACAACTGCAGCATTCCTGCTTGCTTCTAAACTCAAATCCTCTCGCAATGAAGGCCAACATGCCATTAGCTTTCTTCACTGCCTTCTGTACCTGCATGCTTACTTACGAAAACAACTTGAATACAGCTTGACTTTAGCCACAAGCAAGCTAATAAATAACAGTAAGTGGATGTTTAATGAAGTTATGCCATACTTATTGTGCATTGGGGGGGTTTCTACTTGTATGGAGTTCTATATTACATCAAGGAGTTCATTTTGTCCTATCAAGCTATTGCTGGCTCAAAGAGAAATCTTGTTCCTCCATTAGTCTTCCCTGTAAATTATTTTCCGACATTCCCAACATCTTCCCACTCAACATCTACATCGTTTGAAATATGTGAGGAAACTATACCATCCAGGGAATGGGGATAGACACAAAATGCTGGAGTAACTCAGCGGGACAGGCAGCAACTCTAGAGAGAAGGAATGGGTGACGTTTCGGGTCGAGACCTTTCTTCAGACCATGCAGGGAACGTCCGCACATAAAGAAGGAGCACATGCATACTCCACACAGACAGTACTGAAGGTCAGCATTGAATCCCCGTTACTGGATACATTGAATCCCCGTTATGTGAACCTTGAGCTCTACTACCCACCACTCTGGTCCTTTTTGTGAATAAGTACTTCCCGATATTACCCTATACCACCTGCCCCTAATTTAGAAGTCTCAACAAACCTCAACCCTCAATGCACTCCATTCTCATCCTCCCCTGCAGAATAGTTTATCTCTTTCTATCCCACTTGTAGCGGGAGATTTTTATATCGTTCAAGAGATTACTCCCTCTAGCCGCTAAATGGACTACATGGTTAAGGGGAATGTCGCTATGCGCATGCGAGCTCTCCATCGGGGACCTTCAGAGCTTCTTCACAGATAAATCTTCATAACACAGTCTTTTGATTAATAAATTCTTTATTGTTGATGAAAAACAATAAGGTACATCCAAACTCCTTCCGACTCATACACTATAATCTTCATCGAACTCCAGCTTATCGCTTTAAACGTTAGAAAACTCCTTGTATCTCCATTAAACTTCGCATGGTCAAAGGGTATACCTTCCCCATGCTGGTCCAATACTAAACTAAAAAACTAAGCTTCTGTGCAAGAAACGTAGCTTCAAACACGCCCAAGAATACGACATAAATCCCACCCACAATCTAACGGGCAGTCTAAAGTTTAAAGACACATGCCATAATTAATGACACACAAAACAAGCCAAATGGCCACTACATACCGGCCCCTAATTTTTTCTGAGTATATAACGAGGCAATTATTAATAAACAACAAAAAGTCCAAAACAGGAACAGTGGTTAGAAATAGTGCGCGACATCTTTAATATGGAGAAATTGACATATTCCTTGAGAGTCAAGGAGAATTCATTTGAGAAGATCTGGGAAAAATGGACTGTTTATTTGAGCCATGACACCAATTAGATAAATGCCGAGCTAGATATGGGAAGATTGTGTTATATAGAATTAGATGGTATGTTTGTATGAATATTGAATTATCTCCAGATAACTAATCAATGTAATGTTTTTTCTTTTTTAATTTGGTAAGTGAACCACACGGTCTTATTCCAATTTTTTATCTATTTACTTCATTTTTTTCCCCTTATCTACTTTTTTTTTGTTTTGATTTATTTATGGTGATGGTGTTGCACTGTTTTGTATATATCTCTGAAAAATCAATAAAAATTTAAGTGAAAAAAAAAAAAAAAAACATCAAAAAAGTAGCCATGAAGGCTTAGCATATATCAAAAGCAAAAAATCAGGGAATTGAACCGCGTGGCTCCTCGTCAGGGAATGGAACCCCGGTCTACCGCGTGACAGGCGGGGATACTAACCACTATACTAACGAGGAAAAATAGCATGCACTATATATCGACAATCAGAATTCTTCATCGACTCTTCCATCTTCACTTTCGTCTTCTAGAAGCAAGCATAACTTGATTATTAATCTTATTAAAACACTGTTTTTTAGTTTATAGTCATACCGTGCGCACAGCCTTAAAATCAGGCATGATACCCAGTATATAGTCCAAAACATAGCAGTCCAAAGCGTTGATAGCATGAAACGTCTTCCTCCATGTCCGATCAACTCATGGATATGTTGTAACAGTAATGTTGAAGTATGAAAATACTTCACAAGAATAACAGGATTTTTAGCAATAAAGTTCACCATTAGGTTTGATTTAATTTCCGGACCATTAGCGGAGATTTCAAATCCCAGCTCAAGCTTTGGCCATTTTCTGTCTGGCTTACAGAGAGACTTTAGTTCATTGATCCATCTCTTATCGCTTAAGAAGCTGTTCGCTGTCAGTTCTCTGGAAACTTCATCCGCTGGATTTTCTTTTGTGTTAACATATTTCAATTCTGCAATAGACAATAGACAATAGACAATAGACAATAGGTGCAGGAGTAGGCCATTTGGCCCTTCGAGCTAGCACCGCCATTTTATGTGATCATGGCTGATCATCCCCAATCAGTACCCCGTTCCTGCATTCTCCCCATATTGCCTGACTCCGCTATTTTTAAGAGCCCTATCTAGCTCTCTGTTGAAAGCATCAAGAGAACCTGCCTCCACCGCCCACTGAGGCAGAGAATTCCACAGACTCACAACTCTCTGTGAGAAAAAGTGTTTCCTCGTCTCCGTTCTAAATGGCTTACTCCTTATTCTTAAACTGTGGCCCCTGGTTCTGGACTCCCCCAACATCGGGAACATGTTTCCTGCCTCTTGCGTGTCCAAACCTTTAACAATCTTATATGTTTCAATGAGATGCCCTCTCATCCTTCTAAACTCCAGAGTGTGCAAGCCCAGCCGCTCCATTCTCTCAGCATATGACAGTCCTGCCATCCCGGGATTTAACCTTGTAAACCTACGCTGCATTCCCTCAATAGCAAGAATGTCCTTCCTCAAATTAGGGGACCAAAACTGCACACAATCCTCCAGGTGTGGTCTCACTAGGGCCCTGTACAACTGCAGAAGGACTTCTTTGCTCCTATACTCAACTCCTCTTGTTAAAATGGCCAACATGCCATTTGCTTTCTTCACTGCCTGCAGTACCAGCATGCTTACTTTCATAGACTGATGAACAAGGACCCCCAAATCCCGTTGTACTTCCCCTTTTCCCAACTTGACGCCATTTAGATAGTAATCTGCCTTCCTGTTTTTGCTACCAAAGTGGATAACCTCACATTTATCTGCATTAAACATCATCTGCCATACATCTGCCCACTCCCCCAACCTGTCCAAGTCACCCTGCATTCTCATAGCATCCTCCTCATAGTTCACACTGCCACCCAGCTTTGTGTCATCTGCAAATTTGCTAATGTTACTTTGAATCCCTTCAACCAAATCATTGATGTATATTGTAAATAGCTGCGGTCCCAGCACCGAGCCTTGCGGTACCCCACTAGTCACTGCCTGCCATTCTGAAAGGGACCCATTAATCCCTACTCTTTGTTTCCTGTCTGCCAACCAATTTTCTATCCATGTCAGTAACATTAGTAATTCCCAATGCTCTTTCCATTGCCAGATTGTCTCTGTCCAAATCCAACTCTGGTTTCTTTGGCTCTATCATCTAGTGGAATGCTTTCACAATTGTTGCTTATCCACTTGGAAAGTGTGAATCCTCCCTTATTGCAAAGGGAAGTCAGATGTTCTACTGGTTGAATTGCTTCCTGCTCAGTAAACATGGATTTTAAGTAATCATCCTTGTAGAAATTATTCTTCAAAGAGATTCTTACTTCATGATATTTAGTATTCTCGTCAAACTTGCGTTTCAAATTCTGGGTACGTTGCTCCGCCATACGACGATTATTCGGCAGATTAACACTTTCTTGTTTGAAAGGTAAGTCTAGACAATAGTGTCTGTCAATCTTTACTGAGTAGTTCATAATATCCATGAACCTCAACTCTTCATTCGATATCTCTTCAGATTCCTTGCTGGTACTTTCCTTGAAGTCATGATTGTATGGCTTCATCACCGGCTTTTCTAATTTATCAGTTGATATTTGATTAGCAGCAATGGTTGGATAGTTCTTCTGATTGCTGTTTTCATTATTCCTTTTCAAAGAGCCACAGATAACCCATCCAAGTCAGGTTGTTGTAGCATACCGTCCATCACCTTGGCTCCTAACAATCTGTATAGGTTCCAATGCCTTCAAAACATTCGTTCCGATAAGTAGATCAACATTAGAATTTATTTCAGATATCTTGACATCCTTCAGGTAAGGCCATTGTTTCAAGTCTTCATGTCTTGGTATATTATGACGACCAACAGGCATAGTTCCACGCGTAAACACTTCAGATATTGGTATAAAATTATCTTCATCCAAACTGGATATCTCCATACTCGTAATGTAATGACTCCTGCTCTCTTTATCTTTAGTCATTGGTACGTAATCGAATGTTAGTCTCTTCTCCTGTGATGTTCAGCCTTCTCGTCAGGTTTTCTGTGCAAAAGGTAGTCAAACCTCCGTGATCCAGAAAAGTATATGTTTGCAACACTGTATTCGTCTTGCTATTCCATCACTGTACTGGTAAGATAGAAAAAATTACAAGCTTTAACCCCGGTCCCAATATGAGCAGTTACTTGAGGCAAGGTGATATCATCTCTAGTAGATGGCTTCATCTTCTGTTCCATTTGCTCCAGTTCCTCCTCTTCTACTTGTTCTGATAGCTCTTCATCTATTTGTTCCAGTTTTTCCTCTTCCCAATGCTCTGGTAACTTCTTATCAGCATGAAGTGTTTCAGGATGATATTGCCTGCACTTAAAACAAATTATAGGACTCTTACAGTCTCTCACCATATGTCCTTTTTTCAAACATCCAAAACAGATTTCCCTTCTCTATCAAGAAATCCATATTTTTTTCATATTATTTCATCTTGACTTTTCGACACCATCTTATGGTATGACCAACTTCATCACATAACAAACAAAATACTATTTGCTTGCTAGTAGATACATTTCCTTTCATTCTATCTGTCTTTTCCACAGGTCTGGTTGTGAGAGTAAAACTACTTCTCATAGGTTCTGATATTTCTTCAGTTTTGGTAAAGGTAGTACCTTTGTTAGTTGCAATTGGTTTATAATCTTCAATAGTCCCATAGTGTGGCTCTAACATGTACCGTACTTCCTTGTCCAAGAAATCCACCATGTCTGGTAGCCTGGCTACTTGCTTCCTTTCATCCATTATTCCGCCTGCTTCATCTCTCCACTTTTCTCTCAGTCTTCTGGTCAATTTGCTAATGATGACTAGTATTACTTGCAAGATTCATTTCCTCCATGTGGCCAAGATTTCTCATCGAGCTGCAACAACCTCTCAGAAATATTGCATAATCACTCAATGCCTCCCCATCTTCCGGCTTGATTTCTTTCCAAGCATGGGCCTCCTCCATGTATGCGTTAGCAATCCTCTGTTCATCACCAAAATGTTCTCTTAGTAATCTTCTCGCCTTTTTATAGCCATGGCTGTCTGGCTCAATTTGACAACTTTCTACAAGTACCTGAACACTTCCACTTGTGTACTTCACCAGAAATCGTAAGCGCTCCTTTTCATCCGTAATTCTCATTTCTAATACTTCTTCTAATGCCCTTACAAAAGCTTCATACCGCAAAGGATCTCCATCATAAGTAGGAATTTCTGCTGGTGGTAGAATGAGATAGGTATTTTGTCGAGCTATGAATTCAGCTTGACTTTTCACCAATGCCAATAATCCATCCTGATAACCTTGGCCAATAATCCATCCTGATAAACAAGCCTCTGTGACCCAAATTGGCTAGCTCGAGCCTGTGCACCAGGCCTCGGAAAAGCATGGTCCGCTATTGGTTTGTCTCGAGCATCCACAGACACTCCATCAGTAGTTTGTTTCGATCTAGCACTCATTAGCTGAGATGAAGTTTTACCCGTCTTACTCTGTTCCAATGGTTTTTCAAAGCCATGAAATCCAGTGGACATCGATTGTGGAATTGATCCAACTGCTGAATCAATTGGAGCAGTTTTTTTCTCGGTCCAGAGCTCATCGTTTTCGATGCTCTAGAGCTGCATCTTGAACCCTTTCTTTCCAATATCTCCTTCTTTGATTTGGCCACCGCCATCTTTGTGTCTAGTTCCAGTTGTTCCTTTCATCGCCTCAGCTGCTCCTTTCGTCGCCTCATCTGTTCCTTTTGTCGCCTCATCTCCTCTTCTTGTCGCCACTTCTCCACTTCTTCTTGCTCAATCTCATGTTTCTTCTTCAAGGCATCCACCTCTATTGAGAGAGAGGCTAGATCAGCTTCAACTCCCAATCGAGCAGAAACCCTTGATACCAAACTGGCTGTAGAAACAGATTTATGTCCTGATCTTCGTGTGGCTACTTTCGAGATATTATCTCGTGGTGTAATTTCATCTTCCATTCTGGCAACGTTGCATCGCACTTCCAACTGTTAAGCGCGTAAGTTGTGGTATAATTTCAGATAAGCACTCCTCTGCCTTATCCATCAAACCATTGAATATCTTCACCCTGACTTCCCACCACTGGATGTATCTTACGCGTTCTTCCCCAGGCAATTGTGAACACAGCAGCACATTTTGTTTTCTTCCAACCTCTTGACAGAGGTTCCATAGCTAGTCCAGATTAGGTTCTACATTGATCGCGTTCTGTATTGATTCCATTAATTTCTTCTGTTTCTCAATGAATCTGGTAACCTGTTTCCATAATTTGTTTCTCTCCTTCTCGGTTTCTTTCAAGTAGGCAGCTTGTGTATTATCTGTTTCTTCTCGATACATCAGTTCTCTGTAGCTTTCAATGGACTCATTAACTTGTTCCCATATCGAGTTTTCCTCCTTCTTAGTTTCCTTCCGGCAGGCAGGTTGTCCTTGACTAAGCTTGACTTCGCCACCTTGTGGTTCCTCAGGCATAGCTCTTTCTTCTTCTTGATACATGATTTTAAAGAGGTCTTGGCAGATTGCCAAGTCTTTAAATTGAACAAACAAAGTCTTCTCTGAATTCTGCTCCAACTTTGTGTAAACATCAAGTGGCTATTTTGAAAACAATTTTCTCAAAACAATAACAATCTGAGATTGTTGTAGACAACATCTCATCAACATCCATGGGCTTAAAGATGATGTTAATTCAGAAGGAATGTGTGTTATCAAGACTTCAAAACAATTTCCAAGGTAGAACTTTTCTGTTTTTCCAGACAAATTGGAAAAACACTTTGATTGGCTATCTTCCAAGCTAGTGGCTCGCATTCATTATCTGGCTCTTCTTACAGAAGCTGTTTAAATTTAAAACTTTGCAGCTTCAAAATTCAAAGAAATAATAGTCGATTTCTACTCACAATATCTTGATAATGTCTTGAGATCTTCAGATAAGTCTCTTCACTGTCGATAGACCTCAAGGCCATCTCTGGCCGAGATCTATTCACTTCAGTTCCTCGGCTGGAACCGGCCTTCTGGCCAAAACCTCTTTCGAGATCTTAGCCAAATCTTCTGTCCCACTCTCTGGGACAGGCATTCACCCCCCGTCGGAGGTACTCTTTGACTTAATGTAGCGGCAGAATTTTATATCGTTCAAGAGATTACTCCCTCTAGCCGCTAAGTGGTCTATATGGTAAAGGGGAATGTCATTATACACATGCCAGCTCTCCGTCGGGGACCTTCAGAGCTTCTTCACAGATAAATCCTCATAACACAGTCTTTTGATTAATAAATTCTTTATTGTTGATGAAAAACAATAAGGTACATCCAAACTTCTTCTGACTCATACATTATAATCTTCATCGAACTCCAGCTTATCGCTTTAAAGGTTAGAAAACTCCTCGTGTCTCCGTTACACTTCAAAGGGTAAACCTTCCCCATGCTGGTCCAAAACGAAACTAAAAAAACTAAGCTTCTGCGCTTGAAACTTAGCTCCAAACACACCCAACAATACATCATAAATCCCACCAACAATAAAACGGGCAGTCTAAAATTTAAAGACACATGCCATAATTAATGACACACAAAACAAGCCAAATGGTCACTACACCATCAAATCCCATTTTTCTATTAGCCAATAGCCAGATATATATTTATAAAACATTTTCATGAATACTGCTGCAACTTGAGAATCTTTATCAAAATATGTATGGAGCAAACTATTTCATTTTGCAGATGATAGAGTGAGACCGTTTTAGTCAATGGCAATGTCTGTGTTCCTCCACCTCTGTATACAGCACCTTCCCATTTATAATCACTCAGAAAGCAATTTCAGTTTCACTTCTGATACCCTGAGACTGATCTGAAGAAACGGTGTATATAAAAAATTAACGTAATGATCTTCCACCAACTATACATCAGTTGAACCATTCCAAGGATATTTTATGTATATTCAAAATATACTTTATTTTGCATGACTGGGCAACCTATTGAAGTTGGTAGTTGAGCGTGACCTTGTCACCTTTATTATGATTTTAAAGTTGATGCTAAAGAATTTTAATCCTCTATTAACACAGATGCAATATATGTAATACATTTTTGAGTAATACCCCATTGTCACATCTGAGATGAAGTTCTTTGCATATGACACTATCAATTGTTTAAAAATAGTTCTAAACTACTGATAAACCTCTGAAAATAATCTGCTGTTGCTCTATACAACACATGTGTGGTATAAACACAGCTGGTTCTTGTTCAACACACGTGCAATCACTCTGATAATTGCTGTAATTCCCCTCCCTGAAGGTTTTATAATTGTCACCATGGTTTAAATATCTGAGTGAGAGGTGTTAAATGACAAGCCTATGTATGAACATTTTGTATTTGATTAACCCTGCCTCAGTGATGAACTTCATATTAACATAAAGTTATTTCAGACCTTTTTTGGGTTTAGAGATTAGTTGTATGGTGATTTTCAAACATTATTACTTTTCATTCTCATGGGTCAATCGTTATCCACTCATATGACCATGCAAATTAAACACATTTAGAAACAGATCTAAGGAAATATGGCATGTCTCCACTGGTTCTTAATAATTTGTACAGAAGCACTATTGGAAGCATCCTATTGACCATTCTGCCACTGTATTCTTCCTTTTTTTGCACTACCTGTTGCACATATATGGTTTGATTTGCCGAGATAGCACACAAAACGTCTTTCATGGTGTCACAATACATTTAATAATCACAAACCAACGCCAATATCATAAAAGATCAATTGTATCAGCTCAGTTTGAAGCATCAATCTCAAAATAATCTAAAGTTAGCTCTTAAAACATTTTCTGAATAAATAGCGATGCATTATGGCAAGGGGGTTACACCTATTAGTCTATCACTGCTTTATCCACCAATAGGATTATTCAATGGATTAGAATATTCTAATGATGTGCTAGCGGTTTTGAAGCATGCCCATAGTGGTTATTGAACATTACCACAATGCATTCCAACTAAACGTTGAACTACAAACTGTCTTGGTTGCATTACAGACTTTGGACTTTGCACTGTTTTTAATGTTATCTACCGAGAAACCTGTTATGCTGCTGCAAATAAAAATGTAATTGTTCTTTTTTGGTTCATATGACAATTAAACACTCTTGCCTCTTGATGATCTCTTCAAGAGAGAGTTAGATTTAGCTCTTAGGGCTAACGGAAAAAGCAGGAACGGGGTACTGATTTTAGACGATCAGCCATGATCATATTGAATGGTGACGCTGGCTCGAAGCACCAAATGGCCTTCTCCTGCATCTATGTTTCTCTGTCTAGTCTGGCCTAAGAGTTATTTAGAGGCACAAAACGTGCTTACTGGAATCACTGGAAACATTCAATTGGTGAAGACAACTCACTGCCTTCATTTTTGTTTGGTTTAGTGATACAGCGCTGAAACAAGCCCTTTGGCCAACCAAGTCCATGCTGACCAGCGATCCCCGCACATTACCACTATCCTACATACACTGGGGTCAATTTACATTTCTACCAAGCCAATTAATCTACGTCTGTACGTCTGTGGTGTGTGGGAAGAAACCGAAGATCGCGGTGTAAACCCACGCGGTCACGGGTAGAACGTACATACTCCACGCAGACAGCACCCAGGTCTCTGGCACTATAAGCTTTATAAGGAGGCAACTCTATCGTTGCACCACAGTGCTGCCCAGGGCAATTAGAGATCGACAATAAATGCTGGCCTTGTCATTAATGCCTACATCCGGAAGATTAATTAAAAATAAACATCTGAGATTAATGGTGTCAAAAGGAAAAAGATCGACTTGCAACTTATGCAAGATGTTGGCGAATGGTTTAACAGCTATATGTGGTATTTTGAAGACATCTGCTTAAGGAGTCCATGTGGCAATTTTTCCTTTACAGCAGTTTACAGTACAGCTTTTGAAGAACCCGGAGAAAACAATGTTCATTCCCCATGATTTCTGGTGAATTATTTGCGGCAGAATTTCAACAAAAGTGCCACAGGAGACTGTGTAAGAAGGAACTGCAGATGCTGGTTTACATTGAAGATAGACACAAAATGCTGGAGTAACTCAACGGGTCAATAGACAATAGACAATAGGTGCAGGAGTAGGCCATTCGGCCCTTCGAGCCAGCAACGCCATTCAATGTGATCATGGCTGATCATCCCCAATCAGTACCCCATTCCTGCCTTCTCCCCATATGCCCCGACTCCGCTATTTTTAAGAGCCCTATCTAGCTCTCTCTTGAAAGCATCCAGAGAACCCACCTCCACCGCCCTCTGAGGCAGAGAATTCCACAGACTCACCACTCTCTTTGAGAAAAAGCGTTTCCTCGTCTCCGTTCTAAATGGCTTACTCCTTATTCTTAAACTGTGGCTCGTGGTTCTGGACTCCCCCAACATCGGGAACATGTTTCCTGCCTTTAGCGTGTCCAAACCCTTAACAATCTTACATGTTTCAATGAGATGCCCTCTCATCCTTCTAAACTCCAGAGTGTACAAGCCCAGCCACTCCATTCTCTCAGCATATGACAGTCCCGCCATCCCGGGAATTAACCTTGTAAACCTACGCTGCACTCCCTCAATTGCAAGAATGTCCTTCCTCAAATTAGTGGACTAAAACTGTACACAATACTCCAGGTGAAGGAATAGGTGACGTTTCGGGTCGAAGGAAGAAGAGTTCCGATTCGAAACGTCGCCTACTTCTTTTCTCCAGAGATGCTGCCGGACCCGTTGAGATACTCCAGTCTTTTGTGTCAATGCCACAGAAGACTCTTGATTTGCTTCTGTAAACAAAGCGCAAAGATGCTGGCAAACAGCCAAAACACAACAATGTTACCCTAAAATGTTGGTATAATCTAGGACTTCTGTGAACTGTTTGATAAGTAAGTTTTATATCTAAATAGACATGTTAATAAATAAACAAAATTACTATATGTACCTCCTCAGCTATGGAGATGGCAAAACAAAGGCAAATACTTCCCAATAGAACCAAGGATGATTAAGATAGACAGACAGGGTAGCACGGTGGTGCAGCAATAGAGTTGCTGCTTTCCAGCAAATGCAGTGCTGGAGACCCGGGTTCGATCCCGACTACGGGTTCTGTCTGCATGGAGTTTGAACGTTCTCCCCGTGACCTGCGTGGGTTTTCTCCGATATCTTCAGTTACTTCCCACACTCTAAAGATGTACAGGTTTGTAGGTAAATTTACTTGGTAAATGTAAAAATTGTCCCTAGTGGGTGTAGGATAGTGTTAATTTGCGGGGATCGCTGGTCGGCGCAGACCCGGTGGGCCGAAGGGCCTGTTTCTGCACACCAAATGAAACTAAACCTAATTTTCATAGAATCGTAGTCACATGAGGCAAAGAAAGAGGCCAGAGGCACAAGAGATTGCAAAAGTTGGAATTTTGAGTACAAAGCACAATGTTTAGTTTTAGTTCAGTTGAGTTTATTGTCATATGTACCCAAGTACAGTGAAAAGCTTTTTGTTGTATGCTAACCAGCCAGTGGAAAGCTGTGCATGATTACAATCGAAACATCCACAGTGTACAGATACATGATAAAGGGAATAATGTTTAGTGCAAAATAAAGCACAGTAAAGTCTGATTAAAGATGGTGTGAGGGTCTGCAGTGAGGTAGATATTGGCCCAGGAGTGCACTCCAGATGTTGGTAGGATGGTTCAGTTGCCTGATGGTTGAATTGTACCCTTGGAGGTAGATGGCAGGTCAAGCAGCATCTGTGGTAGAAACAGATAGATTACATTTCAGGTCAAGACCTTTCTTCAGACAGATACACAAGAGACTGCAGACACTGTGGACATGAGAGAAAAAGAAGAAAAAAAAACTGCTGGAGGAACTCAGCAAGCTAAGCAGCATTTGTGGAGGTAAAGGGAGAAGCTATGCTTTGGGTTGAGACCCTGCATGAAGACTGAGAATGTGCAGAGGAGATAGCCAGAATAAAGGACTGAAAGGGAGGGGTGCTGCAGGGGCTGGCAAATGATGGGTGGAACTACCTGGCACCATCCGCTTATCATATCCCTCCTCACTGCTTTCACCTGCCTGTCCCTGCCTCGCACCCCCCCTTCACTTTATACTCCCACCACACTCTCAGTACTGCTGCAGGGCCTCAACCCGAACATTTGACTATCCCTTTGCATCTACAGATGCTGGTTCACCCATTGAGCCCTTCAATATGTTATTTCTTGCCATTCGAGCATCCATATACATTTTAGACAATGATCACAGCTAATCCCAGTTCACAGATTTCTAAATTACAATAGTTCAAGTACCTATTCTATTACCTTTTAAATGCACCACGTGATTTGGCCTCAATGGGACTTTCATGCCATATGTTTGACTACTGGATTACTGAACCAGAGGAGACACCTTGATCTCCACCAACCTATTGCTTCTCAGGGTGTGTCAGGTAGAGTTGGAGGGGGTGGGGCTAATGGGTTGCAGGGAGACTGGATGATAAGACATTTTCTCTTGCATATAAACAATTTAGATGAGAATGTACTGCATATATATACGATTTTGATGAGAATGCACAAGGTATGTTTAGTAAGTTTTCAGAAGGAGGTGGTATCCTAGACTGTGAGAAATTACAGCAGGATCTTGTTCAGTTGGGCAAGTGGGCTGAGCAATAGCTAATGGAGTGTATTGCAAATAAGTGTGAGGTGTTTTGCATTTTGGGAAGTCAAACCAATTACAGTGAATCGTAGAGCACTAGAAGTGTTGGAGAGCAGAGAAACCAAGGCGTACAGCTACATAGTTCCCTGAACGCGGCATCACAGGTAGATAGGGTGGTAAAGAAGGCTTTGGTTCATTGCCCTTCATCAGTCAAGATATTGAATATAGGAGATGGGAAACGATGTGACAGTTGTACAAGATGATGGTGATGCCGCATTTAGAGTATTGTGTTCAGTTTTGGTCACCCTGCGATATGAAGGATGCCATTAAGCTGGAAAGAGTGCAGAGAGGATTGACGAGGATGTTGCCAGGACTTGAGCAAGAGGGAGAAATTGGACGAGCTAAGACTTTCTTGTAACGCAGGAGACTGAGGGGTGATCTTATAGAGGCTCGTTAAGTCAAGAAGGGGATTGGTAGGGTGAATGCAAGGAGTCTTTTAGACATAAGAAAGATTCAGAGAGATACTAGACTAAGTGGGATCCATTG
>CM075977.1:351634496-351771649 GCA_038087875.1 Malacoraja senta
TACCATGTCATAATTTTAGTCAGGGTAGGCAGTGCCTACCTTGCCTACCCTGACGGCACGTGCCTTCCCTCTACCACTTCACTCCCCACCCCATCTCCCTCCTCCTCATTTCCCTCATCTCCTCCCCTCCCATTCCCTCCCCAGGACCTACACAGGTCGTAGAGCAGCGCCAGGGCCTGGAACTCGGCCTGGTTCTCGTACTCGGCCCAGCCTTGGCTGTAGACTCTGGGTTTTTTTTCCTGAAATGGGTGAGTTTTTGGGCTGGTTTTAAACCTTTAAACGATTAACAACTTCGAAATATAGGTGGGAATGCGACGGGAAGATGTTTATTGCCTCGACGGGAAAATGTGAGTAGAATGTGTGCAAATGGGAGGGCTGTGACCTAGCGTTTGGAAAAAAATAGAAATTAACCAGATATATACACACACACACACACAAGACAGTGAGTTATAGTAATATAGAGATACTGACAATGGAATAACACAATTCTAACTTGCAGCAGCTTGATAGGTCTGTCAATAATAAAATAAATACAATATATTAATAACCATAACATTAGGTAGCCATAATAGTGCAAAACACATAGTCCATCATGAAACCAAAATCCATTGAAATTCATAGTGGATTAGTGTTGTGTAGTGTTTAGGAGCCTGGGGGTTACTATTCTTGAGCCTGGTGGGTCACGTTTGAAAGGAGGATTATCACTTTGTAGTCTCATCTTCTTTATTTTATTTATATCATATCTATACACACATATGATTTCTTCATTTCACTGGTTTGTTTTAGGACTACTCTTTGGTTCTTTAGTAGGTCTGGCAGATTTCTTGGGACTTTCGCCTTGAAGGCAGACACAAAGTAATTATTTAATTTCTCTAATATTTCTTTATACCCCATTACAGATTCCACTGTCTGTCTGTAAGACAAGTACATTTAGCCCCCATTCTTTTTCTTTTTGGATATCCATGGAAGTTCTTACAGTCCATTTTAACATTCTTTGCCAGTTTATTCCTCATATTTTAACTTGCCTTTCTTCCGCAACTTTAAAGCCTCTTCCTTGAATTTAATAATACTTCTATGTTTCCTGCCAACCATAAATGTATTACTTTCCTTTTAATTTATTTTTGCCTTAAATAACGTTTTTTGTTTACAGCAAATTATGTGTTATTACATGTATTTAAACCATGGCCATTGCAGTCCAATATTGTATCTTTCAATATACTTTCCCAGTCAAACATAGCCAACTCATCTTAATACCTAAAAATATATAAAGTGCTGGAGAAACTCAATAGGTCAGGCAGTATATCTGGAGAACACGGATAGTTGATGTTTTGGGTTAGGACTATTTTTAGCAATCTGAAGAAATGTCCCGACCCAAACCTTTGCCTATCCATGTTCTCCCGAGATGCTGCCTGACCCGTTGAGTTGCTCCAGAACTTTGTGTCTTTTTTTGTGCACCAGCATCTGCAGTTCCTTGCATCCACATCACCTTCATAACTGATGGATTCCTTTGTTTAGAGATCTTACTTTCTGATAGAATTACATCATACTCAAACTCAATCTAAAATTGTATTATATTATGCTCATTCTTTATCAGAGACCTTTTAGCAACAAGATTATTGATTTAACCTTTTCATTGCACTATATTTAAGAACCTTTACCCAAGTAGTTCCTCAACACATTGAGCCATAGGAGGTGCAGACATTGCTTTGTTCAATAAGTTAGCTTCACTGTGCGAATATCTCCCAAATGTAGACTCAGGTAATAAAATAGATGATGCATTTATAATACTTTGACACATTTGCCAACATAATCCCAACATTTGCCAACATTTACACACGTAAGACTCTGCATGCACTTTTACAATGAAACACATCAGCAATGACTGTACACACAATGATACACATCAGCAATGACTATACACACAAATGATACACATCAGCAATTGACTGTACACACAAATGATACACATCAGCAATGACTGTACACACAAATGATACACATCAGCAATGACTGTACACACAAATGATACACATCAGCAATGACTATACACACAAATGATACACATCAGCAATGACTATACCCATATATGGCTCAGTCTTTGTCTCTGCGTGTGGGCGTCCCTCATTGTCCATAGGCAGGAAGAGGCACTAGCATCTCAGGTTTGCCCAGCCACTCAGCCTTTACCTCAGTAGAGGCATTGGCTGTCGGAGGTATCTTCCTGGCAGTCTAGTCTTGGCCACATGGTGGCGCTGGTGGTCTCAGGTTTGTCCCTGAGGCTTAGTCTTCCTTAAACCTGCAACAGGAGAACACAGCTAGCAGGGAGGCGCTCAACTTTCTCTCCCTTCTTCCCTCTCTTCCTTCTCTCTGTTCTTTCTTCTCTCTCTTCCTTATTCCTTCTTCCTCTTTCTTCTTTCTTCTTCCTTCTTCCTTCTTCCCTCTCTTCCGTCATCTCTTCCTTCTTCCCTCCATTCTTCCACTCTTCATTCTTAACCTTACTTACCCTCTGGCTAGAATGCCTGGGTTTTATAGGCAGTAGGCTGACAAGGTTCAAGTGGCCAACCAATATCAGCTAATTGAACCTAGTTGTTTCCAAATGACTTTAGACTACAGCATGGAAACAGGACCTTTGACCCATCAAGTCCGCAATGACCAGTGATCACCTCATACCCTGCACTATCCTACACACCAAGGACAATTACACTTTACATAAGCCAATTAACCTACAAACCCTTTGAAGTCTTTGGAGTGTGGGTGGAAACCGGAGCATCCAAACAAAATCCACGTGGTCATAGGGAGTACATACAAACTCCAACAGACGGCACCCATAGTCAGAATCGAACCTCGATCTCTGGCGCTGTAAGGCAGGAAATCTTCTTCTGCACCACTGTGCCACCCCAAATAATGCTGCGGATTGGCCTCCTCTGGCCTGTCCGCCAGTGATAGAGCTCAGAATGGCATCCGAGGGAGGGGGCACTGTCACAGCAGATAAACCCACTTCCATCAGATGACATAAAAAGATAGGCATAAACTATGTGTACAACATTGGTATAAAATTAGAGAAATGAGATACATTTTTATCGGTGGCTGGGAAGTTCTCCTATACATCTACTTTAATATCAGCAAAAGACCTACAAAAACACCAAAATAATAGAGAACGTCCTATGTAATTTTCTTTTCTGAACTTTCTGTGGCTCTCCCTCTAAAGTTATAGCAAGTAGAAGAGCTCTCTTGGAAATTCACCCTCTCAGCTTGTTTGACCTAATTTATGAACAGAATTGTTCACAGGGCTAAATTTAGATTGCATCAAGAAACTGCACAGGATGTGATGACAATAAAACAACAGATGGTAAAGATATATTTCTTACAAAGAACACACTGTTCTATCATGATGGGCTAGTTATAATAGTCTTTTTTTTAATGGTTTTTGCTTTTTATTCGAACCCGGACAAAAATGTAGTTTGTACAGACTGATTCATTTGATCTATTTGACATTTATAAGCCATCTTGGGACATTGCAGGTAAACATAGTATGGTGCGAAGAGAGGAAGCCCGTATCAGTAACATTTCTATGGGTAGTAATTCTGAACTAAGTTTCGATCATTATTGTTTCGTTATGTTGGTGCTCTAGAGCAAATGAGCAAAGATGCTGGAGCAAATACACTTGACATTGCCTTGAACTGCAGCTGACCTGTACACTTTGGATGGACACCCAGGGCAGCACGTATTTTGGTACTTGCTAATGAGGTGAGAAGAGTTGGCCTAGTTATACTGTTTGGTATAGTGGTTAGTGAAGATTTGATATCTGAAATTACAAGAGACCCTGACAGGGTAAACAGGAAGACATTTTTCCCTTGGCAGAAAGATCAGTAACCAGAGGACATTATTCACCAGAGAAAGGATAAGAGAGGAGTTGAGAAAACACTTATCTAAAGGTATGATGATGTCTGAAAGTAATTTCCTGGTTGGATGACAGAGGGGAAAAGACATCATCATATTTTTTTAAATACCTTGATGTGTTCTTGAAAATACCTGGATATGTTCTTGAAAAGTCGCAATCTCCGTACACCAAGAGCTACACCAAAAAATGTCAAGAGCTGCGAAGTGGGATAATTGGATTAAAGTGGGGTGGCACAGTGGTGCAGCAGTAGAGTTGCTGCCTTACAGCGCTTGCAACGCCGGAGACCCGGGTTCAATCCCGAACACGGGTGCTGTCTGTATGGAGTTTGTACATTTTCCCCGTGACCTGCGTGGGTTTTCACCAAGATCTTCGGTTTCCTCCACATTCCAAGACATACAGGTTTGTAGGTTAATTGGCTTGGTAAATGTAAAAATTGTCCCTATTGTGTGTAGGATAGTCTTAATGTGCAGGGGATCACTGGTCAGTGCGGACCTGGTGGGCCGAAGGCCTGTTTCCACGCTGTACTGTATCTCTAAACTAAACTAAACTAAACTAAACTAAACACCTTATTTTTTTGACCAGCATGGACATGATCGCCAACTGGTCATTTTATTTTTGTCACGAGTGTCTGAGATTCTACGCTTACCAAAGGCTACAGCAGATGATGGCTGCAAGGCTGCACACTGCCCTCACACAGTCTCGCAGGTGAGAGGTCTGTTTTGGAGGTCAGACTTTAAAAGAGAACCGAAACATGCCACAATCCTGGTCTAGAAACTCAATTAGGCATCACCTTTTCCAAATCACAAGGCAGCTGGGAATGGGCTGTCAGAATGATAACTCTCAAATATATGTTCCAATCACAGAATTGTCTTTTAGAGTAGACAGAATCATTGACCCATTACAGCGCAGCTTCGTGCCCTTCGGCCCACTAAGATGCCCCATCTTAGCTGGTCCCATGTACTCACGTCCCTCTAAACCGTTGCATGTAAATTGTTGACAAATTCGTAATTGCTTTGAGCAAAATTTTAAAGGATTGTAAAAACGGATCTGATTTTCACTTCTTCTGTATGAAAGGAAACCCACATCTCCTAACTAGCCGATTCCTCAACAATGTGATTGATTCTTAGCGGGCCTCCAAAATGGTCAGGAAACCCATTCAGTTGTATCCAGCTATATCTCAGGCGAAGATGCAGCACATCTTTCTCTGGGTAACTGGGAATGGATGTTAACTGCAGCTTGCCAATGATACCTACATCCCAAGAATTAATAAATCAAAGTCAGCAGGTGCTGAGCTAAGATCTACATCAGCTTCAGCCCTCATGAATTTAAGCTCATGTGCCCAAACTGCAGATGAAACTCACCTCTCACTGCTTTTCGGGAAAGGAACAAGCATTTCTGAGCACTTTTCTATGTTTCCACAATCCCTGCTACTCTCCACCTGATTGCTTTTAATAGTGTTCCCCAGGTCATGAAAATATTCAGGTACGTTGTGTCATGGGTGCACTTCATCTGTCAGACCAGCAATATATTGTTATACTTGAAATTTCTGAGTCACACTCGCACCTGTTTGGCTCAAATTTCATATTCATAAAATACTTCTGAATTACAACTGAACAGGAAGGAAATGTACAGAACAGCAAGTAACAATCAGGGATAGAAACTCTAATCAATGCAAGGAAAATACACTCGCAATAAATTTTAAATGGTGCATCAGCATATGGTCAATTCGTTACGGAAGCAAAATAGTCTCAAAATATAAAATTGTACCTGATCTACGACTTCAAAACTTCAGTTTGTTTGTCAGCATTTCTATCTACATGGTTCCCCTGATCAAATAACAGGGAATATAGTAGATACGTGAGGCATTATGATCTTAAAAGAACACAGGATATGTTTATTTCAGCAAATAATACCTGAATGAGTCATGTCAAATACCATGATTTTAATATAAAACAATTCATGAGTTTCATCGTGCTGAGTATCAGACTAGCAACCAACAAAGATTTTAGAATTATGGGATTCAGATCATTCCCTCCCAACATAAATGCCACATTGTAACAAATCTAAACAAATTATAGATGCTGGAAACTCAAAATAAAAACTGAAAATGCTGTCAAGCATCATCAAGCATGTTAAAATTCCCAATTTAAAAAAAAAGCAACATTTTGCCAGCAGCAGAACAGGTCAAGATTAAATATGGTTGTTTGAATTTAATATGTTAAAGAAACAACACATATCAGTGCCTACCAGAGAGGCTGCTGGTCCATTCAAACGCAATATGCAAATGCTGTTCCATTCTCCTAATGGCAACAGAGTTCCCAATGGCAGGAGAATCCCCAATGACAGGGAATCCCAGGCAGTCTTGACTTTCTTGTCACTGTAAATAAAACATGTCACGTGAGTTCACCCTACTGCTATTGTCGGTGCATTCACTGCCGAACCCAGCGACATCTCCGACGCCACAATACTAAGTGTTTGGAGGCTTTGCAGATATCTTCCTGCCATTACTAAGATATGAGGTCCCCACCTGTTTTAAAAGGACATTAATAATACCCAAGGTTGAATGACTACCAACTCGTGGTACTAACATCCATGGTAATAAAGTGCTTAGAGACGTCAGTTAGGATGCGTTTCAACTCCTGCCTTAGTAGAGACCTGGACCCACTACAACTTGCTTACTGTCACAGTACGTCAACAGTGATCTCTCTACCTCTCCACTTGGACAATGAGAACATATACATCAGGCTGTGGTTCATCGACTACAGCTCACCATTTAACACCATTATATCTGCCAAACTTATCATCAAACTTAGAGAACGAGGTCTCTGCTCATCCCTATGTAGTTGGATCTTCAACTTCCTCAGAGGCAGACTACAATCAGTATGAATTGACAAAAACACTTCCTCATTGATAACCATCAACACAGGAGCACCTCACGGCTGTGTGCTCAGTCCCTTGCTCTACTCTCTCTATATCCTTGACTGTGTAGCCAGACACAGCTCCAACCTCCATCTTTAAATTTGCCATCAATACCACCATTGTTGGATGAGTAACAAGTAATGATGAGTCATAGAACAGGAGGGAGATTGAAAATCTGAATGCATGGTACAGGACAACAACTTTGCTCTGAACATCAGCAAGATCAAGGAGCTTTTTGACTTCAGGAGGGGAAGCAATGGCTGCCTCGCCAACAGTCTGTCTGTTCCTTCCTTCTTTGATGTTTTAATAGTATGAGTTAAATGAATGTTTCTTAGTGTTCTTTACCTTGTTTTATGTGGGGGTGAGGGAGGGGGTTTGGGTGAAGCTTTTTTTAATCTCTTACCTCGACGGAGATGCTATTTTTTTCTGTATCCTATCTCCACCAGCACTGCAGCCTAACATCGAGGAGTTGGCGGCCTTTGCTGGAGACCAACTTCGGGAGCTCCAACCGCGGGAGCCTGCACACTTTAACATCGTGGAGCTCGCGGTCTCTAGTTAGAGACCGACTTCGGGAGCTCCAAGCTGCAGGAGCTTCGACCGCCCCGACGTGGGAGCTTTGATCACCCTGACGCGGGAGCTTCGATCACCCCGACGCGGGAGCTTCGATTGCCCAGGTGCAGGAGCTTCGATCACCCCGATGTGGGAGCGTCGATCGCCCGATGCGATGGCTTCGACCGCTGGCTGAGGGTGCTTCGATCACCCTGATGGATGGTTCGACCGCCCCAAACGCGGGAGAAAAATGAGGAAGAAGATTGGACTTTATTGCCTTCCATCACAGTGAGGAATGTGGCGAATCCACTGCGGTGGATATATATGTTAACTTTTATATAGTTGTGTTTCTTGTTGCTTTTTTTTAGTCTGGCTGAATGTTAATTTACATATCACTGTACTTTAATTGGTACACACGTGACAAGCCCTTTCCCACCCACCCCTCTGCAATCACCACTTAACACCGAATTACAGCCTGGCTGCAAAAGACTGCGGCCCATTCCACTACCCACCCCATCCGTGCTGCACAACATCACTTCTCCATCATCAACAATAAAAATAAAGGAGGTGGAGAGGCTGTTCAGAAGACACAGTAGCCGGAAATCTCCAGGACCGGACAATGTTTCCCCCTCTACTCTCAAGCTCTGTGCCGAACAACTGGCACCGGTCTACACAGACATTTTCAACCAGTCCCGGCAAACCTGTACTGTCCCCGCCTGCTTCAAAGTCTCCACTATTGTCCCTGTACACAAAAAGCAAGGATTATTAGTCTTAATGACAACAGGCCTGTCACATGACTCTGTAGTCATGAAGACCCTTGAAAGGTTTGTGCTGGACAAGCTGAAAAATATCACGATCCCCCTGCTGGATCCTATGCAGTTTGCATATCGGGCCAATAGATCTGTGGATGGCGCAGTCAACCTGGGCCTGCACTTCATCCTTCAGCACCTAGGCCACCAGGGGACCTATGTGAGGATTTTGTTTGATGATTTTAAATCTGCATTCAACACCATTGTGCCAGAGCTACTACACTCCAAACTTTCCAAGTTGACTGTGCCTGAACCCCTCTGTCGGTGGATCACCAGCCTCCTGATAGACAGGATGCAGCATGTGAGGCTGGGAAAGCACATTTCAGACCCGCAGACCCTCATCATAAGAGCACCACAAGGCTGCGTACTCTCCCCTCTCCTCTACTCTCTCTACACCAGTGACTGCACCTCCACTGACTCCTCTTTCAAGCTTCTCAAGTTTGCGGATGACACAACCCTGATTGGACTGATCCAGGATGGGGAGGAATCTGCCTACAGACAGGAAGTGACACAGCTGGCATCCCGGTGCCAATCGCAACAACCTGGAGCTCAATGCTCTTAAGACAGTGGAATTGATTGTAGACTTTAGGAGAGCTCCCCCTCCCCTCACCCCACTCACCATCAACAACACCTTAAATGGGGGGCCACCATCGACACCACAGTCAAAAAGGCACAACAGAGGATGTACTTCCTACGGCAGCTGAGGAAGCACAATCTGCCACAGGCAATGATGGTCCAATTCTATATGGCCATCATAGAGTCTGTCCTCACCTCCATCATGGTCTGGTTTGGCTCAGCCACCAAGCACGACATCTGGAGGCTTGGTGGCTGAGCCAAACCAGCCACAACCAGACATAAAAACTGCTTTTTTCCATGAGTAGTAGCTCTTCTCAATAACCAAAAATCTGTAGCCTCCTTTTGCTCTGGTATTTTATTTAATTCACATGTTTAATCGATAATGTTTTATTATTAATATTTAATGTTTTATGTGTCATTCCTAACTGTCACTGTATGTCATGTTATCACTTGCAGGCAGAGCACCAAGGCAAATTCCTTGTATGGGAATACTTGGCTCATAAACATTCATTCATTCATTCATTCATTTCAAACCTTTGAAAGCTTTGAAACCTTTGAAAGCCAAGGAAGCTCGATCCTGTCTTTATCAATGGAACAACCGTGGAGAGACTCAACAGCTTCAAGTTCCTGGGTGTGTATATCGGTGAAGATTTGTCCTGGGACCAGCACATTGATGCAATCACAAAGAAAGCTCATCAATGCCTCTATTGCCAGGTGGGCGGAGGAATGGTTGAAGGAATTTAATACAGAGAAGTGTGAGGTGTTGCATTTTGGGACGTCAAGAGTCAAGTGTGTTTTATTGTCATGTGTCCCAGGTAGAAAAATTAAATTCCTACTAGCTGCAGCGCAACAGAATATGTGAACATAGTACATAAACGAGAGAACAAAAAAGTTCAGTGTGTATATATACACATGACACATACTCAAAAAAACAACAATTATAGTGGAATAATAATAATAGTCGTAGTACAGAGCTTATTTGTTGTTGTGTTTAATGGCCTGATGGCCGTAGGGAAGAAGCTGTTCCTGAACCTGGACGTTACAGTTTTCAGGCTTCTGTACCTTCTTCCCAATGAAAGTGGTGAAATGAGTGTGTGGCCAGGATGGTGTGGGTCTCTGATGATGTTAGCTGCCTTTTTGAGGCAGTGACTCCGATAAATTCCTTTGATGGTGGGGAGGTCAGAGCCGGTGATGGACTGGGTAGTGGTCACACCTTTTTGCAGACTTTTCCACTCCAGGACGTTCAAGTTGCCGAACCAAGCCATGATGCAACCAGTCAATATGCTCTCTTCTGTACACCTGTAGAAGTTCAGGAGAATCCTCTTTGACATACCGAATCTTCTCAAGAAGTAGAGGCGCTGATGTGCTTTCTTTATAATTGCATCAGTGTGCTGGGTCCAGGAAAGATCTTCGGGAATATGCACGCCCAGGAGTTTGAAGTTTTTGACTCTCTCCACCATCGTCCCATTGATATTAGCAGGATTGTGGGTCCTGATCCTTCCTCCTCCAATGTCCATAATCAATTCCTTGGTTTTACTGATATTGAGAGCCAGGTTGTTGTGCTGGCACCATTTGGGCATGGGCAGGACCTAAGTAAATGGTAGGCCTCTGGGTAATGTTGTAGAGCTGAGGGATCTAGGAGTACAGGTGCATGGTTCCTTGAAGGTCGAGTCACAGGTAAATAAGGTGGTCAAAAATGCTTTAGGCACTTTGGCCTTCATCAGTCAGAGTATTGAGTATAGAAGTTGGGAGGTCATGTTGCAGTTATATAAGATGTTGGTGAGACCGCATTTAGAATATTGTGTTCAGTTCTGGGCACCTTTATAGGAAAGATATTGTCAAGCTTGAAAGGGTTCAGAAAAGATTTACGAGGATGTTGCCAGGACTAGTGTGAGCTATAGGGAGAGGTTGAGTAGGCTGGGTCTCTATTCCATGGAGCGTAGGAGGATGAGGGGAGATCTTATAGAGATATACAAAAACATGAGAGGAATAGATCGGGTAGATGTACAGAGTATTTTACCCCAGAGTAGGGGAATCAAGGGCCAGAGGACATATGTTCAAGGTGAAGGGGAAAAGATTTAATAGGAATCCGAGGGGTAACTTGTTCACACAGAGGGTGGTGGGTGTATGGAACAAGCTGCCAGAGGAAGTAGTTGAGACTGGGACTATCCCATTGTTTAAGAAACAGTTGGACAGGTATATGGATAGGACAGGTTTGGAGGGTTCTGGACCAAGCACAGGCAAATGGGACTAGGGTAGCTGGGACATTGTTGGCTGGTGTGGGTGAGTTTGGCCGAAAGGCCTGTTTCCACTCTATGACTCTATAAATTTGATGTGATTTGGTTTGTCAACGAATACTCTCTTGAACTTCTACAGGTAGAGAGTATACAGTATTGACTGGTTGCATCACTGCCTGGTTTGGCAAATCAAATGTCCAGGAAGGAAAGAGATTACAAAAAGTGGTGAACACTGCCTGGTCCATCATGACTACTAACCTCCCCACCATTGAATAGATCTATAGGAGGCTGTTGCCGGAAACTTTAAGTATCCCGACAGTCTTTTGGAGGATACTGCTTGTGAGAGAGAGACAGAGAGAAATACAGGGACAACAAAAACATAGAGGCACAGTGAAAACAGTCACGTGATTGACATCTAGTGAGAGCATGGCTGAAGATAACTTCACGGCTATATAGTGTGACCTGGAGAAGATAAGGTCTCTGGGAACAGCCATTTTACAAAGGGACCATATGATGAGAATGAAAATATGAACAAGCAACATAATTAAGAATTCTCTAGTCTGATAAGGAATTAAGATATGTTTTGTTTATTCAGCCCTTGGTTGAGTGAAGACTTGAAATGATTGACTTCAGTCGTGAAAGCCCTAGATTAGAACAAAGGCTTCCTTCAGATTTGAAGGAAAAGATAATATAAAAGAAGGGCAGTCTGAGCGATAACCTGGGAATGACCACCGCAAGAAGGAGGGCCTGAATTTGAAGCTCAGAAGACTACTTTCCACCAATAGAGTGAATCTGGCCAATTCGTGCATAAGAGTCCAAATCATGAATCTTGTGATTAAGTGTTCATCTTGTGAAGTTAGTAGCCTGTATGCAAGTAACTCAAGTGCTCAAAAAGACTGTTGTACAAAACATTGGTTCAGAGTCTTTAGTTCCACACATCTGTTGATACCCTATAGAGATAATGTCAAAAAGGCGCTGACTCAAAAAGATGGCCAATATCATCAAAAACACATGTGACCCTGGTCACACTCTCATTTTGCTACTACCTTTGGGAAGAAGGTACAGGAGCTTGAAAATCGTGACCACCAGGTTCAAGAACAGTTCCTTCCTAGCAACTATCTGGCTCTTTAACATTACACAACACTAATTCAGTGACTAGGCTTTTCTATGGATCATATTTTTGGTTGCACTACAAACTTCATTTTCTGCACTATTATAGTTACCTAGTATTGCAGTAGTTTTTTTAAAATAAATCATAATATGTGTGTTATTGTATTTATGGGTCAGTTAAACTGTGTTCAGTAAACAATTTATTGTTCCATTTTGAGTACATATAACAATTAAACTCACTTGATTGTTGACTTAGAGAAACAAATCTGAATTAAAGCTTCATTTCAATTATGCTTCATCAAAACCTTTCCCCATTGCTTTTTTTTTAGAAGTTTAGTTTAGTTTATTGTCACGTGTACTGAGGTACAGTGAAAAGCTTTATTTTGTTTTGTATTTGTTGTTGCATGCTATCCAGTCAGCAGAAAAACTATACATGATTACAATCTAGCCAGCCACAATGTTGGGGTAGATATTCTTGCTATTCGAATCCTGGTGAGAAGTCATCAACCTGAGAATTTATCTCAGTCTTTCTCGTCACTTAAGCTGCTTGACCTACTGAGCAGACACAAGGAACTGCAGATGCTGGTTTACGAAAAAAGACACAAAAATGTTGGTGAAACTCAATGGGTCAGGCAGCTTCTCTGGAGCACATGGATAGGCGATATTTCAGATGGAGACCCTTCTTCAGACTGATTGTAGTGGAGGGGGGGGAATCAGGAAGAGGATTGGGGGCAGGACAAAGCCAGGCAAGTGACAAGTGAATACAAGAGGGATGGAGTAGGGGAGAGGGTGGGGTTAGATTGGCAATGGATGGATAGAGGTCTGAGATGGGAAGAAGACAAAAGTTTGTGAGATAAGGAAAGAAGATGTCATGCCGAGCAAGGGATATAGGTGAAAGGACTGTGATGCATCCCTATAAAATGCTATCAATGGTGCATCTGCA
The DNA here is from genome assembly GCA_038087875.1 of Malacoraja senta. Classification (NCBI taxonomy): domain Eukaryota; kingdom Metazoa; phylum Chordata; class Chondrichthyes; order Rajiformes; family Rajidae; genus Malacoraja; species Malacoraja senta. Next base: position 351,647,538 of record CM075977.1, read on the forward strand.
GAAGATGGTGAGAGTTGTTGGGGACATACCAAACTTCCTTAGCTTTCTAAGGAAGTAGAGGCATTGGTGTGCTTTCTTGGTCATTGCTTCAATATGGGTGGTCCAGGAGAAGTTGTTGGTGATATTGACTCCTAGGAATTTGACGTTTTCAACCATCTCTACTTTGATGCCATCAGTGCAAACTGAGGTGTGTGTACCACTTTGCTTCCTGATGTCGATCACTATCTCCTTTGTCTTGTTGACATTGAGAGAAAGTCTGAAGAAGGGTCTTGACCCAAAACGTCACCCATTCCTTCTCTCCAGAGATGCTGCCTGTCCCGCTGAGTTACTCCAGCATTTTGTGTCTACCTTTGAGAGAATGATTGTTCTCTCGACACCAGGACACGAGGTTCTCAATCTCCTTCCTGTACTCCATCTCATCATTATTTGATAACCGGCCCACAATGGTGTTGTCGTCTGCGAATTTGTAGATTGAGTTGGATTTGCACATGGCTGCACAGTCGTCGATGTACAAGGAGCAAAGAAGGGGGCTGAGAATGCATCCTTGCAGAGCACCAGTGTCGAGGATTATCGTAGATGATTCGTCCCCTATCGTCACAGATTGAGGTCTATTGGTCAGGAAGTCAAAAATCCAGTTGCAGAGATGAGTGCTGTCCCCAAGTCCCACGAGTAAACTGAGTTCTCAGAGAATGGACAGAAGTGTAAGATGGTGGCCACCCGCAGTCAGGAAAGGATCCCATAATGAAATTATCCTGGTGAAAAAACCTGTGCTACCCGGGACCCCTCATTGATGACTGTGGCAAAGGAATGATTGGTGCAAAGTTCATTGAAAAAGCTAGACCTTTGGAGATAATGACAATGTGGCATGTTGAGCCTTTCTCTGAGCGATAGAGAAAATACGCTTTCATTTTATATTTAGCTGCACAGGTAGTTTCACATGTGATCTGAGGCAAAGGTGACAATGTAATTCCAGACCACTTAGCTGTGCACTTGAGCTGCAATAGATGAGTCAAAATCAATGTCATTCACTGATGTTATGTAGATGGTGCAGGCATTTATTATCCATCCCTAAATGCTACTTGAACTGAATGACTTGGTAGGTCATTTCAGAGGACAGCTGAAAGTCAACTGCATTATTCACTGTTCATTCTTTGAAGTAAAACATCAATGTTGCAATCGTAGGTTATGATACAAGGCTAATTCACCCTGAAGTCAGAGACTGACATTCTACATGGCAAATAATGAAATTGTTTTCAATATATCATGGAAATTATGGGTGGGCACCAGGCAAACTATGCAGAAAATACTTTTGTTTGTGAAAATTTCACCTGCTCCTTATTAACCCGCAGTGATAACAGCCAACCACCTTCCCCCACCCAGAGCTTTACACTTGCTGCTAATCACTCATTATAATGGTGGACTCTTACCAACTTCCAGAGTGCATCAGACTGTTACTCAGTTGGAGATAACGGCTCTGTAATTTAGCAATCATTAGCAAATTGGACAAACTTTTCAACATAGACGCAAGACAAAATTCAGGTAACTCCAGACCAGACAACTCTGTAAAATGGTGTTCATTAATGTCAAGGGAGTGACGCCCAAATTGTGCGTAGTCAAGCAAGAGCCTGAAATAGTATTCCCAACTAATTATATCAGCACCTTTCACAATTCTTCTGTTCTTATCATTGGCTGCATCCTGTCCTAATGGCACTGGGCCACAATCATCATGGAAAAATGTAAACATTTGGAAGGAAGACAGTAATTATGTTTAGATGTTGTATAGAAAAGGAAAAGGACAAATTCAGAGACTTTAAACTTGTAATGGAGAAATCGCACCCTACAGGAACTAATCTGAAAAACTCTAGGGGTTGCTCTGTGATTGTAACAAATGATAAGATCTTCAGAAATATGTTCAGATATCATAACTTCTCATGGAATACAACTTTTCTTTTGAAGAGTTTCAATTCAATAATTTCTTTAATAAAATCACGGTTATTTAGAAATTCACCTGTTAAGAATTTCAATGTATGCCTCGAATTCCAAAAGATGCAAATTTGTCCACAGATTGAATTTCACAAGTATAGGACAAATATGGCTTGCTATTTGCCGCCCAGAGTTTTTGAGATCGAGCAGTTGCTTGATTGTTATTTAATAAAGCCCATGCTTGTTCATTCCTGCATATTACCCATCTTGGCTCTCTGATCATTACAGTGAGCTAAAAGCTTTCTAGAACCTCACTCCGACAGTGTTTCACACAGTCATCAGGATGCAAAAGGGATTTTAGAAAAGACAGTTATGTTATAATTTATTTCTAGACCTTCCTCACACATTGAAAAGGATTAAAGATGTTCTATCAATTATATAACAAACTATTACATTTTTATAAGTTAACTTGACCAAGTGCAGACCCGTTGGGTCTGCTCCCCAATGCAAGATTCCACCACTCACCCGTTCCCCCAACGCAATAGTGCACTATTCACGCATAGCCCCCAACTGTGCAGGCGCGGCTTATTTCTCCTCATCCCCCAGATCTCCCTCCTCTTCCTCTTCACTGTAGATGATATATGCATGTGCCTTTAATATAGTGACCTCATCACTACTAACCACTCCCCATATCACAAGTATAACTACAACCTCCCCACCCACAGATCGCTCTCTAGTTCCTGTGACAGACCACATACAGCTAGTGCAATATGTAATGCTCCAGTATGAATAAAGATAGTAAAGTAACGATGTGTCGTTATAGCTTCTTTACATGGTGTCATACCTCTTACCTTGCGCCTCCTGTCTATCGGTTTATCATTTAATTTTGTCCCAGTTTTTTGTTTCCCCTGCCTTCTCATTTCCTCGTTATGGCCACTTCTGCCCGTAAGCCTGATGTGCTCGTTTTCGATTCAGACATTGCCCATCGATGGGATGTCTTCAAACGTGACTTTGACCACTATGTCAGGATCGCTCATCCTGCCGCCACCCCAGAGCTCACAGCCTCTCTGCTTCTCAACTTGGCTGGTCCCGAGGCCCTGGCTCGCTCAGACTTCTTCGTCTACACTGCGGGAGAATCTGCTCGGGACCCGGTATGTCTGGTGGCTAAGTTTAATGCTATTTGTGACATTCCAACAATGCATCTTAGAACGTTTTAAACTGTTCGCACGGCGTCAGCTCCCTGGGGAATCTGCAGAGAACTATGTCGCTGCACTGCGACACCTGGCCAGGCGCTGCCGCCTCAACACGTTGACCCCCGAGGAGATTATTAGGGACCTTCTGGTTTATGGTCAGGGCCGAACTTTTGCGGAGGCCCGATCTGACTTTCAACGATGCAATGCACGCCACCCGCTTGGCTGAGGCTGTCACCTCGGCGGTGTCACCGGCTGACCATGAGATTAACCTTGCCAGCACTTCCAGCCGTCTGATGAACACGCCCCTGTCGCGACCCCCGGGGTCGCTCGCTGCTCAAGGGGGACGTGCCCCGGGGTTCGGAACTGCTCCCGGGGGACGTGCCTGGCAAAGGTGCCCTAATTGTAACTTCACCACTCATCAATACAATGTATGCCCTGCCTTGGGTAAAACGTGTAATGTCTGCAAGAAATTGAACCATTTCACTGCGGCCTGTCGTTCCCATGGGAAGCCTTTCGCTGCTCCGAGGTGCAATTTAAACAACCTGGTACAAGCTGATAGTGAGCTCAGCTCCCCGTGCTATTTCAACGGACAGTCTGTATCTGAATCCGACTCCTCTCAGGGGGAGAACAGCCTGTTTACTGTGTTGGGCGCACCTGCCATGATAACAGACCCTTCAGTGCGAGTAACTGTGAACAACTCGACCTTCACTGCTAAGATTGATACCGGGGCGGTTGCGAACATTATGTCAACAACACTCTTCAAAAAGATAAGAACTAATGAGCAGATTTTTTCTGACAGCTCAACTTTGCATGCCTACAGGGGAGGGGTTCTTACTCCTGTGGGCAAGGCTACGCTAAGCTGCAATATACTGGAGTCCTCTCGGCCCCTCACCTTCTATCTCCTCGATCAAAAATGCATTACCCTGCTGGGTATCCAGGCATGCCAGGAAATGGGCCTGGTATCCTTCCACCGTGACATTCACCAGGTGCAGGCCCTCATGGACCCGTTGGCCGAATACCCCGACCGCTTTGATGATGAGCTGGGCAAACTGCCCTGCAGCTACAAGATTGCAGTAGACCGCAAGGTCGAACCAGTGGTCAATGCACCTCACCGTGTCTCCTTCGCCATGAAGGCCAGAGTGGAGTCGACGCTACACAGTATGGTAAAAATGGGCATCCTAAAGGCGGTCATCGAGCCCACCAGGTGGGTCTCCACCATGGTTGTTGCCGCGAAAAAGGACAAAAGCGAGATACGCATCTGCATCAACCCCAAAGACCTCAACGTGGCCATTAGACGCCCACACTACCCTATGAGAACGGTAGAGGAAGTCGCTGCACAGGTTGGTCGGGCAACGTTTTTTTCTGTCCTCGATGCCAAAAGCTCCTTCTGGCAAATACCACTTGATGAGCAGTCCTCCATCTTGACAACTTTCGCCACCCCCTTCGGCAGATTTCGGTTTCTCCGAATGCCATTCGGAATCAACTCTGCCAGCGAGGTATTCTAACGGACAATGGAACAGCTGTTTTCCGATCGACCGTGCGCCATCATCATTGACGACATCCTCGTTTACGGTAAGGATGTCGCGGAACACGACTTCAACCTCCGCCAGGTCCTAGACCGGGCCCGGGAAATCAACTTGAAACTGAACCCCAAGAAGTGCCGATTTCGCGTCCCGGAGGTCACCTATGTTGGACATGTATTCACCGCCGAGGGGCTGAAACCGGACCCGCAAAAAACGGCTGACATTTCCGGGATGCCTTCTCCTACTAATGTGGCAGGCCTACAACGCTTCCTGGGCATGGTGAACTACCTGGGGAAGTTCATCCCCGACCTCAGCGAGCTCAGCGCTCCCCTGAGGGATTTGATAAAAAAAGGACACGTCCTGGGTTTGGTTCCCCCACCACCAGAAAGCCTTCGACATCCTTAAATCCAAGCTAATCAGCACCCCCACACTCAAGTTGTTTGACCTGCAGCGCCCCATTGTCCTCACCTGCGACGCCTCTCAGTTCAGACTCGGTGCCACCTGTCTCCAGGTCCATGACGGCCTACAGCTGCCTGTCTCCTTCGCATCCCGCACCATGACCGCCACCGAACAGCACTACGCGCAGATCGAGAAGGAGCTACTGGCCGTGGTGTTTGCCTGCTCCAAATTCAAAGACTACGTCCTGGGCAACACTTTCACCATTGAAACTGACCACCAGCCGCTTGCCACCATTCTCAACAAGTCGATCCATGTTGCCTCATCCCGCCTGCAGCGCATGATGCTGCAGCTCCAACGCTTCACTTTCGATGTGGTTTATCGTAAGGGCAAGGACATGTTCGTGGCCGACACGTTGTCTCGCGCCCCGCTAACGTCCACCGTTCGCCACCCATATGAGATGTCTGATCTAATGGTGCTCCAAGTGAACATCGTCCCTTCACAGCAGATGAAGTCCCTGGTTGAACACACTACCAATGACCCTGCCCTGCAACAGCTTTCTGCCGTCATCCAGCGGGGCTGGCCCGACCGTCGTTCCGCGTTGCCGGCTGGCGCCGTGCCCTACTTCCTGGTCCGTGACGAGCTCGTACTACACGACGGCGTGGTGGTGAAGGGTCACAAGGTGGTCGTGCCTGCTGCGCTGCACGACCACTATTTTCAGGTCGCTCACCGCGGACATCCTGGGGCCGAAGCCACCGTGTCTCACGCCCGGAGCCAGTTCTATTGGCCGGGTATGGCCCAATACATCCGGGAGAGGGTCTCCTCGTGTTCCACCTGCAACAGTCTCGCCCCCCACCAGCAGCGCCAGCCGCTTCTGCAGCAGCCTGCGCCCGAACTGCCCTGGATGGCGGTTGCCGTCGACATTTTCGAGTGGCGGGGCAAACACTTCCTGGTTCTCGTTGACTCCTACTCCAGCTGGTTCGACGTCGACCGGCTGCACTCCCTAACCTCTTCGGCCGTCATCGACAGGTTAGGCCATCATTTTGGCACTTTTGGCCCCCCGGCAAGCCTGCAGTCGGACAATGGCAGCCAGTTTACGAGCTCCGAGTTTAAAGCTTTCGCTTCCAGATGGAACTTCCACCATTTCACCAGCAGCCCGGAGTACCCGCAAAGCAACGGTCTGGCCGAGCGTGCCGTCCGCAGTGCAAAGAACCTGCTGGAACAATGTCGTGGTGTTAACTCCGATTTCTATCTGGCCCTCCTCAACCTCCGCAACATTTCCCGCGACTCTGCCATGGGTTCCCCTGCTCAGCGGCTCATGTCTCGCGCTACCAGACTCCCACTCCCTGTGGCCCAGCGCTCCCTCATACCATCTGTCCTCATGCCTGCGGCGGTTCAGAAACGCATTGCCTTCAGGCACAATGTCCAGAAGCGTTCCCATGACAGGTCCTGCCACCCGCTGCCACGCCTCTTCCCCGGTCATGTTGTCCGCATGCAGACCCCTTCCGGTCACTCCAAGCTCGCTACCGTCATCGGCTCTGCGGGGTCGCCCAGGTCTTATCTCGTCGACCATGCGGGAGCCATTTACCGACGGTCCCGCCAGCACCTTCGGCTCGTCAACGAGCCGCGTCCGCCTGCCGCGGATCCCTTTGCTCCCCCACTGCCGTTTCCGCGTCCGGGCGATGCTCTGCCCGTCCTTCCTAACATGCAACGGTCTACACCACCTCAACTCCTTCTGTCCCACCCTACTCCGGCTAGTCCTCGCTCGCCTGCCCGCGCTCTGCCCGCTCCTGATCCCGCATCACCTCCGGTTCTGGTGCCGCGGTCTCCTCCGTCTCCTCCCATTTCCCCCTTTCAGGTTCGTCTGCCCCCATCGGTGCCTCCTCTTCCTGCCAGAAGGGAGGATGGCGAGATGCGAACCCGGTCGGGACGTCTTGTCAAACCGCCTGTCCGCTATGGCGATTATGTTTAACTGTCCTAGCGCATGAGCCGTGGTCGCCCTGTCACTATGGTATTTGCCTGTCGTTTCCAAGGGGAAGGATGTAGATGATATATGCATGTGCCTTTAATATAGTGACCTCATCACTACTAACCACTTCCCATATCACAAGTATAACTACAACCTCCCCACCCACAGATCGCTCTCTAGTTCCTGTGACAGACCACGTACAGCTAGTGCAATATGTAATGCTCCAGTATGAATAAAGATAGTAAAGTAACGATGTGTCGTTATAGCTTCTTTACATTCACCCTCCCTCTTCAATCCCTGGAGAGGGATTGGTGGTAGAGAGGAAGGAGGGTAGAGATGGAGGGTAGGGTGATGGGGGTAGAGATGGAGAGGGAGGGGGTTAGAGAGAAAGGGAGGGGGTAGAGAGTGAGGGGGTAGAGAGGGAGAGGGAGGGGAGGGGAGTGGAGAGAGGGAGGGGATAGAGAGGGAGAGGGAGGGGAGGGGAGTGGAGAGAGGAAGGGGTAGGGGGTAAAGAGAGAGAGGGCTGATTTTAAAATTTTAAACGATTAAAAAATGCAGAAATATTTGTGGGAATGCGATGTTTATCGCCTCGACGGGAAAAATGTGAGTAGAATGTGTGAAAATGGGAAGGCTGTGGCCTAGCGTTTGGAAGAAAATAGAAATTAACCAGATTTAGCCCAGATGACACACACACATATACATACACACAAACAAGAGAAGTTTTAGAGATAGATAGATAGATAGATAGATAGATAGATAGATAGATAGATAGATAGATAGATAGATAGATAGATAGATAGATAGATAGATAGATAGATAGATAGATAGATAGATAGATAGATAGATAGATTGATAGATAGATAGATAGATAGATAGATAGATAGATAGATAGATAGATAGATAGATAGATAGATAGATAGATAGATAGATAGATTGATAGATAGATAGACGACAGATGGCGCAATGGGCTAAGTGTTCGGCTGACAACCGGAAGGTAGCCGGTTCGAATCCCGCTTGGAGTGCATACTGTCGTTGTGTCCTTGGGCAAGACACTTCACCCACCTTTGCCTGCGTGTGAATGTGTGTGTGTGTGAATGTGTGTGAGTGATTGGTGGTGGTCGGAGGGGCCGTAGGCGCAGATTAGCAGCCACGCTTCCGTCAGTCTGCCCCAGGGCAGCTGTGGCTACAGAAGTAGCTCACCACCACCGAGTGTGACTGAGGAGTGAATGAATAATGCGATGTAAAGCGCCTTGGGTATTAGAAAGGCGCTATATAAATCCCATCCATTATTATTATTATTATTATAGATAGATAGATATCAACATCTACAAATAACAAACGAGATCTATCGAGAGAAACAATTGATCAGAGAATTGAGATAACCTGTCCAATTCCCCATCCATCACACAGACCAGACTCCCAACCTATGACTCTACATTTACATTTACAGTACGATGCCTCGGAAAAGCTGCTAACATAATCAAATACTTGTCCCACACCAATCATTTATTCTTCCTGCTCCCATTGGGCAGAAGATACATTAGCTTGAAAGCTCACACTACTAGACTCAGGAACAGCTTCTTCCTCTTTGCTATCAGGCTTCTGAATGGTCCTACCATAAATTAGGGTATTGTCCGAATCACCTTTACCCCATTGTGGACATTGAAATTTGTCTATGGAACTCATACACAGCAATGCTGAGAACTATATTCTGCACTCTGTATTTTCCCCTTTTCTCCATCTATTATACTTGAGTTTGACTTGATTGCATTAATATATCATATTATCTGGTCTGATGAAATAGCATGCAGAAAAAAAAGCAGTATACATGACAACAATAAATGTAAACTTAAACCTACACCTAATATTGTACACTCTCAATCAGCTGGGGAATTTTTGTAAAATTGTTCATATAAAAACTCGGGATTAAAACTCAGAAATATTTGTCTTGAAAATTAATAGCCCTGTCTCACGGTGCGAGTCCACCCACGAGTGATCCCGAGTGAAAGAAAAAATCAAACTCGTGGTTTTCTACGAGATTCCAAGTTTATGTTCACGAGTTTAAACGAGTTCCCACGTGTATGTCTAAGTTTGCCGTTTACTTCTCATTTCTGCGATGTACCAAGTTCCTCTCCCGAGTTACCAAGTTCCTCTCCCGAGTTACTCTTGAGCCAACAACGACTACCGACGTGTGGAAAAATCATCACATGGTAAAAATGATGTCATACGGGGTTTTTTTCACTATAAAAAGCCTCCAGGGACTCGGGTTCGATTCTAACCTCCAGTACAATTTTATGGAGTTTCCCCCAAGTGCTCCCTTTCGCTCCCCGCACGCTGCTTTGTTGTATGAATGCTCCCCGCAACACCTGCTGTGTTGTATGAACCCATGACTCGATGAGAAATGAATGGCAAAAACACCTGAAGGACTGTCACCTTCCCCCGATGTGTCGGTGAGTGGTCGAATGGGGCTCAGGTGGGAAATTGATGTGAATGCGGGCAGAAATGAGTTTGAGGTAAATGAATGTTTGACGGCTGGCTCAGTGGGCCGAAGGGCCTGTTTGAGTATAGGAGCAGGGAGGTTCTACTGCAGTTGTACAGGGTCTTGGTGAGACCACACCTGGAGTATTACGTACAGTTTTGGTCTCCTAATCTGAGGAAGGACATTCTTGCCATAGAGGGAGTACAGAGAAGGTTCACAAGACTGATTCCTGGGATGTCAGGACTTTCATATGAAGAAAGACTGGATAGACTCGGCTTGTACTCGCTAGAATTTAGAAGATTGAGGGGGGATCTTATAGAAACTTACAAAATTCTTAAGGGGTTGGACAGGCTAGATGCAGGAAGATTGTTCCCGATGTTGGGGAAGTCCAGAACAAGGGGTCACAGTTTAAGGATAAAGGGGAAATCTTTTAGGACTGAGATGAGAAAAACATTTTTTACACAGAGAGTGGTGAATCTCTGGAATTCTCTGCCACAGAATGTATTTGAGGCCAGTTGATTGGCTATATTTAAGAGGGAGTTAGATGTGGCCCTTGTGGCTAAAGGGATCAGGGGGTATGGAGAGAAGGCAGGTACAGGGTACTGAGTTGGATGATCAGCCATGATCATATTGAATGGCGGTGCAGGCTCGAAGGGCTGAATGGCCTACTCCTGCACCTATTGTCTATGTTTCTATGTTTCCGCCCTTTGGGACATTTTCAGCGGCTGTGTGCGCTGCCATACGCGAAGCTTCGCTTTTGTAAAGGTTTCTTGTCTAATGTACTTTTTTTAACTCACTGAACCCGAGTTTTGGGATTTTTCAATATATAGGCTGACGGTTAGTACATTTCTCACCCCTGTTTATTCATCGCTCGGCAGACTGTATTCCGGGGATCTCGCATCACACCTGTGTCATTGGCCACGTTATCATATCCTGCATTGTTTTATCCGTGACTGCGGATGGTAGCGAACGACCCCAAATGATATTCCCTTTCGTGTTGGCAAAGTTTTGCAATTGCATTATTTTTCACATAAAGGCGATTTATTTTTAAGAGTTGGTGTAGATCATTTCATTTTCAAATAATCTTATTCAAACAAGAGATGGACACAAAAAGCTGGAGTAACACAGCTGGATCAGACGGCATCTCCGGAGAAAAGGAATAGGCGACGCTTCGGGTCGAGACTTTTTTTCAGCGATGCAGCATGACCCGCTGAGCTACTCCAGCTTTTTGTGCCTGTCTTCGGTGTAAACCACCATCTGCAGTTCCTTCCTACACTTATTCAAACAGGAATGCATTCACGCCCCCCCCCCCTCCTCCCCACCCCACATAACGCATCAAACCTCTGAAGCAGTAATGTGAAAGGCACATAAACAAGGGAAGTGACCTGCCCTTGGAAATCTGGAAATATTGGTTGTTGGTTGCTCTATTCCTAAGGCCAAGGTGAGATTCCCACAGGTGTCTCCAGCATCAGGGGATCATTCCTGACAGGCGGACTAGGCGAAACTTTTTTTACTCACCTTTCTTTTCTCTGTCCAGCTGCCGAGTTAACTCAACGGGTCACGCAACATTTCTGGAGAAAAGGAATCGGTGACGTTTGAAGGAAGGAAGTTTGGAAGGAAGGAATTGCAGATGCTAGTTTAAACCAAAGATAGATACAAAATGCTCGAGTAACTCCATGGGTCAGGCAACATCTCTTTAGAAAAGGAGTAGGCGACGTTTCGGGACAGGACCCTTCTTCAGGCTAAGACCCAGCCTGAAGAACGATCTCGACCCGAAACATCACCTATTTCTTTTCTCCAGAGATGCTGCCTGACCAGCTGAGTTAGTCCATCATTTTGTGTCTATCTTTGGTTTAAACTAGTATCTGCAATTCCTCACTTCAAACTTTTAGAGCAGTTTGTTTCAAGAAACAATCCTTCCAAAATTGCTCAAACCTGTTGCATTTGCCTCTTTAACTTGAGATGAACCACATTAAGATTGCAACTCGCTTTCCAAAGAAAACCAGGACAACTCAATGAAGCTGCATCAACTCAACATTGTCCTGCATTGAATGTTTGGTTTGATTGAGCTGCATCACTAAAACTGATCCGTGCCCTTCTCTTGGAGTTAGTAATACTAAAAGCCATGCTGTGCTAAGGCAACGGGTGTCCATTTGAACTGCATTTGTTCAAGGCCTGGCATCAATCATTGAAAGGCATTACTCACTGAAAATGAATTGTTAGATCACTGTTACATTTTCCATTAAGATCTGACTAATCTTCAACATTTCATTTTTTGCACTCAGGCCAAACCCATGAGTTACTCACGAGTCACAACGGTAAACTCATGGGCTACTACTGTATTACAACAAGTTTAAAAGTTTCAAATGTTTCCTTCAAGAGTAAACTTGACTCGTGGAAATCTTTCAACATGTTGAAAATTTTTCACGAGTTAACAAGTTTCCCGAGTACCTGCCATTAACGTTACGAGTCGCTAAGTTATGTCCACGAGTACCGACGTTCCCGCTACGTTAATTCTACGTGATTACCATGAGTTTGATTTGTTTTTAACTCGGGATCACTCGTGGGTGGACTCGCACCGTGAGACAGGGGTTTAACTGTTCAAATACCCAAGGAAGAAGGTAAAGTCTGAGTAAGGTTAAGTTCCACAAATGCTATTTCCATCGAATGTCTGGAACGATGCATTTAAGGGTGTTATTTATTAGCACTTTGCCACGCTGCAGACACCCACCATCTACAGGGAAACTAAAAGGAAATGGAGTCAATGATTGGCTTCATATCTCTCTAAGCAGAAAGAGAATAATATTCCTCAGAAAGTCAAACTTAATTTAAAATATTTCCAGCTCACATATGCACACATATGGTCTTATGAGAAGTGTAGGAAGGAACTGCAGATGCTGGTTTACACCAAAGATAGACACAAAATGCTGGAGTAAAGGGGCTGTCCCACTGCGGGGACCAAATCTGCGAGTTTAGACGAGTTTGCCCTCGACTCAAATTCGCAGTATGGTCGACAAGTGGTCCTAGGAGGTCCTATGAGGTCGCTGGAACTCTCCTTTATGCTCGAGGGAAGTTCCCGAATACTCGTGGCCTCAGCTAGGTCGCGGAAAATTTATCAGCATGTTGAAAAAATTTCCGCGAGTAAAATTTGGTCGGCATGGTTCTTTTGAACTCATAGTGCAGTGGAGTGGGGTCGCTATATACTTATAGGCAGTCGAGGTAGCTATAGGCAATCTCCTTCGTTCACTGGGCATTTTAATTGGCTCATTGGAGTTTTCAGGACCAAGGGTAGGTTAAATACCCGCTAAACATTGTGTCTCCACTCCTTCTTCCCCCCCCTTCTCCCCCCCCCCTTCTCTCCCCTTCTCTCTCCTTCTCTCCCCCTCTCTCCCCTTCTCTCCCCTTCTCTCCCCCCCTCCACCCTCCGTGCTCTCTAAAGGACTTACCATACACTGTGCAGCCGTCTTTTACCTTCCTGTTCATCGCGGGTGTGAATTTCAGACAGCACTCCCCCGCTTTCCCTGGCCCCCGCCTTTGTGATGTGTTTGTGTGTGTGTGTGTGTGTGTGTGTGTGTGTGTGTGTGTGTGTGTGTGTGTGTGTGTGTGTGTGTGTGTGTGTGTGTGTGCGCGCGGTCGGTCGATCCAGCTCGCAGTTTCAACGCGGACGGTCGATCCAGCTCGAGGTTTTCCAGGCGAGTGCCCTCGAGCTTGAAAGTCGAAGGCACTCTTCTTAACTCGCAGATTAGGTCGCTGCAGTGGGACAGCCCCTTAACTCAGCGGGACCGCAGTATCTCTGGAGAGAAGAAATGGGTGGCATTTCAGGTCATGATCCTCCTTCAGACCGAAGATCGGTCTCGACCCGAAACGTCACCCATTTCTTCTCTCCAGAGATGCTGACTGTCCCATTGAGTTACTCCAGCATTTTGTGTCTATCTTTGGTTTTTATGAGATGGCAACTTTTAACGTTGACATTTGGGGTAGATTTAAATAAAGTTATTTGGGTATTTCTGAAAAATGTATGTGTAACAAATGTATTTTTGAAAACAAGTCATGTGTTATTTTTCTTTTTTTTTCAAAATCTGGGTTGAATTTTCTGTATGTTCTTTCAATTGTCCCATTTTCTGCTCCCACCCACCTAATTAACTCCATATATTTATTGCAGGGCTGGAAACTTTAAGCTATTGTTTCAGTTCACAAATATCAATGCGTTTTACATGATACAACATCTAACAATTTAATTTAAACATGTATCAACAAAGTGCTGAAATTTTCAGAAGAGGGGAAAAGAATATTTTTTAAAATAAATAATAAATAATTGTCATTATGTAACTCTAAGCTTTACATTAATGCCATCTGGTGAAACTAAACTACTTCGGATCTGACTTCACTAAGGAAGACACAAACAATCTCCTAGTACTGGAGGACAGAGGATCTAAGGGGGTAGAGGATCTGAAATAAATTTTCATTAGGCAAGAAATAGTACTGAAGGATGAAAAATCCCCTGGGCCTGATGGTCTGCATCCCAGGGTCCTCAGGGAGGTGGCTCTAGAAATAGTGGACGCATTGGTGATTATTTTCCAATGTTCGATCGATTCAGGATCAGTTTCTGTGGATTGGAGGATATCTAACGTTATCCCACTTTCAAGAAAGGAGCGAGAGAGAAAACGGGGAATTACAGACCAGTTAGCCTGACTTCGGTGGTGGGAAAGATGCTGGAGTCAATTATTAAAGAGGTAATAATGGGGCATTTGGATAGCAGTAAAAGGATTTGTCCAAGTCAACATGGATTTATGAAAGGGAAATCATGCTTGACTAATCTTCTGCAATTTTTTGAGGATGTGACAAGTAAAATGGATGAAGGGGTGCCAGTGGATGTAGTCTATCCAGACTTTCACAAAGCCTTTGATAAGGTCCCGCACGGGAGACTGGTGACTAAAATTAGAGCACATGGTATTGGGGGTAGGATGTTGACATGGATAGAAAATTGGTTGGCAGACAGGAAGCAAAGAGTAGGAGTGAATGGGTCCTTTTCAGAATGGCAGGCAGTGGCGAGTGGAGTGCCGCAAGGCTCGATGTTGGGGCCGCAACTGTTTACCATATATCTTAATGATTTGGAAGTGGGAATTAGGAGCAACACTAGCAATTTGCGGATGACACAAAGCTGGGTGGCAGTGTGAACTGTGAAGAGGATGTTAGGAGGCTGCAGGGTGACCTGGACAGGTTGAGTAACATGTAACAGATACATGGCAGATGCAGTATAATATAGATAAATGTGAGGTTATCCACTTTGGCGGCAAAAATAAGGGGGCAGATTATTATCTCAATGGGGTTAGGTTAGGCAAGGGGGAGGTGCAGCGAGACCTGGGCGTCCTTGTACACCAGTCACTGAAAGTTGGCGTGCAGGTACAGCAAGCAGTGAAGAAAGCTAATGGAATGTTGGCCTTCATAACAAGAGGATTTCAGTACAGGAGTAAAGAGGTTCTTCTGCAGTTGTATAGGGCTCTGGTGAGACCACATCTGGAGTATTGTGTCCAGTTTTGGTCTCCGAATTTGAGGAAGGACTTCCTTGTGATTGAGGCAGTGCAGCGAAGGTTCACGAGATTGATCCCTGGGATGGCGGGACTGTCATATGAGGAAAGATTGAAAAGATTAGGCTTGTATTCACTGGAGTTTAGAAGGATGAGGGGGTATCTTATAGAAACATATAAAATTATAAAAGGACTGGACAAGCTAGGTACAGGAAAAATGTTTCCAATGTTGGGCGAGTCCAGAACCAGGGGCCACAGTCTTAGAATAAAGGGGAAGCCATTTAAGACTGAGGTGAGAAAAAACGTTTTCACCCAGAGAGTTGTGAATTTGTGGAATGCCCTGCCACAGAGGGCAGTGGATGCCAAGTCACTGGATGGTTTAAGAGAGAGTTAGATAGAGCTCTAGGGGCTAGTGGAGTCAAGAGATATGGGGAGAAGGCAGGCACGGGTTATTGATAGGGGACGATCAGCCTTGATCACAATGATTGGCGGTGCTGGCTCGAAGGGCCGAATGGCCTCCTCCTGCGACCGTCGTGGAGGCTCCGTAAGGAGCTGTCGGCTAAAATTAGCGGCTGGCGGCTCGGCTGGTGTCGCGACCACCGTGGAGGCTCTTAAATAATTTTAAATTAATAATAATAATAATAATAATAATGATAATGATAATAATAATAATAATAATAATAATAATAATTCATAATAATAATAATAATAATAATAATAATAAATAAAAAATAAAAAAATTTAAAAAGTTTAAAAAAGGAAGCTTCATTCATTAGGCTGATGGCTCGGCCGGTGCAGCTATTGCCATTAAGGCTCCAAGAGGGAGCACGCGGCGGGATTCAATAGGCTGACGGCACGGCCGGTGGCTCCGCCATTGAGGCTCCGAGAAGGAGTAGGGTTTGGGCCTCCAAGGGAGCAGGCGAGTGGCTGAGGCTCAAAGGGAGCCAACCAGATGACTGTGGAAGCAACACCTGGTTCAGGGTTGTGTTATTTTATCTCCCGCTCAGTAGAGGGTACTGGAGATTATTACATAAGTAACTCCGACTTTGGGGATGTTGTCAAGAATTTGAATCCCCTGAACTTATGGGGGATCTGCTGCAGTTAATCATATGAAGGAGTTCCGGCTCTTGTCACATAATTTGCCATCCCTTCGGGGATAGGAGATCCACTGGAGGAGATCTGGCTAAGAGCATCAGTGATTTAACTCCTCATCAGCTAAGGAGGTATGTGTTGGATACAGCTGGGAAATATACCAGTCCAAATGAACTGCCAGACTTTGGATGTTCCAAAAGTCAACTCACCATTTGGGATATCTCAGTGGTGATACGTGGGCAAGAACTACATTTCAGCGTATTCAAAGACTATTAACGGCTGTCATTTCGGCCTTTGCAAGGGCAGTAGATGGGTTCAGCGCTCGATGGTGCAGAAGATGCTTTAGCACTTCTATGTAATACACAGTTGGAGCTAAATTGCCTTCACAAAATGCTACAAGGCCTGAGGAAATTCCCAAAAATGTTGCTTGTTTATGCAGGGCCAGTAACATGCAGCCTGCAATGTATCTCTTCGGAGAGGAGAGATGTTAGCAAGGTTAAGATTTTCAGGGAGAATTTTAGGCGGCTGCGGGGGTGGTAGAACCATCCTATGTGGGTAGGGTTCCAGTATCTTGGCATATCACCTCTATATATAAACTAACGGCTGGAAGCACTGCTCTGAGGCTGGTTGGAACACCAGGCCTACTCAATTCAGACCTAGCCAGAGGCCTTTGTTAGGCCCAGGGCCATCGCACTCACCTTGGTGAAGAGAATGTGTTGTGCTCTCTGGCGACCGAGATTGGTCGTTCCAGGCAGAGGACTGTGGCAGCAATTCCTGGTTCAGGGTTGCATTATGATATTTTCCACTCTGATGGTGTCTCTGACTGTGACGAGTTGACAGGGAACTCGTATTCCCACACGAAGCGGATGCTACACCTCAATTCTAGTCGCATAAGGATCTGATGTATGTTCTGATTCAGTCAGACGCTGGAGGTTGTAGCTTAATGCCTTCTGTCTGAGGCCAAGGATCTTCTTGGTGGATGTTACAGCAAGTGCTTTCTCCGAAACTGCCTTGATTTCATCTTCGGTCATCGTCTGTCTTCTCATGGACAGCAAAGCAACATTGAGCTGGAGGTGGTTTGAGTCTGTGAATGTTATTACATTAGTCACATGAGTGCTGCTGTCGATATTTAAGTCAGGGTTCGACAAACAGGTGGGGACAGATAACCTCTGGAATTTTTCCAGTTTTCAAATCACACCGAATTATAAGGTTCATTTTCTGGTTGATTATTCCTCCTCGGCAAGAGAAGCCAAAAAATGTCCGTCCTTATGGTCAATACTGGAAACTATGGTTATCCAAGTGGAAACAGAGACATCTCACAAAGGATGAGTAGTCTGCCCAAGAACAAGAGGGGTATAGTTCTAATATTTTTCTCAAGGTTGAAGAAAAGTGGAGCATGCCAAATCAGGTTAAGATTTGGCTAGTCTGATCATGTATTTGGTTAACTAGTTTAAGATGGATAATTGTCTTTCAGCAATTTAGCTGATTCAGAGGATTTAGGGCCTCAATTGATCTTGAAGATGCATACTTTTCCATATCTGTACACGAGAGGCACAGATATATCTGGTGTTTTTTGATGACAAGCCAGTGGTGGAAATTTTAGGCTCTACCTAGGGGTTGTCTTCAGGCCTAGGCTATTTACAAAGATTCTAAAGCTAATGCTGCCCTACCCAGATCATAAGGGCATTGTGTCATGGAGTTTATAGACAACATGCTTTTGTAGCTGATAAGATTCAGGGGTTTTATCAGTAGATGCCTCTAACGATATTAAAGATGAGGCGACATTAATTTTTATAGTGCCAATTTGGCCTACTCATTCAGGATGTCCATTGTAAAAGGCGGCTGAAAGAGGCTTCTACTTACTCGAAGTCTCGAGTGATGACTAGTTCAGCCTATTTCTCGTGCAGCTAGCTCTGCACGGTTGTATGGAAAGTTTGTGAAGAAGAGACATGTGAGCTACTTTAAACAGAAGTAGCAGAGGTTTGTGGTTCTTTCAGTTTGGGCTTAGAGAAGCGATTATGTTATAGCACAATTGACACTGCTCGAGCTGCTTTGTCCTTCTCTCTAGTACTATAAGTGGGACAATAAATGATTGGTTATTCACCCACTGTTGACTAACGTTATGCAAGGTGTATTTTATATGAACACTCTAAAGCCTAGACTCATAGTAGTGTGGAATGTGTATCAGTAAAATTATTAGGCAGATATTCATCCACTGTATTCCTAATGGGAGCAGTATCTTTTAAGTTAATTATGCTTTTAGCAACTGATTTCAGCACAAAGAACACAGTTTTACTCAATCTCCAGCTCGGTCTCTGGGTCATAACTGACATGAGAATAGCTTGTTATGGGAATGATCTCATCAAGCAAACCGGGCACGGTTGGGTACAATTTCGAGTTGACAGCATACCCACCAGATCGGAGATTAGGGGTGTTACTTTGTATACAGGTACAATGAGCTTACTAGTACCTATGAGATGAAGGATAGTTTCTTCATTGTTATTTAATAGTTTTCTCAAGAGATTGCTGGTACAGACTATCTCAACATGAATAGAGGGTAAGCAGCTAATAGCGGGGGTGAATTCAAATCATTTCAAGTCTAACCCTTCCAGGCGACTGGCTCATTAGCAGCCAATAGAATGGATATTCCCATTTGATCATCTTGCAACAGCAGGAGGCTTACATAGTGCACTTTCAGAAGTTATAAAATTTGGTTGAATATGTCTGGATGATTGCAGATAGAATTCTGAACAGTGTTGCTTGAGTTATTGTCTAACTCAAAGCCAATTGGGACTGTGGTCCGATTAAGGGCAAGGTACATGTATGTCAGTTAGCATCATGTTGTTAATAACCCATGTCTTTTCTGCCATTTATGGTTTATCTGTTTAAGTGTTTCACACACAGATTGGCTTACTGCACGAAACCACAGAGCTTCGAAGGCTTCACGTAGTCACTCACGTGACTTCGATATAAAATAGAAAGATTAAACGAGAACTTACCGTTTGAAGTTTGATCTTTATTTTATGAGAAGTTGAAGTGAGGGACTACGTTCCCTCCACTCCCAACCATGAATCTCATAAAGATCATTCGGTAAGTCGAGGGTTATTAATCTTTCTATAGTTTAAGTTTCTTCAAGTGGTCTATGGTTTCATACAGTTGCTCTGAAGATTGATGCGCATGCGGGCTTGCGGGTTCTTCACGTAGTCCCTCACTTGAACTTCTCATATAATAAAGATCAAACTTCAAATGGTAAGTTCTCGTTTAATCTTTCTATTATATTGTTTTGCATAATATGCTCAAGGATCATGCACAGATATATCTGATACAAAATGTCCCTCTTTAGATAAATGACAGTAACGAAAGGTGCAATTTTCCTTAATTTATTAATACCTGGCAAGAGTGAAAATTCTCTCAATCTCGAATAATGTATCATACTACGTTTTAATTTCAGTTTATTTCAAGGAGCTTTCAAAATTCAACATTGCAAAATGTCTTTATTAATATTGTTGTCAATGTGAAGCTCTTTAAAGCAGCGAGATGTTTTTTTTTAAAAAGCCTTTGGATTGGCTCATTAAGAGGCCTAGCAACAAGTAAGAGGAAGGAAAACTAGAGCTGAGGGGCCTACTGGCAGTTGCCGTGTTGGAAGATAGGCCATGTTGAGTTGAAGTGCTTAATGAGGAAAGGGCTGAGGCTTTGGCTCAAGAACCTTTGGCTAGGAGACTAAGCAGAGGGTGATGGTAGGTTAGGGTACAGCCTATTGTTTCCTGTGTGTGATTTTCTTATCTTTCCTCATATTTATTGTGGTAGATTTGGCAGGTATCATAGTGGTTTATCCCCCCCCCCAACCCCCTTCCCCCCACCCCCCTACCCCCACCACCCCCACCCCTGCACGATGTTGGAAGTCAGGGAGACTTTCATGTCCCTGAGGATTATACCTGCAGGAAGACCTGCAGATTGTTTCAGACTGCAATGGGGAACTGGAGCTGCCTCAAGCTCATCAGACATAGAGTTTTTGAGATGTGGTCAAGCCTTTAAGGGCCAGCTGATCAAAGTTCCGGACCGGCATGTTCCAATAAGGAGGAGGGATGAAAATGACAAAGTAAGGGATCCTTGGATGACTGTTGCACCGCCTTCAACCTCATCTACTGTATCCATTGATCAAGGCATGGACTCTTATACATCGATCGTTTCGTTGAACACCTTCGCTCAGTCCGCCTGGACCTACCAGATCTTCTGGTTGCCAAACATTTTGATTCCCATTCCCATTCCCACACTGACCTTTCTGTCCCAGGCCTCCTCCATTGTCAGAGTGTGGACAAACATAAATTGGAGGAACAGCATCTCATATTTTGCTTGGGCAGCTTACAACATTGGTATGAATATTGATTTATCTAACTTCAAGTAACCCGTGCATCCCATCTCTCTCCATCCCTCCCCATACCAGCTTCAATGTTGTTGTGTTGAATCTCATTGTCTACGCTTGTTTTCACCTAGCACACATCTTACAATGTCCTGTTTCCTTTATTATCTTTACTTTTCTGCATATCTTTCATTTGTTTGTTCTATAACTCTCTATGACATCATCTATATCTCTCATTTCCCTTTCCTCTGAATCTCATTCTGAAGAAGGGTCTCGACCCAAAATGTCACCTATTCCTTTTCTTCAGAGATGCTGTTTGACCCGTTGAGTTACTCCAGCTTTTTGTGTCTATCTAAGAGATTCTAGGTTTGGTTAAAAGGAAAAGGCAAGGGGGAAAAAACTCAAGCAGGCATTTAGGAGGGTCATAATGGGCACAAATCCAATTTTTAAAAAAATGTTAAGGCTTTTTATGCCTTCATTAAAAACCAGGCTACCCAAGGATAAAGGACGGAATTGGTGCTTGGAATCAAAGGAGTAAGATGAGGTATTAAACCACTACTACATAATTTTCACCTCGAAGGACATGGAGGACAGTGGGATCAGTGTGGAGAATACTAATATGCAAGGACAGTTTGAAATCAAGAAGGAGGTTGTGATGCGGCTCTTGAAGCACAAGAAGATGGATACATCTCCATGGTATAGATGGTGCAAACAATGTTTACCAAAAAGCTCTGTGGATTAGAGGCTACAGTATTAGCTGTAAGGAAAGTTTGAACAAACTTGGATTGTTTTCTTTGGAGCATTGGAGGCTGAGGGTAGACCTGATTGAAGTACATAAAATGTGAGGCATAGATAGGGTAGACTGTCATAACCTTTTTCCTAGGGAGGAAATGTCAAACACTAGAGTTCATACTTTTCACTTTAAAGAAGGATTAATGAAGATGTGGGGTAAGTATTTTACACAGAGGCTGGTGGGTGACTGGAATCCTCTGCAGCGGTGGTGGTGGAGCCAAATATGACAGTGACATTTAAGAGGCTTTTGGATGGGAACATGGATGTGAATGGAATGGAGCAGTCAGAAGCAATTAGTTTAGCTTGGGATCCTGACCATAGGTGCAGGCTGTGTGAAGTTTGCATGGTATCATTGTGACTGTGTGGGATTCTGGGTCAAGTCAAGTCACTTTTATTTCTATAGCACATTTAAAAAACATCTCTCGTTGACCAAAGTGCTTTACATTGGTGGGAGGTATTGGTGGGGTCATGGTTGATATTGTGATGATTTTTCAGTTATACTTTACATGAGATTCTGATGACTAATTTTCTCCATTTGGACCTGCCCGTATCTTGCCTCATTCAGTGGCAATTGCTCCATATGCACAACGTGAGTGAACCTCCAATCCATGTTAGGCCTGATGTGGGGAAATCTCCAGAGTGTGATGAAAAACTGCCTGCGTGTAAATTCAAAGCGACACAGCTGGATAATAGTGTAGAAACAAGGTAAAAACAAGCTGGATAATGGTTAAATTGTTGTTTATGGAGCATAACAATATTGGAAGTTGTTTTTTAAAACCACATTGGTGTCTTAAATAGCAATGTTGGTTATTTTGCAATTAGCAGAAGATACTAGCTTATTTAAGGAGTTAGAGCTAGTGTTAGAAATGGCCATCTAGTTTTGTTAATCAGATGATTTACTCTTAAGATGTCTGTAATGCCCATTCAAAAGGTGTCACGATATTTTAGTAGCCAGGTCATTAACTAATGCCTTCAACAAACAGGGACGAGGCACTTGGAAGTAGTCATGACATTGTTGTCAATTTCAAGCTCTTCATAAATAGATTCTCAGCCCTTGAGAGGATGCTCACCATTTCATACCCATTGCTTCTTGGTCAGTAAAATATATCTCAGAAATACACAGGAAGATTTTCAAGGATGCTTATCAAAACTTTACAATACTATAAAATATTTGGACATGGACAGGATAGGTTATGAAGGATATGGGTCAAATGCAGGCAGATAGGACTAGTGTAGATGGGACATTTTGAGCATCATGGGAAAGTTGGGCCGAAGTTTGGGTTTCCACTATGTAAGACCCTATGGGTCTACGACTCTGACTTCGGCGTCATTTATGTTGGAAATTCTCTGAGAATTCCATCTATTTTGAGTAAGTCGGTATCACTGCACATTTCCCAAAGCTTTTTGAATGGCCAGGAGTGGGTAGCATGCTGAACATAGAATGACCCAGAAAAGGAATGGGAAGGGGTCAGGAGTCCAAGACAATTAACAACAATCAAAGAGAAGAGAAGGACTGATTGCTTGTCTTCCACACCCAGTGCACTGAGGGTAGACAACATCCTTTTGTTCTCTGGATCTCGTCCTCAGAACTGCATCCTATCCCTTCTCCCGCAGCCCCTGAAGCATCTTGCAGTACACTGTTGTGTACCAGCACAGCTCTCTGCACATACAGTATAACAGTGTGTGTCAGAGCTTGACGTACAGGTCATCAAAAATAACATATCATCAAAACTAGAATGCTAAAGCTGTACGTTCTGGTTTGCGGATACCATCAAATCATGCCAAATGGTAATTATTTGTAAAATGTGGACTTTGGTAGAGACATTTCAGATTAGAGCATTAGAACATCAGCTTTTTATTGCTTAATCTTAACCATGGGCCAAACTACCCCTTCCTGCTGCTACCACCTTGACCACTTAGTCTTTACAATGTTGTAAATATATATTTAAGAGTGTCGATATATATAATTGCCAATTTTGTGGCAAAGCAAACAAAAACCTAAACCTGATCCTAAGTGCAGAGGCATACAAGTCAGCCATCAATTAGTGGAATGATGCATCATTCCACCTGTTTGCTGACTGATGAAGTAAAGATGGTGCAGAATAGGAATACAAGTGAAAATAGTCACTCTAGCACACCCTGAGTACATCATTAGGGTAATCAGCAAAGAACATGGACAGGTTAATGAACAGGAAAGGTTTGAAGGGATATGGGCTTGGCAACTTGGATATCCTGGACATCCTGGACAAATAGGGCCACAGGGCCTATTTCCATGCTATAGAGCTATATCACTCTGTGACCCAAACTTCTCAACCACCTAAACGGAAAGAGGGATTTTTTTTTAAGTTTCCAAAAACTGCAAGGGTAAGGGAGACATGGGGTGTTGGGGTGTTGGGGTGTTGGTGGGGGGTGAAATGTTACAAAGGATGTGGGGATTGGGAGGGTGTCAAAGGCTACTTATAGAAACAGTAAACAGCAGGGGCTAACAGCTTTTACTGCATTCAGTGATGAGTTGATAGGAAAAATGGATGCTGATATACTTCAAAAAAATCCATTAGCTTTAATTTAAACAGTATGGTGCGGTGAAATTCATCCTCAATGGCGTAGGCTAAACATGTAATATTATATACTGTGGTGTTGAATTTCAATGGAGAGGCAGATTCTCCGAATTAAAGGTAGGTGCCAGGTTGTATATATCTGACGTGTATATAAAAGACTTGCTTATAAAAGAGAATGATTATATACATATTGCTACATCCACTGTATTGAATCCATTAAAATAATTAATAGATTACGTCTTCCGGAGGGCTGCTGCTTTGTGGGTCGACGAAGCTCGCGGCCAATGGCCCCTGGGTCTGTGGAGCCCACGGCTGAGGCCTGGGTTGGCGCCATTGAGGCATCAGGAGATGACTTGGCAGCGATAGTGGAGAGGTCGTTGTGGTAGTCGTTGATGGCGCCGACCGACGGATAAAAACGGACCATGTGGAAGTGAGGACGCCGCTGCCGAGAGAAGGAACAAAGGAGGACCCGGCTTGGGAGGACTGCCGTGAGGGAGGGGGAAGTAAAAGGGACAATGGAGAACCTGGCATGGGGGGGGCACCATGAGGGAGGTGGAAGGGGGGAAGAACAAAGGGGGACCTGCGCTGGGATACTTTGTAACTTTGTAAGCGCCCTTTATGGGCGACTATTTGCATACCTTTGGTATGTAAGCAAAGAATTTCACTGTGACTTGTCACATGTGACAATAAAAAGTTCATTCATTCATTCATTCAGATTGTGTCAGGTCGATATGGTGAAACATATCTTCCAGTAGGGGAATTTAAAACAACTTTGCGTTATGTTACAATTAAGGTTAAATAGTGCAGTACATTTTCATACGTATAAAATTCTGGAAATTCCTCCTTTAAGATACAATGTGTGTTTGTTCATATGAATAAAATTGTATTTGATATCAGATAATATGGTTCACAGTGAGGTAAACAACATCGAGATATGAGCCAAACCAATCTATGGAACTACAATAAAAAGAGAAAATGCTGGAAAACTATTAGTAGGTCAGATAGCATCTGTGGAAAGAGAAACTTCAAGAAAAGGCCTTGGAGTATCTACATGTTTTTAAAGATTTGCATTCCATGAGCCTTTTCATGTGAAAAGGTGGCTACGTTTTGAAGATGTGTAGGGCAAATATTGAGGAATGATAGAATATCTAAATTATATCATGTGACTATTTTGCTTTATTATAGGAAGCGGCCACCAAACCATCTAGGTACTGGCACAGACATATGACAATCGACAAAATGAATAGAATGAACATTATTGAGAACTGTCCATGTGTCTAAATTCAATTATGTCCCAATACATTCTGGAAATATAATATACTGTGTTCCAGTTCAATCACCATCAGTTAAATATCTCACCCTTGCAGCTCCCCATCTTGTTTGCAGCATCAAATAGGAGATAGGGAAGAAAGGCACTTTGGTGTGAAAAAATAACATAATTGTTCTGCTCTCACAAGGAATATGGAAACTTATGGGATATTAATTGTTGAGAAAAATATTCTGCACTCTGTATCTTTCCCTTTGCTCCACCAATTGTACTTGAATTTGACTTCATTGTATTTATGCATAGTATTATCTGATCTAATTTTATATTATGTAAAATAACGCTTTTCATGGTACCTCAGTACATGTGACAATAATAAACCTAAACCTTGTTGTTGGTCACCAGCATTTTAGTTACAATCTTGTAACTGCTGCTCCAGTGGAACCAAATTAATATATTCCATGCTTTGCAGATGTGGCTCATTTCTAATTCTCACTCCTCAATGGCTTAATATCTGATTCATAAACATACCTTAACAGAAAACTGAGGAAAGCACTGCAAACTCCTTAGGTGATACTTCTTAGATGATATTATCTATATGATATTCGAAATCTGGAAGAGAGAAAAAAAGCTTGGCAGAATAAAGAACACAGCAAAAAGAAGCAACCCTACAAAGTAAGCACGTACATGATTTGGAATACTTGTACAATTTACTCTGAGGAAATAATGAAGATTTATCTAAGACCAAAATGCTGAGAATTTGTGGACATATATTGTTAATCAATTTTGAGAATGGAATTCCCAAATGACATATTATTATGTGCAACACTTTAACAAGCATATTATCTAACATTAAATGCAATTTTCATAACTTTTAGTGTTTTCTGATATAATAAGCAAAACAAACCAACAAAGCAAAGCAAAACCCATTTTGCTTCCAATGTTTATATATGCTGCTGTGGAATGGATCTATTTGTAATGTCTGCAATTTTAAGTCTGTTCACTTAGGAATATTTCTGAGAAATCTTGCAGGAAAATATCTGCATATTTGTGTATGATCCAGAAAAATAAAATTAGCTATTTATGTAATTAAAGCAGGATTTATCAAAACAGTGGAAAAGGTATGCAATTACATTTTGAAAAATTATTACATTTTAAATTGCTTTTCTTGAATGGTGCAAGCACAGACGCAGAAAAAGTTGCATTTCTCGTCTTAGTTGCAAATACTGGATTTATTTAATTTAAATAGATATATAAAAGGAGAGGGGGAGGTAATTTGCCTAACTCGAGTCCTGTTTGCTCTTATGCAAAGACAGTGAAAAAGCTTCAGAAGGCAAGGCTGTGAATCAAATAACTTTCAGTGCTTAGGATGTCATGTAGTATTTATCTAACCTCCTGGCCCGCTGGTGGTGCGCCTGAGCCTGTGTGAATTTATCAGCTAGTGTCTGGCAGGTGCAGGTGAAACTCACAGTGTCCAGAAACTAGTAGTTCATCAAGGTTTAACTCTTCCCTTGCAGGCTACCATTTGCTCGCACAGGTTATTGAAAATAATGTATATCCCACAACATACAATCCAATGATTTTGGAAATATCTATTGGGATTTTTCTTATGCAACTAAAAATATTAACTTTGATGTATTAAGTTAAAAAAGATAGATCGTCTGGCCTTGTCATATGGAACAACTTAATATTGATGTACTTTTGTGAGTAGATGGTTGAAGTTTTTGGTTGCTATGGTAATTATCTGTTGAGTGATTTCAAAGCTGTCATCATTGTGTTTCATTTATAAACCTAACCCAATGCAATGTTACAAGTCTATGGAAACCTCCCAAATATTTTCTTCACAGCTTCCCTTGATTTATTTTTCAATGTCGAAAAGAGGGACTATTTATCACATTGATGTCTCCTCACCTTAAAACGATGACATTTTGTGTTTTTTTCCACATATGAGATATTTCTGAAAATGGGATCAACTTCACAATGGTCTAGTGTAATAAATGATGGGTCTGCTTTGTTTCAGACTCAAAAGGCTGCCTGTGTTTGTTCTATACTCTAACTACCAGAAATTATTGTAACATATTAATTTATCAGGGATTGAAATAATTTACTCAAGTGGAGCTGGAGGCAATCAGACATAAAGGCACAGTAGGTTTGTGCACAGTGAGCTGTAGTTATTAATTTAGGAAAAATAAAAGATAATAACCTCAATTAAGGAATTGCAGTGAAAGAATGGATTTTGATAAAGCCAATTAAATCAATTAATGTTATTTCAAGAAGGCTCAAATAGGAAGATAAGAACATAAGAAGTAGGAACGGGGGTAGGCCACATAGACCTTGAGCATGCCTCAGTATTCAATAAGATCATTGCCACTCGGAAGTAGCTTAAATATGTTCTTGCCAGTTCCCCAAAACAAATATATCCTTTCAAGTGTAAGAATCTATCCATCAATGTCATTACTATATTCAATAAGTAAGCCAGGACCACTCTCTGGGATAGAGAATTCCAAGGGTTCAGAAATGTTAAACTCCATCTTAAGTTGGCAATTATTCTAAAACCTTGTTCCAGATTCCACAAAGAGGAACAACATCACAGGATTTATCCTACTAAACCCCTTCAGAACCTTAAAGGTTTCAATTCAATTTGGAATATTTTTGGTGGGCCAGGAAACCAAGAAACCAAGAATGAGATCACTTCTCATTCTTGTTATGGGAATGGATATGAGACAATCTCCTTTGTTTCTAATTAGCCACCCCCACAATTGTCCATGTAGTCATTTCTAAATTGCCTCCAATACAAATGCATCATTTTCAGGATGAGCTGTGCACAGATTGTAACCCACCAATATCCTGTACAATTGTTCCAAGATGTCCTTATTTTAGTACTCGATCCCTTCTCACAAAAAGACCAATATTATGCTTGCCTTCCAAAGTACTTGCTGGACCTCCATGCTAACCTCCTGTTAAATAAATAAGGAAACATAGGTCTCTCCATACAATAGAATTCAGTAATCTCTCTCTACTTAAAAGTATCTCACCCTTCTGTTCTTCCTAGCAAACTGAACAACTCCATATTTCCCCACAATATATCCCATCTATCATTTTTTTGTCCACTCTGTGTCATCCTTATAATTCACTTTCCCACCTCTCTATTCTCTTAGAAAACATAATTTAAACATTTTGTCCCCATCTATATTGTTACTATAGTTGGCAAATAATTGAGGCCCCAGATCTGATGCTTGGACACCTTACCAGCATAAAATGACCTATTTATCCCCTCTCTCTTTACTGTTTGTTACCTAATCCTTTATCCATGCTAATATGCAAGAGCTCTTGAATATTTTGCAAGGCGGAATAGTTAAATTCTTAAAAACAAGAAGACATAAGGTTACCACAGGTAGGTTGGGAAGAGAAATTGAGGTTATAGTCAGTTCAATCATGATCTTATTAAATGGCAAAGAAGGCTCAAGCTGTGTGCCCTATTCCTGCCCTTTAATCTTTTATTCATGTGTTTGTATATTATCCCCAATGTCAAAATCTCCTATCTTGTGAAATAATGTGCTTGTTTCTTAAGTGAAAGCATGTCAAAAGTAAACACATGCCTGAAGGACATCCATGCATCACAGATGCTGGCTGATCCACTGAGTTCCTCGAAGATATGCAACTAAATAATAAACATGACTACTTTCATTTACATGACATTGCTGTGTCTTAAACATTATGATGCCCAGAAATGGGGGGGACCATGTATAAACACAGCTGTAATTTCTACATGGAGAAACCAACATTTTTTTTTAAAGGCCTTTAATAAAATCTGACAATGTGTACTTTAACCACATGTGATTTTTTCTATTACAAATCTTAAATTGTGGAGTACAGAGGCAAATAAATAAATGAGGTGTCTTTGTCCCAAACATTATGGTGGGCAGTGTATACTGTCTGGTCCACTGGGTTCCTCCAGCAGTTTGTATTTTTGCTCAAGTTTTCTGCATCTGAAGTCTCTTGTGCCTCCATGTCATTGCTCAATTGACAAGCGAAGATGTTTTGTCAGTCTGGGTGATTTAACATTAGTGAGTTTGGCTCCTGAATCTTTAAAAAAGAAATTAGGAGAAATGTATATACTAATAAATCTGTAAATCTTTGGAAGGCTCCCTTTCACTTCCCCATTGTCAATGCATCTTGGTTGCCATGTGAACCATCTACAAATGCACAAAAAACACTTGCCCAGGCTTCTTAACACCCCCCCCTCCCTCCGCCCCACCCCCCTCCCCCCAACTCCCCCTCACCCCACAATCCATGATCTTCCCTCACGAGAAGAACAAAGGCAGCAGGCATGTAGGAACACCAACACAAGCTACACAGTATAATAATTTGGAATTATGTCGAAACAAAGAACTGCAGATGTTGATTTATAACAAAGATAGACACAAAATGCTGGAGTTACACAGTGGGTCAGACAGCATCTCTGGAGAAATAGGATGGATGACGATTTGGATCAGGTCGGTCTGAAGAAGGGTCCTGATCCAAAACATCAGCTATCCTCCTTCGCCAGAGATGCTGCCTGAAACGCTGAGTTACTCCAGCACTTTGTGTCTATCTCAGACTTAGAATTACATTTATATTCCTTCTTTGATGCTGGAGCATCTTCCTGGAATTTTCTTCTTAACAGTAATGTGGGTGTATCATACTACAGTAAAACGAATGGCATGTTGGCCTTCATAACAAGAGGAGTTAAGTATAGGAGCAAAGAAATCCTTCTGCAGTTGTACAGGGCCCTAGTGAGAACACACCTGGAGTATTGTGTGCAGTTTTGGTCTCCAAATTTGAGGAAGGACATTCTTGCTATTGAGGGAGTTCACAAAGTTAATTCCAGGGATGGCGGGACTGTCATATGCTGAGAGAATGGAGTGGCTGGGCTTGTATACTCTGGAATTTAGGATGAGAGGGGATCTTATTGAAACATATAAGATTATTAAGCGTTTGGACAAGCTAGAGGCAGGAAACGTGTTCCTGATGTTGGTGGAGTCCAGAACCAGAGGCCACAGTTTAAGAATAAGGGGTCAGCCATTTAGAACGGAGATGAGGAAACACTTTTTCACACAGAGAGTTGTGAGTGTGGAATTCTCTGCCTCAGTGGGCGGTGGAGGCCGGTTCTCTGGATAATTTCAAGAGAGAGCTAGATAGGGCTCTTAGAAAAAGTGGAGTCAGAGGATATGGGGAGAAGGCAGGAACGGGGTACTGATTGTGGATGATCAGCCATGATCACATTGATTGGCGGTGCTGGCTCGAGGGTCCGAATGGCCTACTCCTGCACCTATTGTCTATTGTCTATTGCCAGAGACCATGGTTCATTCCCGAACTTGGGTGCTTTCTTTGTGGCATTAGCAGGTTCTCCCTGTGAACATGTGGGGTGCCTCTGGGTTAGCTGCTTTCCTGCCAGTTTCCATGATTGTATCAGTTAGCAGGTTAATTGGTGATTGTAGATATGGTAGAATATGAAAAGAACCTGGGGAGAATAAAAATGAACAAATATAGAAATAGTGTAATTGGATGTTGTTTTGGCTGCAAAGACTCGAGAGGTTGAAAGCCCTGTTCAGTATCTATGAATCTATGACTATGTGCAGGATCGTATCTCTTTTGCCATCTCACTGCCTGTGCATCGACTCCACATCCCGACTCCTCTCACCTACACAATGGCTTCATCTTTCTCCACATTCAGACCCTGAATATGTAGTACAGTCTGAAGAAGAGTCACATCCAGAAACGTGTCTGTCCATTCCCCCCACAGATGATCTGCCAGCATAGCGAGATGTCCATCAGGGAATGTTGCCCATTGCAGACTGGGATGGCAAATTCCGTGGGATGAACTGAAGCTTGGTGCAGCCAACGCCAAGGCTCTGTGGGGGGAGGACCACAGTCTAGGGTCCTTCTGCTGCTGGGCATTGAGAGGCTGGGTCTGGTGGGGACATCCCTCAAACGTGGGAATAAATACCACCCAGGGGGGCATATGTGGCAAGGGTGTTTTCTTTAACCCTTTAACGATAGGTGATAGCACAATTGAATACTATCCCTCCACGGATGCTGCCTGGTACGTTGAGTTCTTCTAGCATCTAGTGTTTTGTTCGAGGTTCCAACATCTGCAGTTCCTTTTGTCTCGGTGCTATAAGCTCCTGCCTTCAGTGGGCACAGTGTCTCTCTCCGTGTTCCTAGCCCCAGTGCTACACCCCACCTAAATTAAATCCCTCTTACCCCAGCTCTGTTTCAGCTGACCATTACACACACCGTCCCCTTCCAATTTTCTCTCTCCTTTCACCTTATTCCCGTCAATTCAACTGACTATCGCAACGGAGTCGGTAAACTCCACCAAAGCATGACATTTTGGGCGACGGCCGAGTTGACGCAAAGTATCTAGAATGCAGATATGATTTTTTAGTAAATCCAGCGGTCGAATTGTGGCATTTCCTGGACCGCGAAAGTGGGTGGCCGGAGTTGGGCTGAACACCAAGACTTCTAAACAGGAAGCCTGTTTGAAAGGAAAGAAAATAAAACTCGGAGGAAAGTCACAATGTGAGCTTTGAGCCAGCCCTTACTCATTGTCGTTGTCTCACTTTGTTTAAAGGGAGATATCCAGCAAAATAAAATGGTGAAGATGCCACAGTTGAAGCCCATCTGACATGGGGGGGGGGGGGGGGGGGGGGTAAATCTGATATCCATGGGATATCCTGATGGAAAATACGGATTTTTCTCTTCATTTTTACAATGAGGGATAATCCACTTGCAGGCGTATAAAAACAACTTAAAGCAGATTTATTACTGTTTTAATCTCACATTGTGCGAGATACAAAACGCATCCCTTTTCTTTTTGATACCTTTAAAACAACTTTACTTTACCATCTATTGGCATTCATCTCACAAAACATTTTTTTTTATGTTGTTAGAGTGTAGCAGAATAAAGAGCTGAATGGTGGGCCAATTGCTCGTACTTTCTTGGAGAAATGTGCATAATCAGATTAGTACCCGACCCGAAGAGATCCAAAGAGCATTTCAAAATTCGGGACTATTAAACGCAGTAAAGTGAAGTTACATTATTAATGACGGTATTATAAAGAGAAATTAGAATCAGGAGTATTCATTGTTTACATGCACCGAATATGAACCGGAACAATGAATGTCTTGCATGTTGAAGCATTACACACGCATTAGACAGAACAATAATTCTCAATAAATTATCAATTATTCCGCACAAACTAGACCATGACAGAGAAAAAAAGTATGTAGAGCGACCATAGTCAAGCAAAGTCCAAAGCGGGCCAGTGCTGAGGTATTGTGCAGTGTGGTTCAAGAAACTGATGGAAGAAGCTGTTCTTGAACCTAGAAATAGCGGTTCTCAGGCTCCTGTACTTTCATTCCAATTGCAGCAGTGAGATGAGAGCATGGCTGGAGTGGTGTGGGTCTTTGACCATCTCAGCAGACTTCTTGAGGCAGCGTTTCCTGTAGATTCCTTCAATGTCGGGGTAGTCAGTACCAGCGAGTGTCAGTAGTTATGGGGAGAAAGCAGGAGAATTGGGTTAGGAGGGAGAGATAAATCAGCCATGATTGAATGGCGGAGTAGACTTGATGGGCCGAGTGGCCTAATTCTGCTCCTACCACTTATGAACCTATGAGATGGACTGGGTAATCTCCACCACTTTCTGCAACCCCTTTCATTCTTCAGTGTTTGAATTGCCAACCAGGCAGTGATACACCTTCAGTTTACTTTTTAGTTTTGGTTTTGACGATACAATGTAGAAACAGGCCCTTCTGCCCACCGAATCTATTCCGGGCAGCATTCGCCACACACTAACACTATCCTACTTACACAATTTACAATTTTACTGAAGCTAATTAACATACAAACCTATATGTCACAAACCTATATGTCTTTGGAGTGTGTGTTGTAACCGGAACATCCGGAGGAAACCCACGTACAAATGCTGCACAGACAATACGCATAGTCAGGATGTAAATGAAAGTAGTAATGTTTAGTATTTTGTTGCATATCCTTTGCATGCAATGACTGCTTGAAGTCTGCGATTCATGGACATCACCAGTTGCTCGGTGTCTTCTCTTGTGATGCTCTGCCAGGCCTGTATTGCAGCCATCTTTAGCTTATGCTAGTTTTGGGGGATAGTCCCCTTCAGTTTTCTCTTCAGCATATAAAAGGCATGCTCAATTGGGTTCAGATCGGGTGATTAACTTGGTCACTCAAGAATTGACCATTTTTTTAGCTTTGAAAATCTCCTTTGTTGCTTTGGCAGTATGTTTGGGATCGTTGTCTTGCTGTAGAATGAACCGCCAACCAATGAGTTTTGAGGCATTTGTTTGAACTTGAGCAGCTGGGATGTGTCTATACACCGGAATTCATTATGCTATTACCATCAGCAGTTGTATCATCAACGAAGACCCCAGGCCATAACGCCCTCACCACCATGTTTCACAGATGAGGTGGTATGCTTTGGATCTTGGGCAGTTCCTTCTCTCCTCCATACTTTGCTCTTGCCATCACTCTGATAAAAGTTAATCTTCATCTCATCTGTCCACAAGTCCTTTTTCCAGAACTGTGGTTGCTCTTTTAAGTACTTCTTGGCAAACTGTAATCTGACCATGCTATTTTTGCGGTTAACCAGTGATTTGTATCTTGCAGTGTAGCCTATGTATTTCTGTTCATGAAGTCTTCTGCAGACAGTGGTCATTGACAAATCCACACCTGCCTCCTGAGGAGTGTTTCTGATCTGTCAGACAGGTGTTTGGGGATTTTTCTTTATTATAGAGAGAATTCTTCTGTCATCAGACCAGGTCTTCCTTGGTCTGCCAGTCCATTTGCGATTAGTAAGCTCACCAGTGCTCTCTTTCTTCTTAATGATGTTCCAAACAGTTGCTTTTGGTAAGCCTAATGTTTGGCTGATGCCTCTAACAGTTTTATTCTTGTTTCTCAGTCTCATAATGGTTTATTTGACTTTCATTGGAACAACTTTGGTCCTCGTGTTGATAAATAGCAATAAAAGTTTCCAAAGGTGATGGAGAGTGGAGGAAAGACTAGGTGCTGAGAGCTCTCTTATACCTGCATGAATGAGGCAATTAAACACACCTGAGCAATTACAAACATCTGTGAAGCCATGTGTCCTAAACATTATGGTGCCCTGAAATGGGGGACTATATATAAGCATTGCTGTAATTTCTACATGGTGAAACCAAGATGTATAAAAATGGCCTTTATTTAAATCTGACAATTTGGACTTTAACCACGTGTGATTTTTTCTATTACAAATCTCAAATTGTGGAGTACAGAGGCAAATAAATAAATGATGGGTCTTTGTCCCAAACATTATGGGGAGCGCTATATGTGATGGGTGACGTTTCGGGTCGAGACCCTTCTTCAGACTCAGCACTTCCAGCACTTTGTGCCTATTCTGAAGTTGAGCACAGGAGTTGGTCACTGGCACTGAGTTAGATTTAGCTCTTAGGGCTAAAGGAATCAAGGGATATGGGGGAAAAGCAGGAGCAGGGTACTGATTTTAGATGATCAGCCATGATCATATCTAATGGCAGTGCTGGCTTGAAGGGTCGAATGGCCTACTCCTGCACCTATTTTTCTATGTTCCTTCTATGTTTCTAAGCCAATATTCATCCCTCACAAGCAATACTCAAAACACATTATCTGCGTGCTGCAATTGATTGAATCTTCCATGGTATGAACCATCAGTCAGATTTCCTCCAATTTGCCATATTACATGTTAAATTGCCATGTTAAAAATATATATATTATAAAGGGTGCATGGGTTTTCCGGGTGGTACGTAAAAGGCGCTATGTAATTGAACAATCACAAAGTGCTGGAGGAACTCAGCGGCTCAAGCAGCATTGTAGGGGGGAATTGACAGAAGACGATTCCGCCTTCAGCAGACTGACTAATTGAAGTATTTTTGTTTTGTTCCGTATGTTTCGCTCTTTGGCAGGAATCGAGTCCGCCTATTTCTCTGCGGCGATTTATTGATTCGAAGAGGTTTATAACAAATCTACGGTGTTTCCAAAGAAAATAGTTAAGACTGAAACATAGCGCTCGTTTCCTTGTTGAGCAGTACCCTGAAAGACGCTGCTCTGGCTTTTAACAGCATGTCACTCAAACAGCTACATTTGTGCGTTGCTAATAGCAATCTGTTGGATTTGGAAACCGATGCGCGCAGGCTAGATGGGTCTTGGCCAGTATCTTTGGTCTAGGCTACCGGACACAGTGGCGGCTTAATTGCAGGGAGTGAAATTGTACTTCCTCTTTTACAATCCGTTCCTTTTTACGGAACACGAAGTCTGATTTGCCCGTCGGGAGGAAGACTATTTATTGGACTGGTGAGAATAGGGGCAGGAACGATCTAAATTAATCTACCTTTTTTCAAACTGACATGCTTATACAGGAAGTCCAACTCAAAGATACTAGAGGATACTCCTCTAGTAGCTTTGGTCCGACTGCAGCAGTTTGCCTGAAATATTATTGATCTATTGCACGTGAACTCGAACCAGAGTAGCTTGCTTGGTTTTACTTTAATCGGATTACGCCGGGAGTGGATCTGGAGCAGTCTGTCAACCATTCTGTTGTCTTGGATGTAAGAGTTTGCGTTGCCATACTCTGATCCGATTGTGAATTCTTTAATCTCACCGCGATTTGCCGCGCTCGCTTCTCGCCTCCAATAACACTAATGCATAACTCTTATTGGCTGCATTAGACAGATGCCTCCTCTTAAATCGGATTGCTAGTAATACTTTCACTTGTATTAATTGCAAACAACTCATTTTGCTCTCCGGCCCAGCAGCATCCACAACCTGGCGGTTCGTTTATTAAAGCACGGTGACCACTTCCACTCACTCACAATTTATAGGACAACATTCACATCAACCGCAACATTTCAGGACGTAGCGATTTTTAAAAATCGCTGTTCATTGTTGACAGCATAATTATTCCACAATCCTGTCCGTTTTCTTTTCCTTAAATCAGTCACCCCGCTCTTTTACCGCAAATTACACTGTTTCGCTCGCAATAATCCCGCATTAAGTTTCATAGGTAAAGTTTATTGTCTAAATATGCGATATGTCAAAATTGTTCAAGTCAACCAGCTTTAACCTAATGTTATGGAAATATAGATCATGTTTACACAAAGCAAATGTTATACTGTATATACTATTTTCAAAATGCAAAATGCACGGAGTTGACCAAAAGGGCAGACGAGGGATAGAAGATCAGTTTGATTTTATTCGGCTAATGCTGAACGGATTTTCTTAGTTTTAGCAGATGAGATACTAGATGTTTCAAGCAGGACTTTCTTTATTTAATCGCCTTTTCTGTTGTTATTTTGTTCCAAATTCGGATTATATAAATATGAGGATGATGTGAATGATGACAGACTGCGCTCAGTGCGGCTCCCCGGCGCACGGCGGTCCTTCCATGGACCGTGGTTCTTTGTGTAGTGTCCGGTCACAAACCGCGAACTACTTGTCTGGACGTCTCCTCGCTTAATCACTTGAGTGGGGAACCATACGAGAATATTCCGTCTTTTTTTTAACACATTAGAAAATTCCTCTTTCCACTTATGCAACAATGAGCTAACAATAAACTCAAATTATAATATCGTATTTGTTTCATTTTTTCAGTTTTATCCTCAATCGACTACATAGAAACATAGAAAAAATAGGCAGTAGACCATTCGGCCCTTCGAGCCAGCACCGCCATTCAATATGATCATGGCTGATCATCTAAAATCAGTACCCCATTCATGCTTTTCCCCATATCCCTTAATTCCTTTAGCCCTAAGAGCTAAATTTAACTCTCTCGTGAAAACATCCAGTGAATTGGCCTCCACTGCCTTCTGTGGCAGAGAATTCCACAGATTCACAGCTCTCTGGGTGAAAACGTGTTTTACTCATCTCAGTCCTAAATGGCCCACTCCTTATTCTTCAACTGTGACCCCTGGTTCTGGACTCCCCTAACATCGGGAACATTTTTTCCTGCATCAAGCCTGTCCAATCCTTTAAGAATTTTATAAGTTTCTATGATCCCCTCTCATTCTTCTAAATTCCAGTGAATATTTCAGAAGCAATGAGCTATTTAACATGCATTGCATGAAACATTTAAACAAATAATTGATACAGGGAACGGTAAACCCGGTAAACCAGCGGGGATTATGTTTCTTTACATTTTTGTTCAGAACAGAAGTTATTAAGGTTTCATCTGTCATTTCCATGTGAATAGTTAACGCGGCGAAATCAATATCAAACGAATCCATAAATCACCCATTATGTCAGCACAGATCAAAATATCGCGTCTGTTATTACAATCAATAAACTATTTTCAAACAACAGAAAATATGACAAACACATTGTAACCGATTTGGATTTTTACAGGTTCATTAATTGTAAAGTAAAACAAATTCCGTGCAATGACCGGTTAGAATTATAAATAACACCCTCATATAAAATAACAGGCATTACAATCGTCTACTGTCAATCATTTGTATTATTAATATTATGGCATTTTCTTTCTCATCGGATTTCCACATAAAGTACGCCCAGCAATTATAACTGAAATCATTACTCAAGAGGTGTTTATTTCCAGTCGCACTGAAAAACCGAGTAAGAAATCTATCAGATCCCACCACTAATCTGCAGTATGTTACGTCCACATTACAGAAGTAGAGGTATTAGAGGTACGTTTTAATCTTCATCGATACAAAGACGAACCATCATGGATCTGGCGTATTTGTCGTAGAGAACTGGCAGATGTTAGCAAAGGAAAGGGTCAACGCAGAATACAACCCGTTTTCGCAAATGTCTTTTCTAACAATCGTTAAAGAAGTAGTCTCTTTGATCGCTCATGCGAGCGTGAATTGTGTGCCTGTGTATGAAAGCATTTGTGTTGATGTATGACTGTGTGAATATGTTTGTGTTACGTGTATGTTTGTGAGAGGGATATTTCTGCTACATATACCTGCTAACCATCTGAACAACCATTCCTTCCCTCATTAAATCTGCAATCAACATTAACTTCTGATGTATTTTCATGACAAAATGTTTGTGCACGGTCTATCATACACATATCTCTTTCATTATGGTTATTTGAGTTGGTCTGTTTACAAAAATTGTCATTGGAGATAATGATCTCCGCGCTTTTGAATAACTCCACACAAAGCTCCGTGCATTTTTGATTATTCTTCCATTGTGCCGTAAGCATGATGCCCATAAACACGCTTACCAGGCTTCTCCTATATATTGGGCGATATTTAATGTATAGAATATTCTGAAAATGTTTGTCAGAAGGTAGAAGTGACTCCAACAAGTATATATATTTTTCATTGAAGGTGGGGGGGGGGGGGGGGGGGCAAGGGCAGCCGAACACAGCACCCTGTGTGCACCCGCCTGTCATAACGTGATGTTTTAAAGACACCAGAACTGAAATCCAAGTACAGTGATAAATCTAATCCACGCTTTTATTATTAGCTAATCAAAAATCCGATGTCCATTAATAATTGAGAAGGAACTGACAATATCGGAACTGACGACTGCCGAGCAAATGGACAAAGCTTAGAATCCTACCCACACAAATAAAACCAAATGCTGATGCATTATCTCATTCCAGACAGTTATAAATCAGAAATATTTTACATGGGAAATTATTTTGTTGCTGTCATCTTCATAAAATTAATTGTTTTTGTCAAAAATAAACCAAACATTCTGCGTGTGGCTGAGCTTTTGTGTTTTAATAGAGAACTCGCCGACTTGTAAACGACTGCAGCGGTCGTACCTTCACAAAGAGGACTGGCGGCTTGACTTATTTAAGGGATGTGGTCTCATTTAGCATTTTAATGTTCTTACTTTAGTGAGAACAAGTTGCTGTTTGCTGTTGTTATTATTGACGAAGATGTGTTCTTTGATATCAAATACATCCCACGAGCTCCAAGAGTTTTTTTCTATCCATAATTTAAAAAAAATAAACAACATTAAGGCGGCGAAATCGAACAAAGAACCCATTTCTTGACAAGCATCGAAGCTGACTCTTTTTGAATTTAAAAAAAAAGGGAAATACAAAACAACGCGAATTATTCAATTGATAAATTCCGTATAATAAAGATAAATTTGCCCGGCACTAAATAATAACCTTCTCTCTGGGTTGAAGTAAGCGTGTTTTATACATTGTAAATAAGTATAAATAAATAAATAATTCAGCGCGTTATTGTGTTTTTTTTACTTACGCGAAAGACAAGTAAAATAGCGGTCAAATGAGGTATCCTTCCTCCCCACCCCCTTACTTTTACCACAGCATTAATAGCGGGCCACCCCTTCTGCAACCCGCTCCAGATTCGCCTTCACTCAGAGTCCCCTTAAAACTCAATAGCCGCAGGCTTGAAAAATTGCTTTGAGATTAGCCAATTATGTGTCATTAATCACAGATATGTCCAGGTATAAATCAGACAAAATGTTGGAACTCGTATATCCTTCCATTCCATTTTGCATAACAACTATCTTAAACTGCAGTTGTTACAATTCTGTTGCCGTGTACAAATCATGTAATCCTCATCTAAAAAAAACAGATCAACTGTAGACGATAACGTTGGAGAGAAGTTAAAAATTTAGATAGATGGATAGATAGATAGATAGATAGATAGATAGATAGAGAGATAGATAGATAGATAGATAGATAGATAGATAGATAGATAGATAGATAGATAGATAGATAGATAGATAGATAGATAGATAGATAGATAGATAGATAGATAGATAGAGAGAGAGATAGAGAGATACAGAGATAGAGAGATACAGAGATAGAGAGATACAGAGATAGATAAATAGTTTTTTGAAATTGGAAAAGCCAGAAGTATCCATTCTTAAAATTTACTTCTAAATCATATATTGCCGGTGTAAACTGTTTTCAAAATTACATTCTTATTTTCAAATTACAATGGCGCATTAAATAAAGAGTAGAAATCCGTTCTAGCTTCCCGAGTGGTTTGTTAACTGCTGACAAAGCGATCGAGCTTCAATCCCTTCTCTCCCCGATTTTTACATTCACTGATTTTATTTCCTAGGCGACTCATTCGTTTAGCTCTTCGAATTCAGAGCGGCATCTGTCAATCTTTTTATGTGAAGATGAAGAGGACCAAGTTACAGTAACCACGGATTGGAGTCGCACACCACGATTGAAATTTCATCAAGTGAAATGCAACGAAAAGTCCGTCGTCGTTGCCGAAACAATCACCCCGCTCAGTGACTTTTGCCATTACCGGACACTGAAAAAGTTTCAGCCATCATTTGTAAACAAAACAGCATCAGAAAATATGAGGTGTCCCCGCTATTCTAGCAACCTCGCGTCAACAGCACAATTAAAAATAAAACAATAAAATGGATTTCATTTTTTTTAATTCAATTACATGCATAAACGTTTCTCACAATGTATAGTGAAAATAAATGAACAGATTAGAAACATAAAACTATTCATTCACTTATGAATGTCAAACTGTTGTTATTTTATAGATGTCTAATTGTATTTCACTATGAATACCACGAAAACAACGTAATGAAATAATACAATTCTATATACTGTTTTTTTTCTTCATTCCGATATTGACACAACTTGAAAAGTAAATATCGTGAAATTAAACCAAAAATAACCACAATATATTTACATTTCTAATATTTACATCCCATTCAAAGCGGAATAATAACACTACATTATTTCCGTGTACTATGTTCCTAACGTTACAAAAATGATAAAGGTATTTTTGTTGCAAAGTTGTCGGTTACTAATTCAGATATGCAGCATACCTTCTCTGCAAAATAAACATTTCCTTCATAGTTCCAAACCCAACGTCCTCAGGCCCAACATTTGGGTTGATGGAGGGAAAAGCTCGAACTTCCCCTGATTAAGAAATCTTCGGCAATTTATTCTGTTCTTTACTGCTTAATACGACCCAGTGCAGGTGGCCGGCTGCACCAACACTGATTCTTTTCAATAGCGCGGCCTCCCTTATAGTCAAGTACCATATAATTAATTTTAAGTTACTCTACGCACCGTATTATTAAGATCAAAATCAAAAAGCAGTGTCAAAATGGAGTGATTAGCATATAGTTTTTTCGTCTTTTGTTGCCGCACAGTTGCAAGGGACATTGCTTTAATCCCCAAATATAAACATTCAGGTTAATGTGCATGAGCTAGTAAGACTATATTTAACATTACAAAAAAATGTTTAATAGCTGCAAAATATATCCGTCAATGCCGCTTCTAAAAGGAAAACAGTCGCGTCCCCTACTAACCAGACTGCAGAATCTTTAGTGGAAAGACAGACGAATCTGAGTGTTATAGCATCATTCACTCATCTTTGCATCGACGCTTTAGTTGTTTTCTTACAACACTACATTATAATGGTTCAATATTAAACATACTAAACCTTGCCTTGTATTTCCCTTCAGACAGAGGGTTAGAGTTAGAACAGGCAATTCGTTCCAAAACATTGCTGGATTTAACTTTACCTCAACAGCACACAAGCACTCTCGGAAAGGGTCTCTCCACCGGAACAAACTCGCCATCTAGTGATCTAAACAAAAGGTGCACACTTGTGTTCAACCAAAGGAGATTTTCTGCGGTCTAATGACGCCCCCTAATGCTGCCCTGTTTAAAAACAGGAATCACCCCTTAGTTGCATATCGAAGGCACTCCGAAAATACTAGTGACGCCAATGCATTGCGAATCCCCATAACAACTTGATAACAACTCTAGCTTTATAGTGTGCAGGAAGGAACTGCAGATGCTGGTTTACTCCCAAGATAAACTCAAAATGCTGGAGTAACTCAGCGGATCAGGCAGCATCTCTTCGGGTCTGAAAAAAGTGTCCTATTCACCACCCATTCATTCTCTCCAGAGATGCTACCTGGCCCGCTGAGATACTCCAGCATTTCGTGTCTATCTTCTAGCTTTAAGCAAATGTGCTACGTATTTTACACACGAGTCGACTACTTTTCATTTATCAAGCATTTCTTTGTCTTCGATTTCTACATTATATTTTTCGATATCACCTCAATTTTTTCTGCAGTTACTTAGAACAATTTATAAATGAGCATCGTTGACAGTTTAACTTGTGATTGGAGTCGTCGGTTAATTGGTTTAGTTCCTTCTGCAGGACAAGCTCGGTATTACGACTCTGTAAAAACATTTTTACACGGCAGGAAATTATAGCTTTCGGATGCACCTAACAGTAAAATAAAATCCCGCCAAACCTTTAAAGTTCGCAACGGCATGGTTTGTGGTATAAACTAAATGTTTAATTATTAAAGTAGAAATGCTAAGTTAAAAGTTCAGGCAGACATACAGCACAGAAACTGATCCTTCAGCTCACCAACTCGGCACGACGATCAAACATCTATTTGCACTCATTCTCGCACGTCTTATTCTCCCCAGTCCCCACATTCACATCCTCACCCCAATTCAACCACTCAAATACACACTAGGGGCAATTAAAGTGGCCTCATGACCTACCAACCACCAGCATATCTATGAAAAATGGGAGGAAGCTCAAGGATACAGAGGAAACCCACACAATCACAGGGAGAACGAGCAAACTGTATACGGACACCACTTGAAGTGAATATCTAATCCTGCACGCTGGAGCTCCGGGGCAGTGGTCCTACTAGCTAGAACACTGTCATAGAGTCATAGAGTGATACAGTGTGGAAGCAGGCCCTTTGGCCCAACTTGCCCACACTGGCCAACATGTCCCAACTCGTCCCACCTGCTTGCATTTGGCCCATATCCCTCTTCTTCTTCTTGCTTTTGACGCGGCAGAAGTCTGCAGCAAGGTGAAGCCATCCAGTTTGACATCCGTAGGTGCCCACCCTAAAAAGGGCGCATGCTCCAGGTTGGTGCCAAGCTGCGGCGCTGCAGCTGTCTTTGTTTGTTGTCGTTCGCCTGACTGAGCTCAGTTGACAGGGCTCACCACGGGGAGGTCGACAACATGAGCCCTCCATATCCCTCCAAACCTGTCTTATCTATGTACTTGTCTAACTGCTTCTTAAACGTTGTGATAGTCCTTTCCTCAACCACCTCCTCTGGCAGCTCGTTCCATACACCCACCACCCTTTGTGTGAAACTGTTATCCTTCCGATTCCTATTAAATCTTCCCCCCTTCACCTTGAACCTATGACCTCTGGTCCTTGACTCCTCTACGCTAGGTAAGAGACTCTGTGCATCTACCCGATCTATTCCTCTCATGATTTTATGCACCTCTATAAGATCACCCCTCATCCTCCTGTGCTTCAAGCAATGGATTCCCAGCCTACTCAACCTCTCCCTATACCTCAAACCCTTGAGTCCTGGCAACATCCTCGTAGATCTTCTCTGTACCTTTTCCAGCTTGACAACATCTTTCCCATAAGATGGTGCCCAGAACTGAACACAATACTCTAAATGCAGCCTCACCAACATCTTATACAACTGCAACATGATCTCCCAACTTCTATACTCAATACTCTGACTGATGAAGGCCAATGTGCCAAAAGCATTTTTGACCATCCTATTTATCTGTAACCTGCAAGGAATTATGTACCTGCTCTCCTAGATCCCTCTGCTCTGTAAAGGGCCTGTCTCACTTGGCGATTTTTTTT
Source organism: Malacoraja senta (assembly GCA_038087875.1). Taxonomy (NCBI): domain Eukaryota; kingdom Metazoa; phylum Chordata; class Chondrichthyes; order Rajiformes; family Rajidae; genus Malacoraja; species Malacoraja senta. The sequence continues at coordinate 351,691,285 of CM075977.1, forward strand.
GGCGACTGCCAGCATCATTGACTGACGTATCAGGTCACCAAATAATTTGCGGAGGGATGCGGCGTGATGAGGCGGTGACGCTATGTGATGACATATGACGCGCGGTGTTTTTTCAAGTGTCGCAACATTTCTTTTGTCGCCGCTGGATATTGAAATGTTCAAAATCTTTTGGCGACACTGATATGACGCCGGCAGTCGCCAAAAAAAATCGCCAAGTGGGACAGGCCCTTCATGCGCCCCAAAGCCCTACCATTCTCTGTGTAGGTCCTACACAAGTTAGACTTCCCACCTTTAACTTTGAATACTTTCTCTCTCATTACCAAAGAACCATAGCAACATAAAAAATTGGTTATAAAAGTACACGCAATGTCAACAAACCAAAGAACTAACTGCTAATTTCAGAAAGGGAATGTCAGGAGAATATGTCAGTTTTCATTGGTGCATTAAGTGGCAGTGAAGGAAAGTTAGCAGTTCCAAATTCCTGGCACATTAACATCTCCACATGTGCTAAGTCCATCACATAGATGTCATCTCTAAGAAGGTCCACTTCCTTAGACGTTTGAAGAGATTCTGCATGTCACCAAATACTCTAACAAACGATAACAGATGCACCGTGTAACGTATTCTGACAGGTTGCATCATGGCCTTTTTCTCGCAATACTTTTTACAGTCTTTTTCTTTTTGATGTCTCTGATTTTTGGTGTTTTGTCTGCATCCATGTGCTTATGATGTTGCTGCAGGCAAATAACTTAATTGCACCTATTCCTGACTGTTGTACCTATGACCATAAATACTTGAGACACTGGGAACTGCAGATGGTCAGGCAGTATATACAAAGAAAAATCGCAAAGTGCAGTAGTAACTCAGTGATCAGGCAGTATTTCTAGGGAACATGAATAAGTGATGTTTTGGGTCAGGACCCGATATGCCACCTATTCATGTTTTGCAGAGATGTTGCCTGACCTGCTAAGTTACTCCAGCACTTTGTAGATTTTGCTACAGTAAATTCTTGACTTAATCTGGCAATGAAGACACTTACTGTAGGTGGTCAAAGACTAATCATAGGAAGATCACACAAAACGCAGTCTGCTTCTGATTTATATGGTGACCAGTTTAGTTTACAGTGAAAAGGTTTTGTTGTGTGCTATCCCGTCAGTGGAAAGACAATACATGATTACAATCGAGCCATTTACAGTGTATCGATACATGATAAGGGAAAAAGGTAAAGCTGCAATGCAACCCGACAGTAAGCTAGGATGGTGACTTTGCACCAGTTCTGTTTAGTTTATTGTCACATGTACCAAAGTACAGTGAAAAGTTGTTGTTGTCTGCTAACCAGTCAGCAGAAAGACAATACATGATTACAATCGATCCATTTACATTGTACGATACATGATAAGGGAATAACGTTTGGTGCAAGATAAAGCCAGCAAAGTCCGATCAAGGATAGTCCAAGGGTCATCAAAGAGGTAGATAGTATTCCAGCACTGCTCTCTGGTTGAGGTACGATGATTCAGTTGCCTGATAACAGGTGGGAAGAAACTGTCTCTGAATCTGGTGGTGTGCGTTTTCACACGTATAACTTTTGCCTGATGGGAGAGGGGAGAAGAGGGAGTGGCCAAGGTGTGACTCACCCTTGATTACACTGCTGGCCTTGCTGAGGCAGTGTGAGGTATAAATGGAGTCAATACTGAACTTTATGTTATGAAATGAGCCTGACCAAGTGACTGGTGTTCCAGATGAAAAGCATTTTGCGGATAGAGATCACAACTCCATAAATTCTAAAGATTGTTTTAAAAATGGATGTCTAGAGCTTGTGTGAAGTTGGAGTAATGGAAATTACAACAATAGTAAGCAGGAGAGAGATGATTGTTGGAGCCTTGACGAGGATCTTTGCATCTTCTCTAGCCACAGGCAAGTTCCCAGAGGACTGGAGAGTAGCTAACATCGTTATTTTATTTAAGAAGTGGAGAGAATCCAGGGAATTATAGGCTGGTGAGCCTCATGTCATAGGTAGGGAAGCTATTGGGGAGCATTCTTCGGGATAGGATTTACTCCCGTTTGAAAGAAAATAAGTTAAGTCGAGACAGTCAGTAAGGCTTTGTACATGGCAGGTGTTGTCTTGCTAACATGATCAAGTTTTTTGAGGAGATAACAAAGGTGATCTATGAGGGTAGGGTGGTGGACATTGTCTACGTGGATTTTAATAAGGCATTTGATAAAGTCCCCCATGGTAGGCTGATCCAGAAGATTAAGATATAAGGGATTAACGGTAACGTAGTGATATGGATTCAGAACTAGTTTAGGGTAGTGGTGGAAGATCAATGTTCAGGCTGGAGATTTGTGACCGGTGGAATTCTGCAGGGATCTGTGCCATGACCTCTGTTGTTTGTGATATATATAAAAGATTTAGATATAAACATAGATGTGTTGGTCAGTAAGTTTACAGATGTTACCAAGATTTCTAGGGTCACAAACTGTGATGAAGGCTGTCAAAGTATACAGTGGGATATACAGTAGAACAGCTAAGTTCAAGTTCAAGTTCAAGTTTCATTTGTTGTCACATGCATCAATTGGTACAGTGAGATTTGAGTTACCATACAGCCATACGAATAAAAAGAACACAATACACGATAGAATTAAATATGAACATCCCCACACAGCGGAATCAACATTTCCCACTGTGAGGGAAGGCAATAAAGTTCAGTCATCTTCCTCTTTGTTCATCCGTGGTCGGGGCCATTGAGCCCTCCTCAGTCACTGCTACGGACGGCCCGATGTTCAGGCCCTCTCGCCGGGATGATCAAAGCTCCGGCGTCGGAATGGAAGAACACACTCAGTGGCTTGGAGTTTCCGAATCAGCCGCTTCCTACAGGAGATCGCGGCTTCCGAGTCCACAGGCCCTGCTGGGCGGAGCTCCAACACTAGTGATCCCCGGCAAGGGATCCCAGGACTCCGCGATGTTAAAGTCCACGCTGCCCGCGGCCTGAAGCTCTGCAAACCACAGCTCCACGGTGTTAAAGTCAGCAGGCTCAACACTCCAGAGCTTCAACACAGGCAATCCCCGGCAAGACATCGCCCCCTCTCCGTGATGGAATTCAGTACCGCTGCTGAAGCTCTGGCCCGTCTCCGGCAGGAAAGGCCGCGCCAATCCAGTTGGTAGGCCGCGAGGGTGGTGGGCGAAGGTGCGACTCGGAGAAAAGATACATCTCCATCCAGGTAAGTGACTGGGAAATGGTTTCCCCATATTCCACCCCCACCCCCCCCACATAAAAATGATTAAGAAACCTTTAGAACAAACTTTTTGACATACTAAAAATAACAAAAAGGGTGAAAGGATGAACAGTTGCTGGCGAGGATGCAATACCCAATGGCGCCACCCAATGGGGACCTCTATACAGAAATGGGTAGAGAAATGGCAGATTGAGTTTAATCTGAGCAAGTGTGAGATGTTGCAATTTGTGACGTTGAATGTACATCAACTGCAGGACTTTGGTTCAGATGCATTTGGAATATTGTGTGCAGTTCTGTTTGCCCCATTACAGGAAAGATAAAGAAGATGGTGAGTGTCTGGAATTTGCTGCCAGTGTGATGGCGGTGGGAAATACCATAGTGGGATTTAAGAGACTTTTGGCACATGGACATATAGGGACTGGAGGGATATGAATTATGTGGAGGCAATTATGTTGGTCTTGATATTACGTTCAAAACATACATTTTGGCTAAAGGACCTATTCCTGTGCTGTAATGTTCCATTTGATAAGAATTATGAAAGGGGTAATGTAAGTGTGATTGTACACAAAAATCCTGGAGAAACTCAACGGGTGCAGCAGCATCTATGGAGCGAAGGAAATAGGCAACGTTTTGGGCCGAAATCCTTCTTCAGACTGATGGGGGGTGGGGAGAAGAAAGGAAAAAGGCGGAGGAGCCCGAGAGCTGAGGGATGGGAGGAGACAGCCCGAGGGCTGAGGAAGGGGAGGAGACAGCAAGGGCTAGCAAAATTGGGAGAATTCAATGTTCATGCCCCCAGGATGCAGACTACCCAAGCGAAATATGAGGTGCATTTCCTCCAATTTCCGGTGGTGCTCGCTCTGGCCATGGAGGAGACCCAGGACAGAGAGGTTGGATATGGAATGGGAGGGGGAGTTGAAGTGCTGAGCCACCGGGAGGTCAGGTTGGTTATTGCGGACCGAATGAAGGTGTTCGGCGAAACGATCGCCAAGCCTCCGCTTGGTCTCACCGATGTAGATCAGCTGACATCTAGAGCAACGGATGCAATAGATGAGGTTGGAGGAGATGCAGGTGAACCTCTGTCGCACATGGAACGACTGCTTGGGTCCTTGAATGGAGTCGAGGGGGGAGGTGAAGGGACAAGTGTTGCATCTCTTGCGGTTGCAAGGTAAAGTGCCCGGGGAGGGGGTGGTACGGGAGGGAAGGGAAGAATTGTCAAGGGAGTTATGGAGGGAGCGGTCTTTGCGGATGGCAGACATGGGGGGAGATGGGAAGATGTGGCGAGTGGTGGGGTCACGTTGGAGGTGGTGAAACTGGCGGAGGATTACTTGTTGTATGTGACGGCTGGTGGGGTGAAAGGTGAGGACTAGGGGGACTCTGCCCTTGTTGCGAGTGGAGGGATGGGGAGAGAGAGCAGTGTTGCGGGGTATGGCAGAGACCCTGGTGCGAGCCTCATCTATGGTGGAGGAGCAGAAACCTTGTTCCCTGAAGAATGAGGACATTTCGGATGCCCTGGAGTGGAACGCCTCATCCTGGGAGCAGATGCGGCATAGACGGAGGAATTGGGAGTAGGGGATGGAGTCCTTACAGGAAGCAGGGTGGGAAGAAGTGTAGTCCAGATAGCCATGGGAGTCAGTAGGTTTATAGTGGATGTCGGTAAGAAGTCTATCACCTGCGATGGAGATAGTGAGGTCAAGGAATGGTAGGGAAGTGTCGGAAAGGGTCCAGGTGTATTTGAGTGCCGGATGGAAGTTGGTGGGAAGCGGATGAAGTCAGTCAGTTGTGTGTGGGTGCAGGAGGTAGCACCAAAGCAGTCGTCGATGTAGCGGAGGTAGAGGTCGGGGATGGGGCCCTGGTATGTATTGAACAAGGATTGTTCTACGTACCCGACAAAGAGGCAGGCGTAGCTGGGGCCCATGCGTGTGCCCATAGCTACGCCTTGTATTTGGAGGAAATGGGAGGAGTCAAACGAGAAGTTATTGAGGGTAAGGACCAGCTCCGCTAGGCGGAGGAGGGTGTCAGTGGCCGGGTATAGGTTGCTTCTCTGGTCGAGGAGGAACCGGAGGGCTTTGAGACCATCCTGGTGGGGGATGGAGGTGTAGAGTGACTGGATGTCCATGGTGAAGATGAGGGGGTGAGGGCCTAGAGAATGGAATGTGCGGAGATGACGGAGAGTGTCTGAGGTGTCTTGAACATAGGTAGGGAGGGATTTAACCAGGGGGGATATGATGGAGTCAAGGTAGGTGGAAATGAGTTCGGTGGGGCACGAACAGACAGAGACAATGGGTCTACCGGGACAGTCAGGTTTGTGGATTTTGGGGAGAAGGTAAAATCGGGCTGTGCGGGGCTGGGGAACGATGAGGTTGGAGGCTCGGTCAGGCAGGGCGTGGGAGTTGATGAAGTCGGTGATGGTGCTGGAGATGGTGGCATGGTGCTCGTCAGTGGGGTCGTGGTCCAGGAGTAAGTAGGAGGAGGTGTCCGAGAGTTGGCGCGTGGCTTCAGCTTTGTAGAGATCGACGCGCCAGACTACCACGGCACCTCCCTTGTCGGCGGGTTTGATAACCCAATCTAGGTTGTTGCGGAGTGAGTCGATGGCAGTGCGTTCAGGGGGGGAGAGATTGGAGTGAGACAGGGGAGGGGAGAAGTTGAGGCGGTTGATGTCACGCCGGCAGTTTTTGATAAAGAGTTCTAATGCCGGAAGGCCACGAGGGGGGTTCCACGTGGAGGGGGTGCATTGGAGATGGGAAAAGGGGTCATCAGTGGGGGGCGAGGACTCCTACCATGGAAGTGCGCTGTGAGGCGGAGGCGACGGTAGAAGAGTTCCAAGTCATGGAGGGCGCGGAACTCATTGAGGTGGGGACGGAGGGGGACAAAGGTAAGACCTCTGCTGAGGACAGATCATTCGATGTCGGAGAGGGGGAGGTCGGGGGGGATGGTGAACGCGGTTGATGTCACGGCGGCAGTTGATGTCACGGCGGCACAATCTAAGTGTGATTGTTCTTTAAATCCTCTGAACAATGGCAACCCAAATGTATAATTGGTCAAAAGAGAAGTGCAATCAGTTGGCTGTTTTAGTTAGAATGGTGACAAAGATTTTGCATGTGGAATATGGACACGGGATTGTCGCAAAATCTGGATTGATAAGAATAAAAAGATGATCAGTAAAAGAAAAATGAATATGAATTACACTCAATGTTTAGAGAAATTCATAATTAGTTAATAATGAAATTCAATGCAATAACATATCCAAGCAGAGGAGAGATTAGTTTAATTTATCATTATGTTCACCATGGACATTGTGGGATGAAGGTCCTGTTGCTGTGTTATACCGTTCTATGTTCGAATGCTAATGGTATAATAGTTCTATGTTCTAATGGTATAATGTTGCATTGGTCCTCAATTGGCTACAAACAGATATGGACCGGTTCAGCGACTGGGCAACAATATGGCAATTAGGAGACTAATGACGTTGAGGAATGTAAGGTTATTCACATTGGTAGAAAGCATAGAGTTAAAAAAAATAACGAGCTGTGAAAACAGTGCACAGGCAAAATGCTAAAAGGAATTATTTAATAGGATTGAGGCTGGGGAGTCCAGACTGGGGATGTGGATCTTGATCAAATGTAGGCCTGAACTAAGAGTATTAAGGAAGGAACTGCAGATGCTTGAGTCTGAAGAAGGGTTTCGGCCCGAAACGTTACCTATTTCCTTCGCTCCATAGATGCTGCTGCACCCGCTGAGTTTCTCCAGCACTTTTGTGTACCTCTGAACTAAGAGTAATTTGTTTGTTTAAGGTGTTGTGAATCAAAGGGAGTTCATGCTCAAGGTGCTGTGAATAATGTGATATTGAGTACATTTAAACTCAAATGATAAGATCTACCTAGTTCTGTGAAACAAAGGATTTGCAGACTAGTCAGACAAGTGGAAATGAGTTTGAGGATTATCTTTAATCTTATCAAATGGTGGTGGGCCTTTTGCCCTTTCCTGCTAATTTGCATGTTCATATGCTATCATTTTAAGCAGTTTCAATAAAAACAGTAATTAATATTTGTAATAAAAAAATTAAAAATATAATAAAAGCTAATGCTGCATTAACTCAAGTCATGTGATCACTGCCCTCATGGTCATTTTATTGCCATCTAAGTGCTTTTTCTTTTATTTCATATTTTCGACAACAGTTGTGTTTTAATTTCAAATACCATTTTTTTTCCTTTCTGCCATCATTTATCTTCTTTCAGTTATATCTTCTCCAGACAGATCTACAATGGTTAACACGCCCTTATTGATTTCTTTCCAATGACACTATCCATGTCATTCAGAATGACTCCCTTGGGCCCATTGTCACAGAGACTAAATGTCTCTGGATAGAACAGAATAGAGTTATGTTCTATCCACCACTCCAAATTCATTGCAACTTAAAACACATCTGTTTCCTCACTTTTCCAGTTTTGATGAAAGATCGCAAAACCTAAAAATGATTTCTCCGCATACACAGCCTGCCTTGCTGTATGTTTCCAGTATTCTCCCCTTTTATTTGACATTTGAAACACTTGTAAGGTTTTTGCCTTTAATTTTGTGAGATATTCATCATGATGAGAAATGCATATTGGCTGTAAGCAGTAGGCTCTTGAAACAACATCTTGGAACAAGCAGAGCCCCCCCCCCCCCTCCCATTTCCCCCCTCTCTCTTTTCCTTATGCTCCCCCCCCCCCCCCCCCCCCCCCCCGCCCGCCCGAGTATGATGTTGTGGGAATTACAGAGACATGGCTGCAAGAGAGCCAGGGCTGGGAACTGAATATTCAAGGGTATACCTCCTATCGAAATGACAGACAGGAGGGCAGAGGGGGTGGGGTAGCTCTGTTGGTGAGGAATGAAATTCAGTCCCCTGCAAGGGGTGACATTGAATCAGGAGATGTGGAGTCAGTATGGATAGAACTAAGGAATTGTAAGGGTAAAAAGACCCTAATGGGACTTATCTACAGGCCCCCAAACAGTAGCCTGGACATAGGGTGCATGTTGAATCAGGAGTTAAAATTGGCATGTAGCAAAGGTAATGCTGCGGTTGTTATGGGAGATTTCAACATGCAGGTAGACTGGGAAAATCAGGTTGGTACTGGACCCCAAGAAAAGGATTTGTAGAGTGCCTTTGTGATGGATACTTAGAGCAGCTTGTATTGGAGCCTACCAGGGAGAAGGCAATTCTGGATTTAGTGTTATATAATGAACCGGATTTGATAAAGGAACTTGAGGTTAACTAGCCATTAGGAGGTAGTGACCATAATATGGTCAGGTTTAATCTACAATTGGAGAGGGAGAAGGGTAGATCGGAGGTGTCAGTGTTACAGTTGAATAAAGGGGACTATGGGGCCATGAGGGAGGAGCTGGCCAAAGTTGACTGGAAAGATACCCTAGGTATTTTTTGGAATAATACAGAAGGTGCAGGATCAGTTCATTACTAGGAGGAAGAAAGATTCCAAGAGGAGTAAGGGGCGACCGTGGCTGACAAGGGACATCAGGGACAGTATAAAAATAAAAGAGAAGTACAACGTAGCAAAGATGAGCGGGAAGCACGGGAGCACCTCAAGGCTGCGTGCTCAGCCCCCTGCTGTACTCACTCTATACTCACGACTGCGTAGCCGGTCATAGTGCGAACTCGATCATCAAGTTCGCTGACGACACCACTGTTGTGGGACGTATCACTGATGGGGATGAGTCAGAGTACAGAAGAGAGATCGAGCAACTGTCCATATGGTGCCAGCACAATAACCCAGCCCTCAACACCAGCAAAACCAAGGAACTGATTGTGAATTTTGGAAGGAGTAGGATGGGGACCCACAGTCCCGTTTATATCAATGGGTCGATGGTTGAAAGGGTCAAGAGTTTTAAATTCCTGGGCGTGCACATCTCTGAAGATCTTTCCTGGTCCGAGAACACTGATGCAACTATTAAGAAAGCACATCAGCTCCTCTACTTCCTGAGAAGATTACGGAGAGCCGGTTTGTCAAGGAGGACTCTCTCTAACTTCTACAGGTGCACAGTAGAGAGCATGCTGACCGGTTGCATCGTGGCTTGGTTCGGCAACTTGAGCGCCCTGGAGAGGAAAAGACTACAAAGAGTAGTAAACACTGCCCACTCCATCATCGGCTCTGACCACCCTTCCATCGAGGGGATCTATCGCAGTCGCTACCTCAAAAAGGCTGGCAGCATCATCAAGGACCCACACCATCCTGGCCACACACTCATCTCCCTGCTACCTTCAGGTAGAAGGTACAGGAGCCTGAAGACTGCAATGACCAGGTTCAGGAATAGCTACTTCCCCACAGCCATCAGGCTATTAAACTTGGCTTGGACAAAACTATGAACATTAATAGCCCATTATCTGTTATTTGCACTATCAGTTTATTTATTCATGTGTGTATATATTTAAATAATGATATATGGACACACTGATCTGTTTTGTAGTCAATGCCTTCTATGTTCTGTTGTGCTGAAGCAAAGCAAGAATTTCATTGTCCTATCAGGGACACATGACAATAAACTCACGTGAACTTGAACTTGAACTTGAGGATTGGGTAATGTTTAAAGAGCAACAGAAGATAACTAAAAAGACAATACGGGGAGAAAAGATGAGGTACGAAGGTAAGCTAGCCAAGAATATATAGGAGGATAGTAAAAGCTTCTTTAGGTATGTGAAGAGGAAAAAATTAGTTAAGGCCAAAGTTGGATCCTTGAAGACCGAAAAATGTGAATTTATTATGTGGAACAAGGAAATGGCAGATGAGTTGAAGTGGTACTTTGAATCCATCTTCACTAAGGAGGACACAAACAATCTTCCTGATATAGTAGTGGCCAGAGGATCTGGGGTGACGGAGGAACTGAAGGAAATCCACATTATGCAGGAAATGGTGTTGGGTAGACTGATGAGACTGAAGGCTGATAAATCCCCAGGGCCTGATGGTCTGCATCCCAGGGTACTTAAAGAAGTGGTTCTAGAAATCGTGGATGCATTGGTGATAATTTTCCAATGTTCTATAGACTCAGGATCCGCTCCTGTGGATTGGAGGGTAGCTAATGTTATCCCACTTTTTAAGAAAGGTGGGAGAGAGAAAACAGGGAATTATAGACCAGTTAGGCTGACATCGGTGGTGGGGAAGATGCTGGAGTCAATTATTAAAGATGAAATAGCCGCACATTTAGATAGCAGTAACAGGATCGGTCCGAGTCAGCATGGATTTACGAAGGGGAAATCATGCTTGACTAATCTTCTGGGATTTCTTGCGGATGTAACTAGGAAAATGGACAAGGGAGAGCCAGTGGATGTAGAGTACCTGGTCTTTCAGAAAGCATTTGATAAGGTCCCACATAGGAGATTAGAGGGCAAAATTAGGGCACATGGTATTGGGGGTAGAGTGCTGACATGGATAGAAAATTAGTTGGCAGACAGGAAACAAAGAGTAGGGATTAACGGGTCCCTTTAAGAATGGCAGGCAGTGACTAGTGGGGTACCGCAAGGCTCGGTGCTGGGACCGCAGCTATTTACAATATACATCAATGATTTGGATGAAGGGATTTAAAGTAACATTAGCAAATTTGCAGGTGACACAAAGCTGGGTGGCAGTGTGAACTGTGAGGATGATGCTATGAGAATGTACTGTGACTTGGACAGGTTGGGGGTGTGGGCAGATGCATGGCAGATGAAGTTTAATGTGGATAAATGTGAGGTTATCCACTTTGGTATCAAAAACAGGAAGGCAGATTACTATCTAAATGGCGTCAAGTTGGGAAAAGGGGAAGTACAACGGGATCTGGGGGTCCTTGTTCATCAGTCTATGAAAGTAAGCATGCAGGTACAGCAGGCAGTGAAGAAAGCGAATGGCATGTTGGCCTTTATAACAAGAGAAATTGAGTATAGGAGCAAAGAAGGTCTGGTCTGAAGCTCTGGTCTGGTCTGAAGAAGGGTTTCGGCCCGAAACGTTGCCTATTTCCTTCGCTCCATAGATGCTGCGGCACCCGCTGAGTTTCTCCAGCACTTTTGTCTACCTATAGGAGCAAAGAGGTCCTTCTGCAGTTGTACAGGGCCCTAGTGTGACCACACCTGGAGTATTGTGTGCAGTGTTGGACCCCTAATTCGAGGAAGGACATTCTTGCTATTGAGGGAGCGCAGCGTAGGTTTACAAGGTTAATTCCGGGGATGGCGGGACTGTCATATGCTGAGAGAATGGAGCGGCTGGGCTTGTACACTCTGGAGTTTAGAAGGATGAGAGGGAATCTTATTGAAACATATAAGATTGTTAAGGGTTTGGACCCGCTAGAGGCAGGAAACATGTTCCCGATGTTGAGAGAGTCCAGAACTAGGGGCCACAGTTTAAGAATAAGGGGTAAGCCATTTAGAACGGAGACGAGGAAACACTTTTTCTCACAGAGAGTTGTGAGTCTGTGGAATTCTCTGCCTCAGAGGGCGGTGGAGGCCGGTTCTCTGGATACTTTCAAGGGAGAGCTAGATAGGGCTCTTAAAGATAGCGGTGTCAGGGGATATGGGGAGAAAGCAGAAACGGGGTACAGATTGGGGATGATCAGCCATGATCACATTGAATGGCAGTGCTGGCTCGAAGTGCCAAATGGCCTACTCCTGCACCTATTGTCTATTGTCTATTGAGATGCACACGAATTTCTCCCTTTTCCCACCATCCCCTTCCTCTATATTCCTTCCTCTGGCTTTTTATGGATCTCGACCCCCAATATCACCTATCCATGTTCTCCAGAGATGCTGCCTGACCCGTTGTGCTACTCTAGCACTTTGTGTCTTTTTCCTTTCAGCAATGTCCTGTTTGAGAGCTATGAATTCAACAGGAAACAACATGCTACTGGTCAGATATGTTTTCCGTATCAGAGGACATGGACTAATATTGCTGAAAGGGTGTGAGTCTGACTTCACATAGGGAGAAGAGCCAAATAAAATCCAACCTCTGTTTGGTTTTGTGGATGTGAATGTAATCATGTATTAGCTTTCTGCTGACTGGTTAGCACGCAACAAATGCTTTTCACTGTACCTCAGTACACGTGACAATAAACTAAACTGAATCTGACAGACTATTTTGACAGGTTAGAAAGGAAAAAGCCAAGTTGGAGCAACTCATATTCACTAACGAGTTTTACAGATAGAATGCGTGAGGTAATGAGGATTAGCAAAATCCCATGGAAGACCAGATTCCTCTCTGCTTTCCATGATCAGTGGTTCCCATTTTAAATTCCTATAACCTATTATTCCACTTCAAATTATCTGTTCCCTGATTCTATATAATTATTATTCTCTTATTATTGTGTGTGTTCATTGACTACTATTGTTAATATCTTCCGTGCCGTGTGGTGTCTATGATATGAAATGTGGTTTACTGTAGTGATTGATTTATACTCATGTTGAATTAGATCCAACACAACATTCATCCACTCATTCTGTCAATATATGCACACTCTGGTGTAGCTAGCACCTCCACTTTTGTGATCAACATATGAATCTTTGCATTGCTTTTAAAATCTTAGTAAATTTTACTAAATGTTACTACTTCATCGTATATAGAAATTATGGGATGATGAATAGAATGTAATGTAAGTTTTGTTTCAAAAGTATCTAGCAAGCCAACAAGCTATTAGGTTGTTTAACACACATAGGTAGACATCATGAGCTATGTGAAGTTCCTGACCCTTGTGTCACCTACAAACCTTAAAATTATCTTCTTCATGTTCAGGTTATCAATACAAAGAAGAGTAGCCCCAATGAACACTCCTGTCCCACACATGTTGTTTAACTACTTGTTATGTCTGGACTGTTTATGTCTTCACTGTTTACCTGTAATCATGAACATTATTCACTTCCTTACGAGCTCTAAGCGTATATCAATATTAAAAATAATAGTGGTCCCATTTTTGATCACTGAGAGATATCCATCTATGCTTCTATTGTCTGATAATACAAATGCACTATTACGTTCTACGTCTGTCTCTTAACCAATGTAATGTCCACATTTCATGCTACCAGTCCTTTGTGAACGTTATTGCTATTGTGCAAGAAGGTCAGGAAATTGCAATATCCAAGCTAAATGCCTTTCATACTTGAGAGTCTGCATGTGCTTTATCTAAAAGAAAAAAACGTAAAATACTGGGTTCTTAAAAAAAAAGAATCCAGTTACAAATAAAATTGAATTTTAACTCGATTTCTATGCTATGCATTGATGACAAACACAAGAGAATATCCCTTTGACAAATAATATTTGCCCAGAATGGAAAGGTAGAGATTGAACTATTTCAAAGGCAGACCTTAGAGCAAAAAACCCCACACATGAAGGATAATGTGAATCAGATAGAATGGCCCTGTTGTAAGGTACATGCTGGATGCTCCCATTATTTCGCACATAAGCCAACCCCATGATGGAGACAAGCAATTATTGTGAATTACATGTCCTTTTTATTATGTCTCCATAGCATCCATACCTATAAATAGGCTGACCTAAAGCACAATGGTGTTGGGACTTTCAAGAGCTTTTACAGTGCTGGGAAGAGAAAGAAGGATGTGTAAAGTAATCTGAAATATACTAAACAAGCATATGAAATGACAACCCAGCTAAGATTAGGATAAAGAATGGCAAGCAGGCTTTGTACAATCATAGCTTGTTTGAACATAAATTTATTTCCCTGTGAAATGTACTTTAACCCTAATACACGCACTGTCACAAATGTTAACACATTGGAATGAAGCAAGAAAATAAAGGAAATAACTGGTCAGGCAGAATATGAGAAGAGTGCAAAAGTATTAACATTGAGGCAGAATAGTGGCGCAGCTGGTAAAGCAGCAGTCTTGCCGAGTCAGAGACCGAGCTTCGATCCTGACTTCAGGTGCTGTCCATGTGAAGTTTGCATGTTCTCCCTGTGAACAGGTGGGTTTCCAATTTCCTCTCACATCCCAAAAATGGCGTGTTAGTAACTTAATCAACCTCTGTATATTGCCCCTAGTGTGTAGGAAGTGGATGCGAAAAAGAAATCACATTGAACTAATGTGAATGATTGAACGATGACCGGCGTGGACTTGATGGGCCGAATGGCCTATTTCCATATTACATAGAAACATAGAAACATAGAAAATAGGTGCAGGAGTAGGCGATTCGGCCCTTCGAGCCTGCACCGCCATTCAATATGATCATGTCTGATCATCCAACTCAGTATCCTGTACCTGCTTTCTCTCCATACCGCCTGATCCCTTTAGCCACAAGGGCCACATCTAACTCCCTCTTAAATATAGCCAATGAACTGGCCTCAATTACATTCTGTGGCAGAGAATTCCAGAGATTCACCACTCTCTGTGTAAAAAATGTTTTTCTCATCTCAGTCCTAAAAGATTTCCCCTTTATCCTTAAACTGTAACCCCTTGTTCTGGACTCCCCCAACATTGGGAACAATCTTCCTGCATCTAGCCTGTCCAACCCCTTAAGAATTTTGTAAGTTTCTATAAGATCCCCCCTCAATCTTCTAAATTCCAGCGAGTAAAAGCCGAGTCTATCCAGTCTTTCCTCATATGAAAGTCCTGACATCCCAGGAATCAGTCTGGTGAACCTTCTCTGTACTCCCTCTATGGAAAGAATGTCCTTCCTCAGATTAGGAGACCAAAACTGTATGCAATACTCCAAGTGTGGTCTCACCAAGATCCTGTACAACTCCAGTAGAGCCTCCCTGCTCCTATACTCAAATCCTTTTGCTATGAATGCTAACATACCATTCGCTTTCTTCACTGCCTGCTGCACCTGCATGCCCACTTTCAATGACTGGTGTACCATGACACCCAGGTCACGCTGCATCTCCCCTTTTCCTAATCAGCCACCATTCAGGTAATAGTCTACTTTCCTGTTTTTAACCTCACATTTATCCACATTATACTGCATCTGCCATGCATTTGCCCACTCACCCAGCCTATCCAAGTCATCTTGCAGCCTCCTAGCACCCTCCTCACAGCTAGCACTGCCCCCCAGCTTCGTGTCATCCGCAAACTTGGAGATGTTGCATTCAATTCCCTCGTCCAGATCATTAATATATATTGTAAATAGCTGAGGTCCCAGCACTGAGCCTTGCGGTGCCCCACTAGTCACTGCCTGCCATTCTGAAGAGGACCCGTTTACTCCTACTCTTTGCTTCCTGTCTGCCAGCCAGTTCTCTATCCACATCAATACTGAACCCCCAATACCGTGTGCTTTAAGGTTGTATATTAATCTCTTATGTGGGACCTTGTCGAAAGCCTTCTGAAAATCCAGATATAACACATCCACTGGTTCTCCCTTATCCACTCTACTAGTTACATCCTCGAAAAATTCTATAAGATTCGTCAGACATGATTTACCTTTCATAAATCCATGCTGACTTTGTCCAATGATTTCACCATTTTCCAAATGTGTTGCTATCCCATCTTTAATAACTGACTCTAGCAGTTTCTCCACTACCGATGTTAGACTAACTGGTCTGTAATTCCCCGTTTTCTCTCTCCCTCCCTCCCTTTTTAAAAAGTGGGTTTACATTAGCTACCCTCCAATCCTCAGGAACTACTCCAGAATCTAAAGAGTTTTGAAAAATTATCACTAATGCATCCACTATTTCTGGGGCTACTTCCTTAAGTACTCTGGGATGCAGCCTGTTTGGCCCTGGGGATTTATCGTCCTTTAATCCATTCAATTTACCTAACACTACTTCCCAGCCAACCTGGATTTCCTTCAGTTCCTCCATCTCATTTGACACCCGGTCCCCTGCTATTTCCGGCAGATTAATTAAATCTTCCTTAGTGAAGACAGAACCAAAGTAGTTATTCAATTGGTCTGCCATGTCCTTGTTCCCCATGATCAGTTCACCTGTTTCTAACTGCAAGGGACCTACATTTGTTTTAACTAATCTTTTTCTCTTGACATATCTATAAAAACTTTTGCAGTCAGTTTTTATGTTCCGTGCCAGTTTTCTTTCATAATCTATTTTCCCTTTCCTAATTAAAACCTTTGTCCTCCTCTGCTGGACTCTGAATTTCTCCCAGTCCTCTGCTTTTTCTGGCTAATTTGTATGCTTCATCTTTTGTTTTGATACTATCCCTGATTTCCCTTGTTATCCACGGATGCACTACCTTCCCTGATTTATTCTTTTGCCAAACTGGGATGAACAATTGTTGTAGTTCATCCATGCAGCCTTTAAATGCCTTCCATTGCATATCCACCGTCAACCCTTTAAGTATCAATTGCCAGTCTATCTTGGCCAATTCACGTCTCATACCCTCAAAGTTACCTTTCTTTAAGTTCAGAACCCTTGTTTCTGAATTAATTATGTCACTCTCCATCCTAATGAAGAACTCAACCATATTATGGTCACTCTTGCCCAAGGGGCCACGCACAACAAGCCTGCTAACTAACCCTTCCTCATTACTCAATACCCAGTCTAGAATAGCCTGCTCTCTCGTTGGTTCCTCTGCATGTTGATTTAGAAAACTATCCTGCATACATTCCAAGAAATCCTCTTCCTCAGCACCCCTGCCAATTTGATTCACCCAATCTATATGTAGATTGAAGTCACCCATTATAACAGTTTTACCTTTGTTGCACGCATTTCTAATTTCCTGTTTGATGCCATCCCCAACTCCACTACTACTGTTAGGTGACCTGTACACAACTCCCATTAGCGTTTTCTGCCCCTTAGTGTTTCGCAGCTCTACCCATATTGATTCCACATCCTCCATGCTAATGTCCTTCCTTTCTATTGCATTAATCTCCTCTCTAACCAGGAAAGCTACCCCACCTCCTTTTCCTTTCTGTCTATCCCTCCTGAATATTGAATATCCCTGGATGTTCAGCTTCCAGCCTTGGTCACCCTGGAGCCATGTCTCCGTGATCCCAACTATATCATAATCATTAATAGCTATCTGCACATTAAACTCATCCACCTTATTACGAATGCTCCTTGCATTGTGACACAAAGCCTTCAGGCTTGTTTTTACAACACTCTTACCCCTTATACAATTATGTTGAAAAATGGCCATTTTTTATTTTTGCCCTGGATTTGTCTGCCTGCCACTTTTACTTTTCACCTTGCTACCTATTGCTTCTACCCTCATTTTACACCCCCTCTGTCTCTCTGCTCACACATTTAAGAAACCCACCACCTCTTATTCTCTGTTTATTATCTTTTTCTTCTTTCCCCCCTACATGTTGGGTCTGGGTGCTTCCCTTCTCTGCCTCCTGCCTCACACCCTACTACTAGCTTTCTCTATTTGAGTCCCTCCCCCCAACCGTTCTGTATCTTTCAATCATTTTCATGTGATTGATCTTTCCTTTAGAACCTTTATTTCAGGTTTCAAGTGCCTGCTGTCTGTGGGTTTTCTATTACGAGTAAATCTTTGGATCTATTTATTTGATACAACTGTTAAAAGAAAGGAATGCTACAATCGCCTTTAGTGCTGACTCCATTAATAGGCACAGATTCAACATGCAACTTCCATGACTGATTATAAGATAAAATGCTACGTAACAGTGATGACTAAATCCTGATCTCAATACGTCCCCTCTTCACATGGTAGTTCACGTGGTAGTTCAGCAAGAAACCATCCAACAACTGCCTTCTGCCTGTGTTGTATCCACCTAATCAAACAAAATATTTAAGCTCTGTGATCTATTGCACCAGATGGTGCCGGGAAATTCAATGCTAGCCTCTTGTTGCAATCTGAGATGTTCAGTGCTAAGTGGTAACATGAGCAGCCATGCTTATTGCATAACATTCAATAAAACTGTGAGTATTACTTTATCGGACCAATTTTATAAACAGTTTTGGTTATAGAGTCATGTTTACTTGGCAGATGCAAGCCATGAAAAGAAATGAATGCTTCATTGCTTGCACCAAACACGCATTATAGTGGCTGCAATGGTTTTCCTTCCTCTGAAATGCAGTGGAGTCAAATTTTGGAAATGGAGAACAAAACACAGCTGCCAGTGTAATGCACTTTTAACTTGGCCAAATAAGGACAATATTTTACCCCCTCCCCCCACCCCAGTATAGGAGCACTTAAAAAAACAAGTTTAATATACTGTAATATTTCATCAACTTATGAATGTTGTACCCTTTATCTGTACATTGTGGATGGCTTGATTGTAATCATGTACAGATTTTTCTTTGACTGGATAGCACGCAAACAAAAGCTTTTCACTGTACCTCCGTATACTTGACAATTTGTCTAAACTAAACTAATCCATATCTACCTATCTATACATAACTAAAGTTCTGATCTTGTGTTCTTCCGGTTTGTGCAGTTTTTCTATTTGCGCAAAAACGGTACTCGGCAGTGCTATGATTTTTCGTCAGCTCACTCACCGTTCTCCTATGCTGTGAGTGCAACAAGTTTTGTTCCGATCGGTGGTATATTGTAAAAGTTAGCGAAGTTTAAAAATCGTAAAAACCGCGCGTGCGCAGATCGATCTCCTCTCCTGCCAGTCAGCGCCGCGCGGAATAGACTGTTCTGTCACTCCCCGGGACGGTCCGCCCCTTCCTGTACCATCGCTTCTTTACTGGAGCTGATGGCGGCCGGCGGAGGTCTCCAACCGGACACAGTTTTAGGAGGGACCGGAAGCGGCATGGCGCAGCGATGTAGCCAAATGGAAAGCGTTGAATTAGATCCCGGCGGAGGAGAGTGTCTAGCGCCCACTGTGAGTCCCAAACACACCACCATCGCAACGCCCTGCAGCTCCATCACCTTCCCCTCAGGTCCCCCTCACTGGCCACCTTCCGAGCTCGCCCCCCACCCCTACACCACCCCCCCCCCCCCCGCCGCCCACACGACGGTGCGGCTGTAGCTGCTGGAGCTCCGGGCCGAGCCGAGGCCTGGCTCTGAGGGCGCCGACGGCTGATGCTCCTCCAGGGCCATGCAAGAAGGGAGAGGAGCGGCAACCTCGAGATCCTGGGGAGGGAGAGTGGGGGAGGAGAGGGGATAGAGGGAGAGGAGGGGAGTAAGGAGGGGAGTGGAGTTATGGAGGGAGGGAGGGAGTGACTGAGGGTAGGGAAAAGTAGAGGTGAGGGAGGGATTGGGGAGGGTAGGAGGAGAGGGAAAAGAAGAGAGAGGAGGTGAGGAAGGAGAGTGGGGGAGGAGGATAGAGGCAGAGGTGGGGGGCAGTTGAGATGGGGGGAGTAGGGGAGGTAGGGAGTGGGAAATGGAGGGAGAGGAGGGCAGTGGGGGAGGTGAGGAGGGATAGTGGGGGAATAGGGGGTGGTGAGGAGTGGGGAAGATGGGGATAGAGAAATAGCGGGTAGGGAGGGGAGAGGAGTTATGGAGGGAGGGAGTGAGAGAGGGATGGAGGGAGGAAGGGAGGGAGGGAGGGAGGGAGGGAGGGAGGGAGGGAGGGAGGGAGGGAGGGAGGGAGGGAGGGAGGGAGGGAGGGAGGGAGGGAGGGAGTGACTGAGGGTAGGGGAAAGGAGAGGTGAGGGAGGGATGAGGGAGGGATTAGGGAGGGGAGGGGAGGGGGAGAGGAAAGATGAGGGAGCGTTGAGGGGAAGAGAGTGCTAGGGATGAGGGGAAATGAGCTGCGCCTATGCAGTTGCGGGCTATGGGTGTGTGGTGGAATATTGCATTGGGGAACCAAGCCTCCTGTGTGACAGGGACCCAACGGATCCCACTTAGTCTAGTATAACCAAATATCCATTGCATTGGACAATCTTTGATTTTTTCTTGCTTTGAACAAGGGAAGATATAACATGGAGGGTTAATTTTCATTTCTGTATTCTGAAGCTTAATAAGGTGAGTTGCAGCCTCAGAATTGGTTTCATAGCATCACTGGTTCATAATAACTACAAAAGGGGATGATGAGATGTTTAAAGGCAGTTCTCAGAGTAACTTTCATATCTAATTGGTTTTGGTTTGCAATGTCAACCAGCCATCCCTGAAGAAACCTAATATAGGATGCCTCAATTAGGAAACGTACAATTTAGTTAATTGTTATCAGGCAACATATTGTTTTGATGATAAAAAGGGCAGTGCTAATACTAGCATACATGAGTGTACATTCTATACTCCACTAAATGGCCATGTACAGTAGAGGGTATAGAAAGAGTCAGACAAATAGGTACTTCCTGGTTAATTGGCAATAGGATTAGAGGGAAGATGAAGAAAAACGTTCTCATCTAAATTGTGGTGGAGGCAGAAACCCTCAACAGTTTTGAAATGTAGTTGAATAAACATTTAAAGAATATTAGTCTTCTCGTTTATGGATCAAGAGCTAGGAAGTGGAAGTAACCTAAATACAGTAGCTCCATTATAGAACATAGTGGACTGAATGGCTTTCTTTTGTGCCAAAAATGTATGTAATTCTAAAAGTCATTCAGATGTCCTAGGTAACCTAGCAAGAGCTGCAAGAAGTTTAAAATGGAGGAGTTGGAATCTTCATTGTTAGCAACTATCTATGAAAATTACATGAATACAAACTATTAATTGAAGTTCGTGAAAATCATCTTTCATGATATATTTGTTTTTGTGGTGTGACATAAAGTTGATTAATGTTACATATCTGGCCCTTGCCCCACAGTTCTCTTACATTTTGTCAACACCTGGCTGGTCTCCGCGACAAGGTCATGGCACGTAGCGGCCTTATCCGACGCCTGGCAGGAACAAGTTGGGGAGCCAGTCCATCAACTCTACGCACCTTTGCCTTAGCTCTTGTGTTTGCCGCAGCTGAGTACTGCGCACCCGTATGGAGTAGAAGTAGACATACTAGCCTGGTAGACATGAGCCTGAACAGCACCTTGCAAACCATCACTGGGTGCCTTCAACCTACTCCAGTCGAGCAGCTCCCTATACTTGCAGGCATTCCGCCTGCAGTGATCCAAAGGCAAGCAGCAACCCTGGCACTATCTCCTCGTGCCAGGCACCCAGATCATCTCCTCCATCAGGCTATCAGCAGAGAGCAAAAGCCACCCCGACTGAAGTCCCGTCACCCCTTAGCTCCACATGGAAAACAACTCTTAGAATCCATCCAGCCAACTGAGACAAAAGCACACTGGATAGCCACCAAGTGGTCACAGGAGTGGAAGGCAACCTCATCTCCATTACACAGCTACATCTCTTCACCAGAAAAGCTGTCCAGGGTCTGACCTCCCCAGAGGAGCATGGGTGAAGCTCAACAGACTTCGTACTGTAGTTGGGCGTTTCAATGCCAGCTTGTGGAGATGGGGGCTCCGCCAGAGCCCAGCCTGTGAATGCGGAGCAGAACAACAGACAGCCAATCATGTCATCTCTGGGTGCCCGCTCTACCACCCACCAAATGGAGCTCAGGGCCAGACATTGACGCAGAGACAACAACCTGGCTGCTTGAGATCTAACTACTCATTTGATTTATGTTTCATTCGCAAGAAGAAGCCTCACAGAACAATTGCTGCAGAAACCAATGTGCTATTGACATGAGTACTTAGCCTGGGTAATAAAGCAACTGTCATTGGGATAAAACATGGACAATCCAACTAACATCCAAAAGTAAAGATGCTAGGACACAAATGTGAATGAGTAATGCTGCTTTATCGAGAAAATGATGAAGAGGGCTATGAGTTCCACAATGTGTTTATGCTAAAGATCGTGGAATCAGTCCCTAGATGCACTTCAGTAACTTGTTTTTGCAACTCCGGTAGTGGTTAAGAATGAATGTGGATTTGTCGGGAAATAGGACGTTACAATTGAATTAAGCTCCATTTCTGGGCTTTGATTTGCAATCAAGGGCTGACAGATGAGTGCATTGCTGACAAACATCTACTTTAAAGAGTCATAGAGCATAGAAAACTGGTTCATGCCGACATACTAATCCCATTTACCAGCAGCTGCTCTGTTGTCGTCTATGCCTAGGTGATTCATGTGGTTGACTAGATACTTTTGAAATATTGTGGGAACACTTGCTTCCACCACCGCAGGTACTGCGTTCCAGTTTCCAACCACCCCCTGAGTGAATGGGTTCTTCATCATATCTCCTGTAAACCTCTTAACACCTTACCCTATGCCCCTAGTTTTAAAAATCTCGGCTCCAGGGGAAAGATTCTACCATCTATCCGATCAATGCTCCACACAACTTTATAAACCTCCATCAGGTTCCCTTCTCAGCCTCTTGTGCTCCTAGGAAAACAAGTCCAACCCATGCCATCTTCCCTCATAACCACAACAGTCCATCCCTGGAAAAATCTTGGTGAATCGCCACTGCATCCTTCCCTGTGTAATCATGTCTTTCCTATGACGTGGCAACGAGAACTGCACACAATACTCTAACTGTGGCCTAACCAATGTTTTGTAAAGTTGTACTGTACCACCCTGCTTTTACACTCTAAACCATGGCTAATGAAGCCAAATATTACGTATGCCTTCTTCACCACCTTATCCACCTGTGCTGCCACCTTAAGAATCTTTGGACTTGTGCTCCCAAGGACCCACCCATCATATATCCTCCCCTTGTTAGTTCTTCCAAAAAATGCATCACCTCACATTCATCAGGGTTAGGTTATATATGCCTTTGCACTGAACATTTTACCAGCTGGTCACTATCACTGTGTCGCTCATAGATATCGTCCTTACCATTAATATACCACCAATATTTGTGCTATCTGCAAATGTACTAATTAAACTTCTTAGATACATATCCAAGTTATTAGCATATATCAACCAAGGGTCCAGGACTGACCATGGTGATACACCTTTGGTCACCGAACTTGGTGATACACCATCGCTATCTTTCAAGTAATCTGTCAAATTAAGACCCACCTGTCAGTAATGGTGGGTATAAAAGATGCCAAAAATGGTAAAGATCTCTCCCTGTTTTCTCACAACATTCACAACCAATATCCAGTGGTGCTGTCATGGCTGCCTCCGCCTTCAGTCCGGTATCTTTTTTGTTTTTTGTTGTGTTTGAAGTGCGTTTTAGGGGGGGGGGGGGGGGGATGTCTTTTATGTGGGGGAAGATGGTACAGTAGGGGGGATACCGTCCTTCGGTCGCTTCCTGGAGAGGATGCGACTATTGTTCGAGTCGCGTCCTCGCCCCCTCGCCTACCTACTGGATTGGCGTGGCCTTTCCTGCCGGGACCGACCAGAGCTCCAGCAGCAGCGGCGCAGTGCTGGATACATCGCGGGGCGGGCAATGCCTTACCGGGGTTCTCCGTTTGGAGCTCCGGAGTGCTGGGCCTGCTGCACCGACATCGCGGAGCTGTGGTTCGCGGAGCCCCCAAAGCGGTCAGCGCTGATCAACATCGCGGAGTCCTGCTACCCTTTGTTGGGGGTCGCCAGCGTGGGTCTCCGCCCGGCTCGGCCTGTGGACTTCGGAAGCCGCGGACTCCGGTGGGAGGTGGCTGATTTGGAGGTCCGGGCCGCTGAGGATGTTCTCCGTCGGGTTCCATCATTCCTGGCGAGAGGGCCTGAACATCGGGTCACCGGTGGCGGCTACTACGGGGTGCTCGGGATGCCCCGACCACGGGTGAACATTTGGGAAGATCAGCGAGGAGGCTGACTGGACTTTGGTTCCTTCCCTAACTTTGGTGCCGCTGTGGGGATGTTGTGTCGTGGACTTCTGTGTTTGTGCTTTAAAATATTTTTTTTATGACTGTAAGGAAAATCCATTTTGTTGTCTCTTATGAGACAATGACAAATTGAATCCTATCAATCCAATTCACAATGCTTGTGTGCATATTGGCCGTGTTTCCCTGCAGTAAAATTAATATAAACAGCAGCTGAGAAGGAGTTTAGAAAATAATTTAAGTTGCAGTTCAGAAGAAATGTATCTATTTGACATATGTATTATATTTATAAATTGTGAATAGGTCTTATAGTATGGAACAAGCCAGTTCAAAGGGGAGGTTTCCCTTTTAGTCTCTTCGATAATTCAGAAGTACAGTTTTAATGCTTACAGATAATGGAGTAAATATATGATTAGCACACTTTATATAGTTGCATATATGTGATCAAATCAAAGAAGTGTTTCCTTATTAAATCTAATCATGATATAATTTTTTGCTTTACATTTGTTTCTATACAATTTTTTGGCTGAAATTATAAATTGCATTCATAAACATTTGATCAAAAAATTAATCATAGATCAATCTCCCACAAACCTAGGTAGTTTAACCTATCTCACATAGATTAATGATATCTGCAATTATCAAGCAACAAAGAACTGGAAAGAACCAATTATTTGCCACCTAAAACCAATAACGTGTTTCTTTTCTTTGTAACATATTAAAAACATGATCTAAATAATGGGCACTGAGATGCAGAGGGATCAAGCCTGTGTGGAGCTGGCGCCCCAGTGAGTCTTGTGGAGGCACAGGGTTTCAGCCGTACTGTTTCTCTGGGGAATGTGGGAACTGAACCAGAGCACTGGTGAGTTTCAATGGACAATGGGAAGCATCATCTAATGAGCCAGATGCTGAACTATTGGGATATCTGTTGATTCAGAGTTCAGATCATCAGAATTTTCCTGGAGTCTGCTCACACAATTTTTCTTGGGTCCAAGTTTACCAACTTTTTATAAATAAGATTATTTTAATTGGAATGACATAGAACATAGAACAGTAAAGAACAGGAACATGCCCTTCAGCCCACAATGTCCCTGCCGAACATGATGCCAAGATCTTCTCTTATCCACCTGCACTTAATCCATATTGCTCCATTTCCTGCATATCTGTATGCCTATCTAAAAGCCTCATAAATGCTATTAACTGTATCTGCTTCAACTACCACTCCCTGCAGTCCATTCCAAACACTCGCCACTCTCTGTGTAAAAAACATGCCTTGCACATTCACTTATACTCCAACCATAACCATATAGCTAATAACCCCTAATCCAGGCAACATTCTGTTAAACCCCCACTGCATCCTTTGCAAAGTCTCCACATACTTTCTGTAATGGGACGACCAGAACTGCATGCATTCCAAATGCGGCTGAACCAAAGTCCTATAAAGCTATGTCATGACTTCCTGACTATTATATTCAATGCCCTGACCTATGACATAACATATGCCTTCATTACCACTCAATCTATTGCAACTTTCAGGGAGTTATCAACTTGGACCCCAAAATCCCTCTGTATATCAATGCTGTTAAGTGTCATTGTATACATTTGACCTCCCAAAGTGCAGCACGCATTAAACTTTACCTGCCATTTCTCTGCCCATTTCTGTAGTCGATCTATAACATGTTGTATACTCTTACATCCTTCCTCACAGTCTACGATCGCAGCAATCTTAAGGGACTGTCCCACTGTACGAGCTAATTTAAGAGTTCTCCCGAGTTTCCCCTGATTTGAACTCGGAGAATTACGGTAATAGCCGCTCGTTGGTACTTGGGGCTCTCGTGGACATTTTTCAACATGTTGAAAAATCTTCATGAGTCTTCACGAGCTTACCGCGTATCTCGAGTACCTGCCATTAGCGTTATGAGCCGCCAACAGATGTCCCGAGCTCCGACGTACCCGCTTACCACGAGTTTGATCTTTTTTTAAACTCGGGAGAGCTCTTGAATTACCTCGTACAGTGGGACAGGCCCTTTAGTGTCATCTACTAACATATTAACCATTACATATATCAATCTGCAAATCAATAATAATTTACAGAAACATTATAACACAATGGTAAGCATACTATTGTAAC
This sequence comes from Malacoraja senta, assembly GCA_038087875.1. Classification (NCBI taxonomy): domain Eukaryota; kingdom Metazoa; phylum Chordata; class Chondrichthyes; order Rajiformes; family Rajidae; genus Malacoraja; species Malacoraja senta. Next base: position 351,717,182 of record CM075977.1, read on the forward strand.
TCAAGAAAAAGCACCTAGATGTTCTTTCAAGATTCAGTTAAAAATATTTAAACAGAGGCTTATACTATGGCCTAGAAATTGTCACACCATTTACTGCCATTAAAATGGCACTGGGGGTCACACAAGAGAATCGAGGCTTTACAACAAATCGGATCCAAATTGAGAATGCCAATGGCGTTATTAAACTGTTAATATAAGGAGGTTTTTCCAACAACATCAGCATTCTCAAACATAAGCGAAACCGTGCGAAAACAGCAGCCGCTCCTGAGTCACGTGACCGCGGCTTCCGAACGCCGGGTTCGATACCTGCGTGCGCCAGCAGGCGCCGCTACAATATAAAACTATATGAAGTGCCTAAGTGTCAAGTAAATGATTCCCACCATCGCAGAAGACAAGGTTTAGCCAATTTGATTCACTACAGGTGACGAAGAAATTGCTGACAGCACCAGATTCTACAAACACAGCGGGACCAAGCTCAGTGCTGAAGGAATATGTAGGAAGGAACTGCAGATGCTGGTTTAGACTGACGATAGACACAAAATGCTGGAGTAACACAGCGGGACAGGCAACATCTCTGGATATAAGGAATGGGTGACGCAATTCAACCATGGCTGATCTATCTCTCCCTCCTAACCGTATAAGTATGTCAAACACACACACATATCGTGTGCGGAAGTGGCATCGAAGGTCGAGAAGCCGAAGCAAAGAAGTCGAAGCCAATTAGCCGGATGGAAACAAAGCCGAAACGCCAAATAACCGAAAGCATACTGAATCTCAGTCTGAAGAAGTCCCAGAGATGCTGCTTGCTCCACCATTTTGTGTCTATCTTCAGTACTGCAGAATGTTGCTCGAGAACTAGCTGTACTTCCATCCAAGTTATTCTGGTTCAATTAAGAAAATGGCATCCAGTAGACAATATGAAAAAATGGCCAGGTACAGTATGTTCTTTTCTTAAAAAAATAAATCCAATCCAACTGATAATCACCTAATCAGTCTTTTTCTCAATCATCCGCAAAGTGATGGAAGACATTATCGAAAGTGATTTCAAGTAACACTTACTCGCCAATCTTGTTCCTTCCTATTAGGCAGCCCCTTGGCATTATGATAACTTACTTCCACCATGATTTTGAGGTGGCTAATGAGGCTATTGTGGAATGGTAGACTCTTTCGCAGATGGGACAAGTGATGGCACTGAGGTGATCTGCTCCTTTGGCCACTGACGCAGGGCCTCTGTGTGTTCCTACTGCATGCCTTTCAGGTTGCATAGTACATAGAACAGGCCATTCAGCTCACGCATGGTGAAATTAAACTAACCCACCAGCCTTTGCAACCAACAAATCATCCTCCGACATTCCCATCACCTCCAACGTGATCCCACAATTAATCACATCTTCCCATCTCCACCCCTTTCCGCCTTCCTCAGAAATTGCTCCCTCTTGGTTCACTCATGACAATTCCCACACAAACAACCCCCTTTCCAGGTACTTTCCTATGCAACCCAACGGTATGAACATCTCCAATTTTAGGTAACTTCAACAAACATTCCCCCACCCCCCCCCCCCCCCACCTCTTCCCCTCCTTCCTCCACTAAAAGTCTGTTAACCAGCTCCATAGTTCACAATGATGTATCCCTTTTGGGCTCACAGCAGTCTCTATCCCAAAATATGTTTAACAGGGAACCTTCTTCCCCGAGGTAATTTGTAGGCGGCCCTGATTTTTTCCTTTTTTTTTCACTTCCAGATTTATTCCACTCTCCCTACAACATTCAATCTGAAGAAGAGTTTTAACCCAAAACGTCACTTATCCATTTTATCTTGAGATGCTGCCTGATCTGGTGAGTTACTCCAGCATTTTATATCTATTTTTGGTATGAACTAGTTTCTGCAGCTTTCATTTTATTAAAATTAAACTGCCTGCACATGATCGATATCCCTCCATTCCCTGCAAATTTGTTCCTTTCTAAATGTCTCTTCTAATGTCTCTTCTAAATGTCACAGTGGCACAGCGGTAGAGTTGCTGCCACAGCTAAATGCAGCGCCAGAGACCCGGGTTCGATCCGGACTACGGATGTTGTCTGTAGGGAGTTTGTACGTTCTCTCCGAGATCTTCGGTTTCCTCCCACACTCCAAAGACGTACAGGTTTGTAGGTTAATTGGCTTGATTAATTGGCTTGATAAAAAATGTAAAATTGTCCAAGTTGGCGATATGCAGAGTGCTGCCTTGCCGACTACAAAATTCAGAAGGTTCACTATCAAATCTGCATTCACCACCATCCCTGGCAGTGTATTACAGGCACCCACCATTCTCTGTATAAAAAACTTGTCCTGCACATCTCCTTTAAAACTTCACCCTCTCACCTTAAAACCATGTCTTCTAGTTTTTGATATTTATACTCTGGGAAAAAGTTTCTGACTGTCTACCCTATCTACGCCTCTCAGAATGTCATAACCTTCTGTTGTCAAGTGTCCCCTCAGCCTCCAAACCTCCAGAGAAAGCAAACCAAATTTATTCAACCTCTCCAATACCTCAACATATTTCCTGAAACAGGGCGTCCAGAACTGTACGTAATACTCCAAATGTGGCTTACCCAAAGATTTGTAAAGCTGCATCATGACTTACAAAAAAGCTTTTAAAGTCAATGCCCAAACCAATGAAGGCAAGTATAGCTTATTTCTTCTCTACCACTTCATCCAATGCCATCTACAAATTTGCAGTTGACACTGTTGTTGTCTGAATTGTGGGTGGCAATGAGTCAATGTACAGCAGAGAGACAGAACACCAGGTTCTTGCACTAACCTCTGCATTCTGATGTAACACCACACACCATCTCTTGCACCACCATTGTAACACCACACACCATCTCTTGCACCACCATTAATTTGTTTTCTAATCATGTTTTTGCAAAATCACTTTTTTGGGCACATCCTTTTACTTTTTTGCTGCTTGGATTTATATGTTTATGCCTTGTATGAGTTGATGTGCCTTTGATGCTGCCACAAACAAGATTTGCATTATACCTGTACCTCACCATACATGTGTATTTGACAATAAATGTTTGCCAGCTGAATTGCTACTTTCAAGGAACTGGACATGGACCCAATATCCCTCTGTACAATAATGCTGTTAAGGATCTGCCTTTAATTGTACACTTTCGCCTTACATATGACCTCCCAAAAGGAAATATCTTGGCCAGGTTAAACTCCATCTGTCATTTCTTTGCCCATATCTGTAACTGATCTATATCCTGCTCCCTCCTTTGACAGCCTTCTCCACACTCTGCAACTCCAACCATTTTTGTTTTAGACAATAGACAATAGGTGCAGGAGTAGGCCATTTAGCCCTTCGAGCCAGCACCGCCATTCACTGTGATCATGGCTGATCATCCACATTCAGTATGTTTAAGAAGGAACTGCAGATGCTGGAAAATCGAACGTAGACAAAAATGCTGGAGAAACTCAGCGGGTGAGGCAGCATCTATGGAGCGAAGGAAATAGGCAAAGTTTCGGGCCAAAACCCTTCTTCAGACTGATGTGAGGGTGGGGGGTGGGGGATGGAAGAAGAAAGGAAGAGGTGAATCCAGAGGGCTGAGGGAGAGCTCAGAAGGGGAGGAGATAGTAAAGACAGTTCTAATGCCACACTTGCCGCTTTACCTCCCCTCTTGACTCCATTCAAGGACCCAAACAGTCCATCCAGGTGCGGCAGAGGTTCACCTGCACCTCCTCCAACCTCATCTATGCATCTGCTGCTCTAGATGTCAGCTGCTCTACATTGGTGAGACCAAGCATAGGCTTGGCGATCGCTTCGCCGAACACCTCCGCTCGGTTCGCAATAACCAACCTGATCTCCCGGTGGCTCAGCACTTCAACTCCCCCTCCCATTCTGAATCTGACCTTTCTGTCCTGGGCCTCCTCCAAGGCCAGAGTGAGGACCACCGTAAATTTGAGGAGCAGCATCTCATATTTTGCTTGGGCAGTTTGCACCCCAGCGGTATGAACATTGACTTCTCTTTCAGGTAGTCCTTACTATCTCCTCCACTTCTCAGCTCTCGCTCAGCCCACTGGTTCCACCACTTTATTTCTTCTTCCCTCCCCCCCCCCCCCCCCTTCACCCTCACATCAGTCTGAAGAAGGGTTTCGGCCCAAAACGTTGCCTATTTCCTTCGCTCCATAGATTTACATTCAGTACCCCGTTCCTGCCTTCTCACCATATCCCCGGACTTTAAAAGCTCTATCTAACTCTCTCTTGAAAGCATCCAGAGGATTGGCCTCAACTGCCTTCTGAGGCAGAGAATTCCACAGATTCACAACTCTCTGGGTGAAAAACTTTTTCCTCGTCTCCGTTCTAAATGGCCTACCCCTTATTATTAAACTGTGGCCCCTGGTTCTGGACACCCCCAACATCGGGAACATGTGACCTGCCTCTAGCGTGTCCAATCGCTTAATAATCTTATATGTTTCAATAAGATCCCCTCTCATCCTTCTAAATTCCAGAGTATACAAACCCAGCCGCTCCATTCTAGCAACATATGACAGTCCCGCCATCCCAGGAATTAACCTCGTGAACCTACGCTGCACTCCTTCAATAGCAAGAATGTCCAGAACTGCACACAATACTCCAGGTGTGGTCTCACTAGGGTCATGTACAACTGCAGAAGGACCTCTTTGCTTCTAGACTCAACTCCTCTTGTTATGAAGGCCAACATGCCATTAGCTTTCTTCACTGCCTGCTGTAAACTTAAGGGCCTGTCCCAAAGTTCGAGGTAATTTAAGAGTTCTCCCGAGTTTTCCCCTGATTCGAACTCGGAAAATGTCCGTAGCTGGTCCGTAGGAGTTCGTGGATGTCACGTAGCGGCACATACAAGCAACGGTAGGTACTCGGGAAATCCGCTAAACTCGTGACGTTTTTTCAACACCGTGAAAAATATCCACGAGTAAAAAAATACTCGTGATGAAAAATGTTTTTACTTTTTACTCCTACGATCCATTACGAGACATCCACGAACTCCTACGGACCCGCTACGGACATTCTCCAAGTTCGAATCAGGGGAAAACTCAGGAGAACTCTTGAATTACCTCGTACAGTGGGACAGGCCCTTTACTAACCAACCCATACATGTTTTCATCAAAGTCATTTATATATATATATTTAAAAAACAGAAAATAAGAGGGTAAATAGGGAGAGGGTATGACCACAAGGATAAAGGAGGAAATTTGCACTTTCAGTCAAAGGATGAAGGCAAGGTACTAGATTAATATATTTTAAAATATACTCTTGTTGTTCACCAAGCAGAAGGTCATGGAGGATTGTAAGATCAGTAGGGGGTGTACTAATACGCTAGAGCATTTTGAGATCAAGTAGGAGGTGATGTTGGTTCTCGTAGAGCATTAAGGTGGATAAATCTTCAGGGCTTGATGGGCTCTATCCTTGGTTATCAATAAAGAGAAGAGAGATACTGCGAGGTCTTGACAAAGATTTGTTTATGTTTAGGTTTAAGTTTATTTTTGTCATGTGTACCGAGGTACAGTGAAAAGCTTTGTTTTGCATGCTATCTAACCTATCTGATGATAATAATATACATATATCCAATCATCAAACTCAAGTACTATAGGTTAGGCAAAGTGCAAGGTGCAGAATATAGTTCTTAGCATTGTAGTGCAGCAGTTCCATAGACAATGTCAACAAAGTGGTAAAGATTGATATCAGTGAAGATTCTGTGGATGTGACTGAGGTTCTCTGCTTCAGACTTTACTTTAGCCTTTAGAGATACAGCCCAGAAACAGGCCCTTCAGCCCACTGAGTCCGCGCCGACCAGTGAGCACCCCATACACTAGCACTATCCTACACACTAGAGACAATTTATAATTTACAAAAGCCAATTAACCTACAAACCTATACGTCTTTGGAGTGGAAGGAAACCGGAGCACCTGGAGAAAATCCATGCAGTCACAGGGATAATGTGTGAACTTCATACGGTCAGCACCCGTAGTCAGCATCGAACCTGTGTTTTTGGTGCTGTAAGACAGCAACTCTACCACTGTGGCACTGTGCTGCTCTGCTGCCAAGCTTCAGTTCAGCAGAGTACTATCTGCTCCTGAGGCCTTATTAGTTTTGAGTTGGAATATGTTCTTGTTAGTAAGCAGTGGCAGGAAGCTGGGTCTGGATAAACTGCAGTAGAATAGCTTAGCAAGCTTTGAGGGCCTCTCAGTTGTTAATGACTTCACTTTTGTACCTCGCTCTCATTCAGGTAGAACCTTTGACGTGGGACTGCAGACGGCTTTTACAGAATCAAAAAGCTCATGCATGTTGACTTATTGATTCTCCGTCCTTCTCTCCACCCACCACGTGTTCTTTAGGTGCCAGGTTTCTGCTGGACCTTTCTCTTCAAATGCCTTCTCCTTGACGAAGTGTAGAGCCTCTAATCGAGAATGCCTGAAATTTGCAGTTAATTACCTTCAATTTTCATCAAACGAGTCCTGGTTCTTCTTATGAGAGAAGACAAAAGTCTCTTCAGAGATGCCAATTATAGTGGACTTCAAGGTTCTCTGTGAGGTGACGTCTGAGAAGAGCCAGCCGTACAGGGTCCCCGAGAGCTTCAACAGGTATCTCTTTGCAACAATGACACTGATGATTTGGAGCTGATAAGATGGAGATAATAGATCGGATTAGGCAATTATCAAACCAACAGTTTTTAGTGCCTGTCATTGAACAGGTGACAGACATCTTTGTGATCCTTGCCTAGATAATGATGTAATCTAGCAGGTCCTAGTGCTTGGACTAAGGTGAAGTTTTTCTGACAAACCAGGTGTTTGCAATGACAAGGCCAGGGTTCAAGCATTTTATTATGAGAAGGACCCTGTTGGAGCTAGACTTCCCTTTTGTTACCTTGCTGATCAATCCTTGCCAGGAATTACACTCCTCCCCATCCTGGCATTGAAGTTACCCAGGAGGATTTGTTTGTCTCTATTTGGCATGCAGGCTAAGGCTTCCTCAATGTTAGATTAGAAGTTCTTGTTGGCCTGAGGTTTCAAGGTTTGTTGTGTACAATATGTACTAATGATGGTTGTAGCATGTTGGTTCTGCATTAGAGTGAACTAAATGGCCATATGGGTGTTAACTAAATGTCATTGTGTGGGTCGCTAAAATGCAAGACTAGCTCATTCTTCATGGTAAAACTGCCTCCATACACTTGACATAGATCCTCACCATCGAAGGGATCTAAAGGAGGTGCTGCCTCAAAAAGGCAACTAATATTATCAAAGACACACACCACCCTGGCCACACTCATATCTACTCCTACTAACAGGAAGACGGCGTAAGAGTCTGAAAATTATGATAATTCGGTTCAAGAATAACTTCCTCCCAACAATCATAAGGATCTTGAACACTACACAACACTATCCTCAACTTTGAACTATGGACGGTCTCTGGTTGCACCAAGAATTTTAAACTTTTTTATGCATTAGCATTGTCATAGAGTCACACAGTGTGGAAACAGGCCCTTCAGCCCAACTTGCCAAACTGACCAGCATGTCCCATCTACACTAGTCCCACTTGCCTGTTTGGCCCATTTCCCCCTAAACTTGCCTAAATGCTTCTTAAACATTGCGATTGTCCCTGCTTCAACTAGCGCATCCTGCAGCTCGTTCTAGACACTGTTTGTGTGAAAAAGTTAGCCCTCAGATACCCATATAATCTTTCTCCCTTCACTTTAAACCTATGCCCTCTGGTTCTCGATTCTCCTACTCAGGGCATTAGACTCTGTGCATCTATCAGATCCATTCTTCTCATGATTTTATACACATTCCTCTCATGATTTTATACATGGTTATTGTGGTTATTAATTTATTTTGTTTATTTTGTTTATTATATATTGTCTACGTGTGTTGTGGTTACAGGATTGTTATGTTGCTGCGAGTAAGAATTTCATTGTTCCATTGTCCGTAAATATGACAATGAAACGCTCTTGACTCTTGGCCTATTGCCTTGTTCTTTAAACTGGCCAAGTCTTCTCATTATATCTCACTCAGTGTGGTAATCCCAATGTCAAAGCGTCTGAGATCGTTAGCTATGAAGGCAGAGCAACATTCAAATCTGTCACTATTGTGATTTTCCATGAGGATTCTAACATTCCAGGTACCAAAGTCTATATCATGGAGTGAATGATATCAGTGTGTGGTATCGCTTAACATGAGGTAGCCAATGTACACCAGTTTCACAGTTCGTCTTGATCCAGTGGCAAATGTGTGAGAAAACTAGAAAATCACCTTAAACCTGCTCGGCATTGCAAAAACTGCAGTTTGCCAGGATCATTTGCTGCCAGACCTTAGCACAGCCTTGGTCCTAATATGGGTAAAGAGATGAATTCCAGAGGTAAGGTGAAATAAAACTGCAATAAAACTAATACATCACAAAAAGGAAGATGGTGGTTCCATTGCAATCACTTCAGCCCCAGGTCATTACTGCAGGATTTCCTCAAGATAACAAATCAGGTCAAATTCTCATCAAATTCTCATAATGACCTCCCCTCCAATACAAAGTCATAAATGAGAATGCTCACTGGAGATTACACAATGTTCACTTTCAGGCAATATGGAATCCAGAAGAGTGTGGAAAATTCATGCTAACCTGATTTTGCACCTTCTTTAGACATGTGTAGTTTGGAGTTCTATCAACACTCCCTTCTCCCCTCCCCAACTGTTCTATCAATAAAAAGGCTTTTCTACCTCGGTACACATGACAATAATAAACTAAACTAATCTAAACAATATTGTACCCCTAATGCTGATGTTGTATCGGGAAATATTTATTCTGCTCAACAACGCACATACTCATCAACTTCATCAGCATATTTCGAATGATGGAAGCAAAATTCACACAAAATAGGTTCAAAGAGACTTAGAAAACTAGTTACATCCTATGGACTTACAGTATACTCCCAGTCTATATTCGTTTCTTTCTCAGTCACTTAGTGACCTACTTTAAATTTGCAGTTTTCTCCTCAGTCCTGATTGATATAATGCTCTGTGAAAGGACAATGACTTACTACCCCATCTGCAGGATTATGCACTCTTGTAACAACAACAGACTTTAGCCTTTCAAAATGGAACATTCTGCTGCATCACATAATGTCCCGGGCATGCTGGTCAATCACTGAGTAGTTCCATTCAACTCATCAGGCTTCTATTCTCTGAGATTACTTTGTGGTCATCTATATTAAGGAAAAATAAGCTCACATAGCCAATTTATTATTAGGCATACTTTCACATTTCAGATTTCAATGCATCATCAGAAATCAAGAGATGATATTGTGACTGGGAAACAGAACTGAGATGAAGTATGGACAATACAGCTGCCCTCACATCTTGCCACTGATTACACCACTTTATCTGCTGTCAGCTCATGTTAGCTCATGAACAGCTTGCAACAGATTGATAAGATGACTATCCTAATAATATGCTGAATAGAAATCTGCTAAACAAATTAAATGAAATAAATTCACACTGGATTATGTTTTTAAACTACTGCACTATCTTTGAAACCTTGCCACGACTGAGTAATATGATTATAGTATAACAGCAATTTACATACACATTTAAATGAATGATTCAGTTTATTTCTATCGTTTGTTACTGGAGTCACTATGCTACAGTTTTTTTAAAATAATTAAATGCACGTACTTTAAAGAAAAAGATATATTAATACAAAAACATAGTTGTCGGACCTCCAACATTAACTGCCCTCGTCCGCCAGAAAACCTTGAAATGCTAATGCACCAAGCATTTCAATGTGCATTTCCATCAGTCTTCTTTCATAACACCCCCCATCCTGGTTTACATCTCGGTTACTATCTCTCTAGCTTGGTTGCAATTCACTCATGCCTAGTGATTTTAACGCACCCTGATCTCACTTCTAAGAAGACAGGTATATTTACACGGTATCAGTATCTTATATGTTGATGGTGTGTGTGTCAAACTAGGTGATAATGTGCCATTTTCTATCTTGACAAATGGTAGCCCAGTCCGGTGACCAAATAGTACATGTTGGTCATATGAAATTAGAAAACCACAAAGGTAAAGTGACTTTCAGCTGGGTGAGATATAAGAGATGCACTCCTACACCATTTGTGCATGGGATTTAGGGTAAAAGGGAGACAGAACATGTGAAAGAGAATTACTCATATCACTACATTCTACAGTCACAGTATCTCATGCAATTATAGTTTCTGCCACTGAAGATGCCCCTTCTGTCTCTCCTGGGTACCAAGCTGCAGAATATGCATGTCCACATGGGCAAGACCAAGGGTAAACCAGGCGACCGTTTCGCTGAACACTTGCACTCCGTCTGCCAAGGCGTACCGGATCTCCCAGTTGTTAACCATTTTAAACCCCTTCCCATTCCCATACTGACCTTTCTGTCCTGGGTCTCCTCCATTGCCAGAGTGAGAACTCAGGCAAACTGAAGGAACAGCACTTCATATTCTGTTTATGTAGCTTGCAACCTAACCTTTTGCGTGGCACAGCGGTAGAGTAACTGTCTTGCAGTGCCAGAGACCTAGATTCGAACTGTCTGTACTGAGTTGGTACATTCTCTCTGTGACCCCGTGGGTTTTCTCCGGGTGCTGCGGTTTCCCCCCACACTCCAAAGATGTACAGGTTTATAGGTTAATTAAAAAAATTGTAAAACTGGCTCTTGGTATAGGATAGTGCCAGTGTATGCGGCTATCGCTGGTCGGCGCGGAGGCCGAATGGCTTGCTTCCACACTATATCTCAAGAGTCTAATGTAAAGTCTAAAGTCTAGCGGTATGAATATAGAATTTTCCAATTTTAGTCAACTAACCCACAAACACCCCTACCTTCTCCCGACACTTTTATCCACCCTCTCTCTTCACCTCCTGAGATGCTCCCTGACCCGCTGAGTTACTACAGGACTTGGTGTCTTTTTTTGTAAGTCAGTAACTTTACAGCGTGAAATCAACACACAATTGTAATAAGTGAAACATTGTAAACATATTTAATCTCTAAATATTTAATGAATGTGGAATTTTGATATTATTACTGAGAGTATAATAATAATAATAATAATACATTTTATTTATATAGCGCTTTTCAGGACTCAAAGTCGCTTTAGAATGTATGAAACTGTATACATATTAAAACTGTATACATATTGTAAACTGTATAGAATTAGTATGAAACTGTATACATATTTTAAGACCATGGTGGTGTTTTGCAGTAACTACAGACTCAGCCGCATTTCAATCAATAAGACCTCACTCTCTTTGAGCATTTAAACAATGACTACAGTGTACAAAAATAAGACATGGACACAAGGAACTGCAGGTGTTGGTTTGGAAAAAAGGGACACAAAATGCTAGAGTAATTCAGCCGGAGTGACCCACTGAATTATTTCAGCACTTTGTTTATAAAAATAAAGTTGGATTTCTCATCAATTCATCATTTGATAAATATTCCTGTCAGCGTGAAAATGTAGAGCTTGTGGAAAGGCATAGATATTCACAGACAAGTTCAGAATCGTTGTGCACCATATGTAGCAGTGCGCACTGTTGGTAGATCGTTTTTGCTGTCCAATCTCCTGCCCTTTCCTTAATTACAGTGAAAATATTCTGAGCTTCAGGCTTGTCAGTGATAGTGTGGAAACAGGCCCTTTGGCCCAACTTGCCCACACCAGCCAACATGCCCAAGCTACACAAGTCCCACCTGCCTGCATTTGGTCCATATCCCTCCAAACCTGTCCTATCCATGTACCTGTTTCTTAAATGTTGGGATAGTCCCTGCCTCAACTACCTCCTCTGGCAGCTTGTTACATACACCTACCAACATTTATGTGAAAAAGTGTCCCCTTGGATTCCTATTAAATCTTTTTCCCTTCACCTTAAATCTGCCCTCTTGTCCTCGATTCACCTACTCTGGGCAAGAGACTGTGCATCTATTCTTCTCATGATTTTATACACTTGAGTCTTTGTATTTTATCTTGTGTAGGAAGGAACTGCAGATGCTGGTTTACACCGAAGATAGACACAAAATGCTGGAGTAACTCAGCGGGACCGGCAGCATCTCTGGAGAGAAGGAATGGGTGATGTTTCGGTCTAGACCCAAAACGCCCCCCCCCCCTCCCTCCAGAGATGCTGCCTGTCCCGCTGAGTTACTCCAGCATTTTGTGTCTTGTCTTTTGTATTTCTCTTTATCCGTTGAAGAAAGTGTTTCTCAACTTTCAATAGCTGCAATGAATTGATTTCACATGTATTCCAGTTCCCAGGAATTGAAAGCGAAAGCAAAAGATGTGCTCTTTGAACCATGCACCAGCTTCTCTGGCCCCGGAGTCTGGTGCGAGTGAGTGATGCGCAGATCCACCATTGGCGAGTGGGGGAAGGCGCAGAGCGGCGAGCAAGGTCCAATCCAATCTGCGGCTGAAGAGGGGGCGGAGCGGAGCAGAGCAGAGCAGAGCAGGGCGGAGAGGTGGGAAGGCGGAAGAGGGAAGAGGCCGGGGCGCTGGGCTGGGCTGCGCTGGGCTGGGCTTTGTCGATGGAGTCCTGCTCAATTCGAGGGCTTCCAATGGAGGTGTGCTGGGTTTTGTCATTTTTAATATGCACTTAAAAGCCACAATTTCGATATGCAGTTTTTCTTACGGTTGCGGTTTTAATAACTCGTAATAATTGCGAACTGTGGTCAAATAGTATTTATTTAAGACGCCCTTCGTTTTGTTATCTTACCCTTTATGATTTGTTTAGCGTTGCTGTGCTTCGTTGTTGTTGTTGTTGTTGTTCCAGTATTCCCAGCCGCAGACACATCTCTTACCTTCAGCCTCTTAGGCCCCGAGCTCTGTCATTCCAACTCCCAACTTACAATCCCGCTTTCCTCATTAAAACCTATCCTTTGGTCGAACTTTTGGTCAACCTTTCCGTTATTGTGGTATAATGTCAATTTTAAAATGTCCTTCAATGGTAAAATAATACACGAATGCTTGTCCATAATTCAAAGGCCTGCATGCTACCTAACGCTTTAAGCTGACAAACGAAACTACTTGAACTCCTAAATGATCATTCTCAGAAGACAAACATGTCACCTTTGCCAATTTTGACTTGCACTGAATGTTCATTGAACCTGTCTGGGGATTGTCTGGATTCTTTCTTACACTTTCTATATATATATATATATATTCTCTAAACAATTTGCTTTCACTGCCTCGAAAGAAAGATATTGAAATTATATATTATATATATATATCTATATCTGTGTGTGTGTGTATATATATATCTATATCTAAATCTAAGTGTGTGTGTGTGTATATATATTATATATTATATATATATACACACGCTTCGGGGTATATAAGGGTAAGAGCAGAGCAGAACATTTTCCTTTCACTGCCTAGATAGAAATCAATTTTATATTCCCAGTCTAATTTTCAATTTCTTTCTTTCAAGGCAGTGAAAGCAAAATGTTTAGACAAAAAAAATTGTTTTTTTTGACTATGCAGAGACATATCTAACAAGACTCGTAGAATATTGGCCAAATGAGGGTTTGTGCTTCCTGTTGTTGTGCCGGTATGGTTGAGGAACTGAGCAGCAATGAAAATGTAGGATTCACGTACAGATGGGACTATAGTTGAACACAAAGCTGGATAGCTCAGCGGGACAGGCAGCATCTCTGGAGAGAAGGAATGGGTGACGTTTCGGGTCGAGACCCTTCAGAAGACTATTTGACTTGTTTAGTCTAGTTTGCAGTAATCACAGATAGGAAAACTCATTACAGAAGTCAGTTGAATCAATTTTATTGTGCTTTATTTTTATGATGCTTGATTGCTCCACCTGCTTAGATGTGCATTTATTTCTCTTTTGTCTCTGTACTGTTTACCTTGAAGTGGAAGATAATCAGTTCTTATCCAATTGTGTAACAAACTTGCATTTTGGTCAATACAAAACACTAATTTTCTCACAGGATGTGGATGTCACTGCTAAAGTCACATCATTTTAATTTCTCCTCTTGAGCACTTGTGGGGATCTGGCAGCTGAAATATCTGCAGCCCCATAGTATATTGTAGTGGTTTAGGACAGCAGGATAACTCGTTAAACCATTTTGGAGGGTAATGAAGAAGAAACCACTTTACTGTGGGTTTGAAGTTATATAGAGGCCATTGCAATTTTCTTCCCAAATGTCAAATGATTGTTTCCATCTGACAATTTAGAGGTTACAGATCATTTAAATTAACTGGATTTAAATTTGTATCCATGAGTCTTTAATTGAGGCATCAATCCAGTACCAATCTAGTAACTTTATACATGTCATCATTATCATCGTCATCATCAGGTATGAGGAAAATCCATCACTTACAGAACTTCTTCCAAGTTATACACCATCCTAACTTTGAAATATGTTGCCATTCCTTCACTGTCACTGATACTAAATCTTGTCATTTCTTGCCGGCATCATTGAGAATACTTTTATTACATAGACTGCAGTGGTTTAAAATAGCTGCCCATTACCTCAAAGGCAATTTGGAAAGGACAATGTAAACTGCATAGAACATAGAAACATAGAAAATAGGTGCAGGAGGAGGCCATTCTGCCCTTAGAGCCAGAACCGCCATTCATTGCGATCATGGCTGATCGTCCCCAATCAATAACCCGTGCCTGCCTTCTCCCAATAACCCTTGATTCCACTAGCCCCTAGAGCTCTATCTAACTCTCTCTTAAATCCATCCAGTGATTTGTCCTCCACTGCCCACTGTGGCAGGGAATTCCACTTGCACTTGCCAATAAATCTATTGAATGAATGAACATATGTGCAATATCTGAACATTTTGTGTTCATACTGAAGGAAAATATATTTTTCCAATGGATGGGTTGCTTTAGTGGAAACTCATTACTGGTAGTTCTAATTTATGTAAGGGACTATATATTTTGTTTTCTTTCTTCAATTCTGGTGGACGGTAGGAAGTTTTCATATGGGAATTAGGATTCCATGGGGCGATTTTTACACTTTTATTTATTTACGTCTGCTCAAGGTAACTCAAGAAATGGCACAATAATTAAAATTGTATATTTATTGTTTTTTTTTATTCTTGCAGGTGTTTCCTGAAGTCAGGGCAATCATTGATTTAAGCATCTTTAAGGACAAGGAAAATGAGGCATTGGGCATCATTAAATTAAGCAAAGGATTTGGAAAGTGTCAAATAGGTGTAAAAAGTTATGAAGTTATTGATTCATTTGAGAAGATTGATAAAATTCATACTGAATTGATGAAGCTTAAAATTGGGCTGTCTGGAACAGGCATTTCAAAGTCCTCTGGTGCAGAATCTGGTGCATCCTCTGAAGCAGAGACCACAATGTCCTCAGAATTGAAATCTGCAAGGGTACCTGGTTCCAAGTTCCCAAGTTCCGCTCACATAGAATCTACCAGACCCTCTGGAACAGTGTCCACAAGATCTTCTGGTGCAAAATCTACAAAGCTCTCTGGAACAGATGCTGCAAGATCTGCTGCTGCAAAGTGTACTGGCACAGGATTTGCAAGGTTTCCCGAAACAGAAACTACGATGCCTTATGCGTCCCTGAATTCTCCATATCAAGAAGCAACGGTAACAGTGAATACAATTATTCTGAATTACATTGAAGTGATTTTCAGCAGCCATCTGCAAAAAATAGAGCGAGAATTTGACGTCTTCAAAAAAACAACCCTATCTGGAAAACAGACAGCTGTACAGTTCATACAAAATATCAGTAAATTACCATGTCATAATGCAACAGAAAAATTTATCGATCTCTATCAAAAAATTGCTACAAATCTAAACATGAAAACTGTAGAGCCTTATCTTCTAGGAAGAGGAACAACAATTAAACATGTTGAAGCATTTCTCCAAAATCAATTTCCAAACATCTTGGTTATGCATAAGGATACAGAACTTACCTTAATTGGAAATCCCATGGATATTAAGAAAGCAGAAGCTGCCTTGGATCGTAATAAAAGGCAAGAGAATTTACAATCAAGCCTATCCGAAGGCAGTGCAGTAGATTCAAACAGAAGGCAGCCTTTACTGCCAGAATGCAAACCTGCCTCAAATTCAGATGTCATGACAAGTAAACCAAAGGATGAGGACAAAACCTGTCCTATTTGTTTGGAAGAAATTGAAATAAGAGAAACCTTGAAATGTAAACATTCATTTTGTAAGGACTGCATAGATCAGGCTTTTAAAACTAAGTCTGCCTGCCCTGTGTGTGGAGAAGTGTATGGCGAGTTAAAGGGTAACCAACCTGATGGTGGCCGGATGACCCACAGGAGCATGTCAATACACCTTCCTGGTTATGAGAAATATGACGCCATTGAGATACACTACATAATACCAGATGGCATTCAGGCGGTGAGTAGCTGATCTGCTTTGGCAACATCATTCTGATCTAAAGGTGTAATTACAGAATTATGGAGTAGGACACAGCGGACATAATTTGCCTTATCAAGTCTGCTTTAGCTAAATTGAACAACAATCCATGCAGCCACACTCATCTGTATTTACCAAGATCTTTGGAATTGTTTCCTTCTTCCAAGCAGTTAACAACCCTCTTTGAAAGTTGCTATAAGATTTGGTTTCCAGCACTCTGTCAAGCAATGAATGTCACTTTTTCACCACTTGTTTCCTGATCATGGACATTTGAATTACCTTTAGAGGCTCCATTTTCCTTCGCCAAAATGTTTTCAAGTCTGTCCTTAACACATACATACTTTCCCTTAGAAAGGTCATCACAAAAATGACATTGGTTTCCACATGTACATTAGTGATTATCCTACCTCGCGTCACCACCTTGAATGCTCCACTGTCACTATTGGCCAAGGATGGATGATCAGAATTTTCATCCAAATTGGAATCACTGAAACCAATGTCTTAGGATACCATAGCAATCTCTGACCTCCTTTCCACTGACTTCATATCTATATTGAATAATTTTCTGAAACTGAATTGAACTGTTTGTAATGTTGCTTGTTGCATTTTGCTTTGATTTCAGTTTTAATCCTTCATATCCACATCGTCTCGAAACTGCTTACTTTCCACTGTTGCACCTTCTCACAGTTGAGGATTAGCCTCAACTATTCATCATCCAAATCTTTATACTTCCAGATTTATCTATTACACTGCTTATTTTCATCCCCTGCATTCAGATTTCTCCATGGTGTCATGTCTGCCTTTCTCCGCAATCTCCTTTGCGTAGGAAGGAACTGCAGATGCTGGTTTAAACCAAAGATAGATACAAAAAGCTGGAGTAACTCAGGGGGACAGGCAGCATCTGTAGAGAGAAGGAATGGGTGAGGTTTCGGGTCGAGACCTTTCTTCAGATTGAAAGTCACGGGTCATGGGTAAGAGAGAATAGACGATGATGTTGAGAGTAACGATGATAAAGGAAACAGGTCATTGTTAGCTGTTGGGTGAAAACGAGAACCTGGGTGGTGGGAGAGGGAGGGAGGGAGAGAGGGAGTCTCGTGGAGTAAAAGTAGACTGGGTGAATGTTTCTCTGAACACCTTTTACTCAGTCCACCTGAACCTACCTGATCTCCCGGTTGCTGAACACTTTCATTCACCTTCCCATTCCCATAATGACCTTTCTGTCCTAGGTCCTGTCCTCCATTGTCAGAGTGAGGCTAAATGCAAATTGAAGGAACAGCATCTCATATTTCGCTTTGGCAGCTTACAGCCCAGTGGTATGAATATTGATTTCTCTAACTTCGTAAACATGGCATTACCTCTCTCTTTATTCCTCCCCCACCCAAGTCGCACCAGCTTCTCATTTTCACCCAACAAACAGCTAACAATGGTCTGTTTCCTTTATCATCGTTACTCTTTTGCATATCTTTCAATCATTCTTCTTTATCTCTCGACACAATCGTCTATATTTCTCGTTTCCCTTTCCCGTGACTTTCAGTCTGAAGATGGGTTTCGACCCAATACGTCACCCATTCCTTCTCTCCAGACATGCTGCCTGTCCTGCTGAGTTACTCCAGCTTTTTGTGTCATATCTTCCTTCGATCCTTCAATGTTCTGGAATATCTGCTCAGCCAATTCTGAGCAACTACATATCTCAATGTTTTGTTGGTCCATTAGAGGCTGTGTCTTCAGGTGCCAAGGCCTTACATTCTGGAAATCTCTCCTAAAACCTAACCTCTGTCAATCTTTCCAGATTAATGAATGTCCTTCAAATTTACTTCTGTAAACTTACCTTTTGGTCATTTTTTCTCATGTATCATCTGACATTTTTATTTGGTTTGATAATGTTTCCATTTTATTATGTTTTGGGCATAGTAAAGGTATTGTATAAATAGAAGTTGTTTAAACATCTTGGGGGAGGAGTTTTGCCTGTGAAAGTAGTTAGGGATTTAAGTTTTTAAAGTAGTTGAGGAATTTAAAACAAACATTCCAAATGGTATTTTTAAATTATTGCCCATTAATTGGAGGTCGACTTGAATTAATTAAACAAACATCCTACTTTGACAAGGGTGATTAAGTTTTTGAAGTGGTGGAGCAAATTGGGAGATGTTGAGTATTTGACAAAGGTGTTTTTAAACTCCAACATGCCAAATAAAAGACATATATTAACAATATGTAAGTATGATGATAATGCCCCTTTAATACCACAGTTGGAAGGTTTTCTAGTGGACAGAAGGCCTAGATGTACATACACCCATCTTTGAAAATGGCAGAAGATAGACACAAATAGCTGGAGTAACTCAACGGGTCAGGTAGCATCTCTGTAGCATCATGACTCTTCAGACTCATTTAAAAATGCAGGACAAGTTGAGAAGGCCGATGATTTCTTGGGTTTATTAGTTGAGAAATAGAATGTAGCATCTAGGAAGCTCTGAGAAGTTTGTTTCGTTCTGAGCTGAAGTAGAACTCCATGTGGCACCACACTTACTGAAGATGGCCATTGTCCTGGAGAGGGAGCAGAAGAAAGATGCTATAATGACACTAGGCATGAGGTAATGTTATGTGCAAAGACTG
Source organism: Malacoraja senta (assembly GCA_038087875.1). Lineage (NCBI taxonomy): Eukaryota > Metazoa > Chordata > Chondrichthyes > Rajiformes > Rajidae > Malacoraja > Malacoraja senta. The sequence goes on from CM075977.1 coordinate 351,736,185, forward strand.
GAGAAGGTGGGATTTCTCTCCTTGAAGTAGAGAAAGCCAAGAAATTTGATGGAAGTAGTCAAAATCAAGAATGTTTGTGGTAGAAAAAAACAGTAATTGTGTCCAGTGGTAGGATTAGTAAATAGATGATATTTTCAAAGTCGTCGTCTTGCGTATGGCACGCACAGCCTAAAGTTGTAGATCAAGGGTAGACATGCAGGCCAGGACAGCATCAGTTACTGGGTGGATGGCTTTGATGCCCCCAGGGAAAAGCCTCAGTGGGCAGTCATTCACGATGTGTGGGATGGTCTGGTCTGGATGTCCGCAATCACAAGCACGTGCACAAACAAAACATTTTCAAAGTAATGTGAAAAACAAACATGGGTAAGTTGAGGAAAGTGTCATGATGCAGGTTCATTAGTAAGGTTTAAAAGCAAATTTGATTTGTGATTGATAACAGGTCTTCAAGGACTGTGGGCAATGGTTCGTTCAGTCAAAGAGACAGCTGATAGCCATCCATGTCTGAATTGTCTTGTGGTGTTCTACAAACAGAACATAGAATAGTACTGCACAGAACAGGCACTTCGTCCTACAATGCCGAACATGATGCCGTTAATTTCCTCTGCCTACACCTGATCCATATTCCTCCAATCCCTGCATGGCCATGTAAAAGCCTCTAAAGCCCCACTCTTTCATCTGCTCCACCACTCCTGGCAGCACATTCCAGGCACCCACCACAATCTGGGTAAACAAAATGTGTGCTGTGCATCTCCTTCAAACATTCCTTCTCTGACCGTAAAGCCATGCCTTTTAGTCTTTCATATTTCCACTCTGCAAAAACGTCTGTCTTTACTATCTTTGCCTCTCATAAGTTGATATACCTCTTATCAGATTTCCCTTCACCTTTGATGCTCTAGCAAAAACAATCTATGTTTCTCTCTGTTTTGCTAATGCACTCTAATCCAGACAGCACTCTGTTAAACCTCATTTGCACCTTCTCCAAAGCCTCCATTACCTTCCTGTAGTAGGGTGACACTCTGGTAAACAAAATATTCTGTACAAGCGTGTGGCATTTTTTGGACCGATGAACTGCAGATGCTGGTTATAAAAACATACAAAAATTGCTGGAGTAACTGAACAGGTCAGGCAGCATCTCTGCAGCATCTAGGCGATGTTTCAGGTTGGACCCTTCGTAGTAGTAGTAGATTGTAATAGTGGGCGAAAGCTGAAAGAGAGGTAGGTGCAGGACAAAGCCTGGCGAGTGATAGATACGTGAATGCAGGTGAAGGGAGTTTGATTGGCTGATCACTGGTCTATGTTCTGAGATGAAAATACAAAAGGCTGTGAAATAGGTGAGGAGAGGTTAACGTATGATGAGCGTTTGTCGGCACTGGGCCTGTACTTGCTGGAGTTTAGAAGAATGAGGGGGGACCTCATTGAAACATACAGAATAGTGAAAGGCTTGGATAGAGTGGAGAGGATGTGTCCACTAGTGGGAGAGTCTAGGACTAGAGGTCATAGCATCCGATTTAAAGGATCTTATAGGATGGAGATGAGGGGAAATTTCTTCAGTCAGAGGGTGGTGAATCTACAGAATTCTTTGCCACAGAAGGCTGTGGTGGGCAATTAGTGGATATTTTTAAGGCAGAGATAGATTCTTGATTAGTACAGATGTCAGAGATTATGGGGAGAAGGCAGGAGAATGGCATTAGGAGGGAGAGATAGATCATCCATGAATGAATGGCATAGACTTAATGGGGTGAATGGCCTAATTCTATTCATATCACTTATGACTTTATGAGAGGTGTGACAAGTGAAGCCAGAGAAATGGATATGGGTGGAAGTAGGGAGAAAAGGTGTTGGGATATGTTAGAAAAGGATGAGCATCCAGCTGGGATACAGGGAAGAGCAGGGGGGGGGGGGGTTATTAGTTGATTAATTAGCTATCAATCAACATTATCATGTTTGCCGGTGAAGGTTAATTGAGTCAATACAAACCAGGAACCAAACTTGAGATTTCCAGAATCTTTTGGTTTGATTGTTCACGGAATAAGCTTGTTGAGGTGTTTAATGATTTGGAACTGGAGTTGTGTTTTATTTTTGAGAGGACATTATTAATTTTGTAATAATTTTTGTACAACTCGCAGAAAGAGCATTCGCAGCCCGGCCAGAAGTATCATGGTACAACACGTACTGCTTATTTACCAAACAATCCTGAGGGGAAAAAGGTGCTTAAACTCCTGCAACGAGCTTTCAATCAAAGACTGATCTTCACTGTTGGAACATCTAGTACCACCGGAAGAAGCAATGTGGTAACATGGAATGATATTCATCATAAAACGAGCATGCACGGAGGGGCATCAGGGTAAGGATGGTATCAAAGTGAATCAATTTAATCATCTATCTGCCATTCAAATGTTTCACAAATGGTCTTGGATGGGTGTAAGGAATATCATTTGTGAACTGCTGGAGCCCATTCACTTTAAATAAATGGCTGAGGGTATTTCCCCTCTTCCGTTAATCCAAGGGAAATTTGGGGGCAGTGATAGGATCGGCCAAGCACTGCTCGTTTTCCACCATTGCCAAATCGTTCAAGTACGTTTGATAATTTGTTTTAGTGAAAGAAGTGGTATTTTTAATTGGACTAATAAAAAGCATGGTTTATTACATGTTTAGTTTAGAGATACAGCACGGAAATAAGCCCTTCGCCGCACTAAGTCCCCACCGAACAGCGATCACCTGCCTGCATGTTGGTTCTACACATTCCCGACACACTAGGAGCAATTTGCGCAGGCTAAATATACACCCCCACGTCCTTGGGATGGTAGGCAAAAAGTACAATTCCTCGCACACAGCAGTAGAGGTGAATATTGAACCCGTATCTCTAACGCTGTAAGGCAGCTGCTCTACCAGCTATGCCACAGCACCACCCATCCCTTTCATCATTCATCCCTTGTATTTGTCCACTAGATGACCAGAATGTAGATAGCACATTGTGAAAATATTTGAAAAGTTCCATTTTGTTACAAAATGAAGATTTTGCACAGCAGTGAAGCACCAAAGGAGGCTTCCCTCATCTCTGTTTTACTGTCAGTTAGAAACTCTACATAGTTGCATTTTAAATTACTGACTTGATTTCACTGGTTTTCACTTTTTTTCTACTCAGCTACTCTTGGTGTTTAAATCAGTGCAGCACTTTGCAAAACGAAAGCTGAATGAATAGCTGACCTCTCTACTGTGATGCACTTGCAGATTTATCTTTTTCAGTGTCAGCTCTTTTGCTGCTGCTGGACATAAGTTGTGATTGCTTGATTTCAAGCATCAAATTATAGCTGGTTAGCTTCCGTCTCCCAGTTTTAATCTGTCTTGCTAACGTTTTATCGGCATGCATTATTTTGGTGTTATAGTACCCATAACTCTTCATGTTAATTCCATGAAGAGGTCAAATCTCTCCCATGTCTTTAGTAAAGTAAAGTATCCTTTATTGTCATTCAGACTTTGCAGTCTGAACGAAATTTCGTGCCTTGCAGTCATAACATAGAATAAAATAACAAAACACAATAAACACAGATTTAACATCCACCACAGTGAGTCTACCCTCCTCACTGTGATGGAAGGCAAAAGTCTTAAAGTCCTTGTCTCTTCCCTCCTTGTTCTCCCTCTGCGTTGAGGCGATCCAGGCTTCCGATGTTGTGACCCCGCCGGGATGCTGGAGTAATGCTGGGGCCATATGAATGCCCATGGCTACGCCATGGATTTGGAGGAAGTGGGAGGAGTCGAATAAGTTGTTGAGAGTAAGGACCAGGACTCTGCAGAAGGACTTGGACGAGTGGGTAGAGAGTGGCAGATGAAATATAGTGCAGCAAAGTGTGCAGTAATGCATTTTGGTAGTAGGAATAAAGGCGTAGACTATTTTCTAAATGGGGGGAGAATCCAGAAATCGGAGGTGCATAAGGACTTGAAACTGCTGGCGCAGAATTCCCAAAAAGTTAATCTGCAAGTCGAATCGGTAGTAAAGAAAGCAAACTCAATGCTAGCATTTATTTCAAGAGGGCTTGTATACAAAAACAGGGATTTGATGCTGAGGCTCTATAAGGTGCTGGTAGAGCCGCATTTGGAATATTGTGAGCAATTTTGGGCATCATATCTGAGGAAGGATGTGCTGGCACTGGAGAGGGTCCTGAGGAGGTTTACAGGAATGAGTAAGTTAACCTATGATGAGCGTTTGTCGGCACTGGGCCTGTACTCACTGGAGTTTAGAAGAATGTGGGGGGACCTCATTGAAACATATAGAATAGTGACTAGAGGTCATAGCCTTGGAATTATAGGACATTCTTTTAGGAAGGAGATGCAGAGAAATGTCTTTAGTCAGAGGGTGGTGAATCTGGAATTATTTGCCACAGAAGGCTGTGGAGGCCGTCAGTGGATATTTTTAAGGCAGAGATAGATAGATTATTGATTAGTACAGGTGTCGGAGGTTATGGGGAGAAGGCAGGAGACGGGGGTTAGGAGGGAGAGATAGATCAGCCATGATTGAATGGCGGAGTAGACCTGAGGGGCGAATGGCCTAAATCTACTCCTATCACTTATGACCTTATGACCAGTTCCGCTAGGCAGAGGAGAATGTTGGTGGAGGGAAATTGGCTGGTTCTGCAGGTTTTTTTTTTAAACGGAAGGGAGATGGTCCTTTTAAACAGAAGGGAACATGCTTCATACTTCCCCTCTGTTCACTGTAGGCAGTATTCCTTCATGGATTTGTGATTGTTACGAAGACTAGAATTAGCCCACTTTCTCATATCTTCTCACGACAACCATGTATCTTCAAGGTATGAGGGTGTCACTTACAGTTATTGAGAAGGACAGAAGTTTTCACAAATGATTACAGCAATCTGGAAAATGGAAAACAGAAATTGCAATATAACTGAATGAGTGAACTCTCTGAAGTGTTTGAACAAAAGACAAAATGCACAGATCCTTAATAGAAGAATTGCAGCTGTGGAACAGAATACAAAAGCAAAATTAGAGCATATAAAAGACCAGCACTGGGTCGCACTGACATGTTTTGCACCTTGTTCTTTCTTGCTTCCTTAACCCAAGAGCAGAGAAATGTATACAACTGGTACAATTCCCAAGCTTTTCCTGCAGTAAATGCTGGACAGCAGAGTTGCATAAGTGTATGAGCAGCCAAAGTTTTTAAAGGAGCAATCCCAGTATTTTATTCACTTCTGGAGACTTCAAATGTAGCTTTGGAGGAAGTGCGAGCAGATGTAGTTTGCTAATGCCACTGCTTCTCGGATCATTGATACATAGAAAATAAGTGCAGTAGTAGGCCATTCGGCCCTTGGAGCCAGCAATGCCATTCAATGTGATCATGCATGATCATCCACAATCAGTGCCCTGTTCCTACCTTCTCCCCATATCCCTTGATTCCGCTAGCCCTAAGCGCTCTATCTAATTCTCTTTTGAATGAATCTGGTGAATCTGCCTCCACTGCTTTCTGAGGCAGAGAATTTCACAAATTCACAACTCTCTGGGTGAAAACTTTTTTTCTCATCTCAGTTCTAAATGGCCTACCCCTTATTCTTAAACTGTGGCCCCTGGTTCTGGACTCCCCCAACATCGGGAACATGTTTCCTGCATCTAGCGCGTCCAATCCCTTAATAATTTAATATGTTTCTATCAGATCCCCTCTCATCCTTCTAAATTCCAGTGAATACAAGCCCAGTCGTTCCATTCTTTCATGATATGACAGTCCCGCCGGGAATTAACCTGGTGAACCTACACTGCACTCCCTCAATAGCAAGAATTTGCTTCCTCAAATTAGGAGACCAAAACTGCACACAATACTCCAGGTGTGATCTCACCAGGGTCCTGTACAACTGCAGAAGGACCTCTTTGCTCCTATACTCGTCCTCTCGTTATGAAGGCCAACATGCCATTTGCTTTCTTCACTGCCTGCTGTACCTGCATGCTTACTTTCAGTGACTGATGTACAAGGACACCCAGGTCTTGTTGCACTTCCCCTTTTCCTAATCTGACACCATTCAGATAATAATCTGCCTTCTTGGTCTTGCCACCAACGTGGATAACCTCACATTTACTGCATCTGCATGCATCTGCCCAGTCACCCAACCTATCCAAGTCACCCTGCATCTTCATAGCATCCTCTTCACAGTTCACACGGATCAACGTCAAATTTCCAGATGAGATACAGGTTTCAAAATGGTAATAAGTGCAGGGTCAGAGGGCATAGAAGTGGAGGGATGTGATGATGCAGAAGCATTGTGTTTTTGCTATGTGCAAATGGTTCTGTTCTGACAAATGCACATTTCTTAACAATAACCATGAGATGTTGGGAGAACCCCTCTTGTTCATTACTGTCCCTCCGGAAAGGAAATCTGCCATTGTTACCTGGCATGGCTTGAATATCAATTCAGATCTACCCACGTGGTTTACACTTAAATGCCACAGAAATGGCCAAGCAAGTGACTTTGTTGTAGGTGGCTCATTGCATCACCTCAGGACAATTAGGGATGAGCAAAACATTCTCACCCTGCTATGGATATACAATCCTGAAAAACAAATAAATAAATAAAAATAATCTAGGAAGGTTTATATCATTTTTGGTGTTTACATTCTGTGGTCACATAATGTCTGAACAATTTTCTATTTTTTTTAGGTTTGGGTATCCAGATCCAACCTATCTGGCAAGAGTGCAGGATGAGTTGAAGGCCAAAGGAATTTACTGAAATGTGTAATAAATGCAACAATTAAGTAAGATACTAACTAGTGTGTTGTAGGTGTTGCAGCTTGTTTGAAAACACTTGAATTAGGTCATGTATATTGCTACCTAACAACCATCATTTGTATGCTTTATGTAAGTAGATATATGTATGTGCTTCACAGAAAGCATAAATAGCAATAATCTCGTACAGAATTACAGTTTGCTGTTGTCAAATAGAGGTTGTGAATTATTTGTGTATGTTTGTGCCAATTACTTTGTTTCCATGTATTAGAGTATATTTACAGATATGTATTCAATAGCATTGTAACTACTGGGGCAAATGGAACTGTAGTGGCTAATATGTTATCTTTCCCACCCATAAAGGCATTGCTCTGTTCTGATCCCAAGCATAGAAAAACATCAGCCCTCAATTTTGTAATTATGATCAGTCAGAATTTGGTATAGAAAGGAAAATGAAGGCAGGCAAACAAAAGTGGTGGGGAACATAAAATTAAGAGAAAAATCAAATTGGAAATGCACGAGTTTTTTTCCCACTTGCTCTCGGTGTGTCAGCAGTTCATCACCTCTTCCTAGATCATCCCAAGAATTTGTAAAAAAAGATGCGATACAGAACAGAATACTGACTCTTTGAAACGGCCCTGTTGCCAATAACAATAAAAAGAGACGGCAAAGAAGCACAAAAATCTAATTGGGAATGCATTAACAAAAGTAAAGGAAATTTGATTTCTAGTGATAGGAATGGCTTAAAACAGACACTTTTATGTATTTCCCATGTTAATTTCATGTTAGTATTGTGCATTTGTAATGCGGATTGAACTACTTTGATGCCTCAATTAATCACAGTAGGTATGATTATTTACTTTGAATATGCCCGAGGGCCAGTAAAATCGCTGTCTCCAGGAGAAGTAAAATTATAATCCAGGTTGCTATTCAATAGTTTAATGATTCATATCCCTTAATCAGTTATGTACCCTGAATTTATGAGAAGTCTGGAACAACTTTACGTGGGTTTTGTAGCCTGTTTCTCAGTTCCATATTGAGAATGCATTGCATATTTCCCACCACTACTTTGGTGATAAAACATAGAATTAGAATAATAGTTAGCTGTTAGAGTACGGAGACTCCAAACAATCACTTTTCTTTTTGGTCTCTGAATGATTCTATACTTCTGCATTGAATTATTCCCATGAATTTACTCTTCTAACATATATGTGACTGCTAGAAAGATGTTCAGTGTTAGAAAGTAATTGAAATTATGCTGTGTATTAGCAAATAAACACTTAAACCAATTTCAAACTCTCCTGCCTGCTGTTTTACCTGCAGTATTAGCCTGTGGCATTAAGGAGTATAGTTATCATGATGCAAAAGTGTGGTATCTTATGTAAGTATTTCACACTTAATATTGCTGCAGTGGGCATAATGTTGAAATTTGAATTGTAGCTGAAAGAGCAGCTCAACTCTATTTAAAGATTTTGGTCATAAAATAACATCTATACCAATGTGAGATATTTTACTTTTATAGTGTGCATCAAAATACATTCGCTTTCCCCTGTTGGTGTATATTTGCAGCAAATTTTATAACCGCAATGTTTCATAAAACACAAACGTAATGCTGTAGTTCAAAGATTACCCTTTGCAATTTAGTGAGAATTTAATGCACCTCAATTTTGCTAACAAAATGAATAAGCAGCCAAACCAGTCCACCAAAGGAGATTTTATGGCTTATTAGGCCAGAAGTTTTGGACAAATTGTGCACAGTATTTTCTGTTTCCTACCTCAAAAGTCTGTCATTAATTGCCAGCCACTCATTTCAAAGAAAAGATGCCAATCAAAATTTCTTCTCATCTTACACTAGTCGATAGGTACAGACAATAAGCGAGTTCGAAAAACGCAAGAAATCATAGGATTTGTCAAAGATCATTCGTGATAAAGAAAAAGTGAACGAAGCGCTGGCTGTATAAACTGTATAAATTCTTATCTTAGAGCACATGGTATTGGGGGTAGGGTGTTGACATGGATAGAAAATTGGTTGGCAGACAGGAAGCAAAGATTAGGAGTGAACGGGTCCTTTTCAGAATGGCAGGCAGTGGCGAGTGGAGTGCCGCAAGGCTCGGTGTTTGGGCCACAACTCTTTACCATATATATTAATGATTTGGAAGAGGGAATTAGGAGCAACACTAGCAAGTTTGCGGATGACACAAAGCTGGGTGGCAGTGTGAACTGTGAAGAGGATGTTAGGAGGTTGCAGGGTGACCTGGACAGGTTGAGTGAGTGGGCAGATACATGGCAGATGCAGTATAATATAGATAAATGTGAGGTTATCCACTTTGGCGGCAAAAACAAGGCGGCAGATTATTATCTCAATGGGGTTAGGTTAGGTTAGGTAAGGGGGAGGTGCAGCGAAACCTGGGTGTCCTTGTACACCAGTCACTGAAAGTTGGCGTGCAGGTACAGCAGGCAGTGAAGAAAGCTAATGGAATGTTGGCCTTCGTAACAAGAGGATTTCAGTATAGGAGTAAAGAGGTTCTTCTGCAGTTGTATAGGGCTCTGGTAAGACCACATCTGGAGTATTGTGCACAGTTTTGGTCTAATTTGAGGAAGGACATCCTTGTGATTGAGGCAATGCAGCGTAGGTTCACGAGATTGATCCCTGGGATGGCGCGACTGTCATATGAGGAAAGATTGAAAAGACTAGGCTTGTATTCACTGAAGTTTAGAAGGATTAGGGGGATTCTTACAAAAACATATAACATTATAAAAGGACTGGACAAGCTAGATGCAGGAAAAATGTTCCCAATGTTGGGCGAGTCTAGAACCAGGGGCCACAGTCTTAGAATAATGGGGAGGCCATTTAAGACTCAGGTGAGAAAAAAAATTGTCACCCAGAGAGTTGTGAATTTGTGGAATTCCCTGCCACAGAGGGCAGTGGAGGCCAAATCATTGGATGGATTTAAGAGAGAGTTAGATAGAGCTCTAGGGGCTAGTGGAATCAAAGGATATGGGGAGAAGGCAGGCACGGGTTATTGATAGGGGACGATCAGCCATGATCACAATGAATGGCGGTGCTGGCTCAAAGGGCCGAATGGCCTCCTGCACCTATTTTCTATATTTATTTATAATTTATGTGTAAAAATATGTTTAATCTGCCAGGGTGTAACAGTGGGAGAGAGGGCAGATGCGAGTGGGAGACGGGGAGAGATTGGACTGGCGGAGAGACATTCTCGGCAGCTGAATTGCGTGTGTACAGACCTGCGTTTCATCCGTAGTCAGGATCGAGCCTGGGTCTACGACGCTGCAAGCGCTGTTGGATTGCTACTGGACCGTCCCCATCTCCTCCCGAGTGTTCCATCCCTGTCCGAGGGCGGCCGGAGATGTCCGGGGTGACCCTGGACTGACGAGACACTGGCCCGGAGCAGTGGCGGCCCCAGGCTTTCAGCCAGCGCGGAGAAGAGCTAACTCCAGCTCAACTCTGCCTGACCCGCCGGGTTAACCGACGGCCCTGGACTGACGGGACACCGACCCGGAGCAGTGGCGGCCCCAGGCTTACAGCCAGCATGGACAACCTTACCTAGCTACTGTGGTTCCACACAGAGATGACAGCTTTGATTTCTGAGGAACCCTATTCTCTCTCTAGTTACTCTTTCCCTGAATGCATGTATATAATCTCTTTGGATTGTCCTTAATATTATTTGCCAGAGCTATTTCCCACTCTCTTTTTAGCCTCCTGATTTCCTTTTCCATGGTTTACAGTTCCCGAAACTCCTCCACCGATACACTTGATTCAACTGCTTATTTATATCTGTCCCATGCCTCCTTTTTCCTAACCAAAGCCTCAATTTCGTTCAACATCTAGGCTTCCTTACCCGCCTTGCCCTTTGCTCCAACAGGAATATGCATGTCCTAAACTCCCCATCATACCTTTAAAAGCATCCCAATTTTTGGACTTCCTCTTGTCCGCGAACAACCTACTCCAAACAACTTGATCAAGTTCCTGTCTAATACCATCAAAGTCGGCGTTGTGCCAATTCAGAATTTTTGGGGGGCCTGCCCTGTCTTTATCCATTACTATTTTAAAGCTAATAGAACTGTGGTTGTTGTCCAAAAAGGCTCGCCCACTGACTCTTCATTTACCTGCCTTTCTCAATTTCCTAAGTGTATGTCGAGCTTTGCCTTCTTTCTTGTAGGGCCCTATCCACATTGCTTGAGGAAACCTTGAACACATTTGACAAATTCCACCCCGTTTAAGCCCATGGCACTATGACAGCCCCAGCCTATATTGGGAAAATTAAAATCCCCTATGACAACTCTATTAGTCTTGCGTAAGAAGGAACTGCAGATTAGTCCCCCTTGTCCTTAGCCCTCCGTCTACGCCGTATCTACGCCCAAGATGAGGTGTTCCAAACTAGGACATCTTAGATGTGTGCTCATTATTTAGGGAATGGGGGTTCCCCTCTCCCATCACAGATGAGGCCCTCACTCGTGTCTCCTCTGAACCCCGCATCTCCGCCCTTGCTCCCCCTCCCCCTAGTCGCAACAGAGTCCCCCGAGTCCTTACCTTCCTTCCACCCCATCAGCCGTCACATACAACACATAATCCTCCGAAATTTCCGCCACCTCCAACAGGATCCCACCACTAGCTACATTTTCCCATCTCCACCCCTTTCTGCCTTCCGCAGAGACCGTTCCCTCTGCAACCCCATGGTTAACACATCCCTTCCCACCCCCTCCCCGGTACCTTCCCCTGCAACCGCAGAAGATGTAACATCTGTTGCAATACCTCCTCCCTTGACTGTCCAGGGATTCCGACAGTCCTTTCAGATTAGGCAGAGGTTCACTTGCACCTCCTCCAACCTCATCTGTTGTATCCGTTGTTCAAGATGTGGACTCTTACACATCGGCGAGACCAAATGCAAACTGGGCAATTGTTTCACGGAACACCTCGCTCAGCCTGCATGAACCTACCTGATCTCCCGGTTGCTGGACACTTTAATTCTCCTTCCCATTCCTACACAGACCTTCCTGTCCTCGGTCTCCTCCATTGTCAGTGTGAGGCTAAACGCAAATTGGAGGAACAGAATCTCATATTTCGCTTGGGCAGCTTACAGCCCAGTGGTATGAATATTGATTTCTCTCACTTCAGGTAGCCCGGCATTCCCTCTCTCTCTATCCCTCCCCCACCCAAGTCGTACTAGCTTCTCATTTTCACCCAACAAACAGCTTTCCATCGTTACCTTTTTGCAAAACTTTCATTAATTGTTCTTTATCTCTCCGCCTCACTGCCTATATCTCTCGTTTCTCTTATCCCTAACCAGCCTGAAGAAGGGTCTCAACCCGAAACGTCACCCATTCCTTCTCTCCAGAGATGTTGCCTGTCCCGCTGAGTTACTCCAGCTTTTTGTGTCTACTATTAGTCTTGCAGTTGCCTGCAATCTCCCAGCATATTTGTTCTGCTAATTCCCGTTCACTATTTGGGGCCTATAGTACACTCCCAACAACGTGATCATCCCCTTTTAATTTCTCAGCTCCACCAATATAGTCTCAGTGGGAAAACCATCAGTAATGTCACCTCGGACTGCTGCCGTGACACTGTCCCTGATCAATTAAACAACAATACTCCCTCCTCTTTAACCCCCGCCTCTATCTACCCTGTAGCATCTATCCTAGAACATTAAGCGGCCAGTCTTGTCCTTCTCTTAGCCAGGTTTCAGTAATGGCTTGAATACCCCAATCGCATATATTGATCCAGGCGCTGAGTTCATCGGCCTTACCCGTCAGGCCTCTTGCAAGAAAATAAATGCAATTCAGTCCAACAGTCCTTCCTCGCTCCCCACATGCTTCTGCCTATCCTGTCCACTGAACTTGCTTTCATCACTTTCCATGCCAACTTCCAATCTCGCACCTGCCTCAGCTCCGCATTGGATCCTACACCCCCCCCCCCCGCCAATTTAGTTCTTGAGAACAATCTTCACTGTATACAATACCATCTATTTCCGTGTCATCTGCAAAATTACTAGTGTTGCCTTGTACATTCTCAAACTTTCTAAACATGCCTTGTACAATTATAAAAATATATAAATTTGAAATAACTTATCTGGCAGGTGCTCATCCACAATACCCGACCAACATGTCAAGGGGGGAGGGGTGGTGTAACGGTGATGAGGTGAGCAATCAGTGAAAGCCCATGTAATGACAGGGAGAACATTTAAACTCCATACATGACCTGAGGTAAGGATCAGACTTGGGTTACTGGTACTTTGAGGCACTAGCCTTAACTGCTTCTTTTTTACTACCTTCTTTAAACATTAAGTTTATTATAGCACATCGGCATGCCACTCACCACATCAGAACTAGGTCATCAGACCAATCCCATTCCCCATCACCCTCCCCTCCTTATTTTACTGTCATCCTGCAACTTATTTGCATAGACTATTTTCTAAATAGGGAGAGAATCCAGAAATCGGAGGTGCAAACGGACTTGGGAGTGCTGCTGCAGGATTCCCAAAAAGTTAACCTGCAAGTCGAATCAGTGGTAAAGAAAGGAAACGCAATGCTAGTATTTATTTCGAGAGGGTTTGTATACAGAGCAGGGATGTAATGTTGGAGGCTCTATAAGGTGCTGGTAAGGCTGCATTTGGAATATTGTGAGCAATTTTGGGCACCATATCTACTGATACTTACACTTAATAACTTTTCATTTGACTCCTCCCATTTCCTCCAAATACAAGGCGTAGCTATGGGCACACGCATGGGCCCCAGCTACGCCTGCCTCTTTGTCGGGTACGTAGAACAATCCTTGTTCAATGCGTACCAGGGCCCCATCCCCGACCTCTACCTCCGCTACATCGATGATTGTTTTGGTGCCACATCCTGCACCCACACACAACTGACTGACTTCATCCGCTTCACCACCAACTTCCATCCGGCACTCAAATACACCTGGACCATTTCCGACACTTCCCTACCATTCCTTGACCTCACTATCTCCATCGCAGGTGATAGACTCCTTACCGACATCCACTACAAACCTACCGACTCCCATGGCTATCTGGACTACACTTCTTCCCACCCTGCTTCCTGTAAGGACTCCATCCCCCACTCCCAATTCCTCCGTCTACGCCGCATCTGCTCCCAGGATGAGGCGTTCCACACCAGGGCATCTGAAATGTCCTCATTCTTCAGGGAACGGGGGTTCCCCTCCTCCACCATAGATGAGGCTCGCACCAGGGTCTCTGCCATACCCCGCAACACTGCTCTCTCTCCCCATCCCCCCACTCACAACAAAGGCAGAGTCCCCCTAGTCCTCACCTTTCACCCCACCAGCCGTCACATACAAGTGATCCTCCGTCAGTTTCGCCACCTCCAACGTGACCCCACCACTCGCCACATCTTCCCATCTCCCCCTATGTCTGCCTTCCGCAAAGACCGCTCCCTCCGTAACTCCCTTGTCAATTCTTCCCTTCCCTCCCATACCACCCCCTCCCCTGGTACTTTCCCTTGCAACCGCAAGAGATGCAACACTTGTCCCTTCACTTCCCCCCTCCACTCCATTCAAGGACCCAAGCAGTCGTTCCAGGTGCGACAGAGGTTCACCTGCATCTCCTCCAACCTCATCTATTGCATTCGCTGCTCTAGATGCCAGCTGATCTACATCGGTGAGATCAAGCGGAGGCTTGGCGATCGTTTCGCCGAACACCTCCAGTTGGTCCGCAATAACCAACCTGAACTCCCGGTGGCTCAGCACTTCAACTCCCCCTCCCATTCCGTATCTGACCTCTCTGTCCTGGGTCTCCTCCATGGCCACAGCGAGCAACACCGTAAATTGGAGGAAATGCACCTCATATTCCGCTTGGGCAGTCTACATCCTGGTGGCCTGAACGTTGAATTCTCCCAATTCTGCTAGCCCTGGCTGTCCCCTCCCCTTCATCAGCCATCTGGTTGTCTCCTCCCCTCCCCCAGCCCTCGGGCTCCTCCTCCGCCTTTTCCTTTTTTCCTTTCTTCTCCCCACCCCCTATCAGTCTGAAGAAGGGTTTCGGCCCGAAACGTTACCTATTTCCTTCGCTCCATAGATGCTGCTGCACCCGCTGAGTTTCTCCAGCATTTTTGTGTACCTTCTGAGGAAGGATGTGCTGGCTCTGGAGAGGGTCCAGAGGAGGTTTACAAGAATGATCACAGGAATGAGTAGGTTAACATATGATGAGCGTTTGACGGCACTGGGCCTGTCCTCGCTGGAGTTTAGAAGAATGAGGGGGGACCTAATTGAAACATACAGAATAGTGAAAGGCTTGGATAAAGTGGAGAGAATGTTTCCACTGCTGGGAGAGTAGGATTAGAGTTCCTAGCCTCAGCATCAATGGACGTTCTTTTAGGAAAGAGATGAAGAGAAATTTATTTAGTCAGAGGGCGGTGAATCTGTGGAATTTTTTGCCAAAAGGCGAAGCAGGCCATCAATGCATATTTTTAAGGCAGAGATAGATTTCTTCTTGATTAGTATGGGTGTCGGAGGATTTGGGAGACGGCAGGAAAATGGGGTTGGGAGGGAGAGATAGATTAGCCATGTTTGAATGGCAGAGTAGATGATGGGCTGAATGGCCTAATTCTGCTCCTATTACTTATGACCTTATAAATATCTTTTTTTACAGGTCTATCAAATACATTTTAGATTCTTTTTCAATTTTGTTGTTTCACATTTGTCAGCATGCCATTTGCATGTCATTACATTATTTTCATAATATTAGTTTAGAGATACTGCCCTTCGGCCCACTGTCCTCGCCGACCAGTAATCACCCCGTACACTAGTTCTATCCTGCACTCTAGGGGCAATTTACAGCAGCCAATTAACCTACAAACCCGCACGCCTTTGGAATGTGGGCGGAAACTGGAGCACCAGGGGAAAGCCCATGCAGTCACAGGGAGAACATACAAACTCCTTACGGACAGCACCCGCAGTCAGGATCGAACCCGGGTCTCTGGTGCTGAAAGCACGAATACTATTGCTGCGCCACTGTGCCGTGCTATTTATTAAACCAAAACATTAATCCAGAAAGAGTAAATTCAAACCACTGGAAAGTAGGAATGCCCCATAAAGTACGTTTTTTCAACTCTACAAAGTTGGCCTTCCTGGCTTTGCAACAGCAGCTAATAGTTGTGTTTGATGAACGACTCCCATTAAAATGGGGAAATTAGTGGAGCATATTATGCAATGGAATCACTTCATTTTAAGTGCTCTCCTGTCTTCATTCCATTGATGTGCGAAGTACGTGCATACAGATAATACCACATTTAGTATTAGTGATGCATTCCCACACACAGGAGTGCTTCCTGAATCAGCTCTAAATGAGATAATTATATCATTTCACATACACAGAGATGTATACTGATATTGTTATATGTAGTTAGTATACTGTATTTAACTATAAATGAAGATTTTTGTTAAGACCTTGTATTAGAATATTATTTATTTAACAATTAACCACTAATGAGATTTAATACAAATTATGATGTAAACTGCAATAAACACATCAAGGCAGCAGTAGGATGTAAAGTGGAAGAAACTAGAGCTGATGGGGGGGGGGGGGATGAAGTATACGGGGAAATGGGCCAGATTGTGAATCTTCTTGAAGAAGAAATCTATGATTGACTACCTCATTTCCTCTCATTAAACATTGATTACTCCCATGGAACATTTTCCTGGAGCAGGAGATAGTCAAGAAATAAATCCCTGCACTGCATTGCAGCACTCTCAGAAAATAGCTTTGTTATCAATAATGTTGAGTGCACATTGGCCAAACTGCTATGAACAAGATGGCCACATTCAGCAAGAAGTATTGATCTATTGCTAAGTTTTGATTATTTAAATTATTTTGGGGAGGAATTGTTGGTAATATATTGCTGACCAAGAGCACCACTATTAATGACATAGTGCTCTTTGGGTAATAGAATAAATTGGGAGTACTTAGGTGAAAAGAGAGCAAGAGAATTTAGCAAAGTAGAGGATTAAACTTATACAAGGGGATCTACAGTAAGAATCTGGCCCACCATAGCAGATCTGAGATCAAATGCAAAGCTTTCCTTTAACCTTTGAGATTACCTAGCTCGGTGTTTTGTGCCACCTCTCTGGGTGTTCCACTATTCCTGATGCAGCACTGTTCTTGGCTAATTACTCGCACCAATAGCGGAATTCCCTCCAGGAAACGTTCCAATTGCTTGGAAACAGGCCCTCAGCCCACACCGACCATCGATCACCCATTCACACTAGTTCTATGTTATCCCACTTTTGCATCTACTCCTTACACAATAAAGACAATTTACAGAGGGCCAATTAACCTACAAACCTGCACATCTTTGGGATGCAGGAGGAAACTGGAGCACCCAGAGGAAACCCACACAGTCACAGGGAGAACGTGCAAACTCCACACAAGCAACATCACACCGGGTCTCTAGTACTGTGAGGCAGCAGCTCCATCAGCTGCACCACTATGCTGCCCTAATCCCCCTAACATGGCATGAGCTCCAACCCTGAAAATAGATTGAGATTTACTAGTTTTAGGTTGGAGGCTCATTCTGGAACCTAAACGATCACATGAATCACCACACACTATTGCCAATAGATTTTTTTCTGTGACTGCAGTGAAGTGTCAGATCTCCATTTAGCAAACATATACAGTGGCATGAAAGCAAGAAATGATCACATGTACATACATTCCAGGTATGTGAAATTCTACATAATTCATTACCAATTTACAACATATTCCTTTGTTCATTGTTCCTTTAGCAAAAAAAAACCTGTTAGAGGATCTCAGCTGATTAAACAGCATATGCGGAAGCAAAGAGGTGGTTGACATCTTGGGACGAGACCCTGCATCAGACTGTCCTGATGTACAGTAAAGTCTCAACCTGAAATGTTGTCCATCTCTTTGTCTCCATAGATGATGTTTGACCCATTGACTTCCTCCAGCACTTGTTTTTGTTTTGCTTCAGATTACAGCATCTGCAGTCTCTTGTGTTTCCATTGTTGCTTGCAGTCTGTTAAAACGTTCCTGTGTAAAACCCTGCAGATGAATAGGGGGGGGGGGGGGGGGGGGGGGGGGGGGGGGGGGGGTGGGGGGGGGGGGGGGGGGGGGGGGGGGGGGTGGGGGGGGGGGGGGTGGGGCGGGGGGGGGGGGGGGGGGCAGTGAATATTTGAGCTTTCATGCATCCATAACAATGTCTGCCTAATCACTGCTGAAAGTTGAATAAATATATTACAATCAGCAATTGGCCTCAAACTTGCATGTATAAAATTTATGGGATGACCCTGCCTCCCCCTGATATCCACACTTTTTTAACTACACAACCTGTGTGAAAGATCACCAGTGTATTACAAATCTACGAGTAGAGACTAGCCATGTTATCTGAAAATGTTCTACCTATGTTAGGTTAGCAGTCCATTCGTGGCTGTTTCAGGTAAACAGCTGGTTGATATTTTATTAAATGGTGAAAAATTGGAAGTGCAATTGTTCAAATGGACCTCTGTGTCCTTGAACATAAATTATAGGAAGCTAATGTGCAAACAGTATGTTGGTCTTGTTAGAGGATTTGATTACAAAAGCAAAAATGAAAATTTTCGTGGTGCAGTCATTGATTTTGTTCAGGGCTATGATTGATAGATTTATTTTGAAGTTTGAGAAACCATAGAATATGTGAATAGAGTAGCGAAATGGTCACAGTCATATAACACAGAAAAGGCTCCTCGGTCTGGCAAGTCCACGCCAACCATCAACTACCCATTTCCAATAACCCTACACTAATTCAATGTTTTATTATTTGTAAATAGCCATTACTAGAACTAGGGGACATAGTTGTAGAATAAGAGGGGGCTCTTTTAAAACTGAGATGAGGAAGAACTTCTTCACCCAGAGGGTGGTTAATTTATGGAATTCACTGCCCCAGGGAGCAGTGGAAGCAGAAACATTAAATATATTTAAGTCTAAAATAGATGGTTTTTTAGCTGCCAAGGGGATAAGGGGCTACGGGGAGAGGGCAGGGATATGGACCTAGGTATGGTTAGTATAGTAAGACCTGAGTGATCTCCTGGACAAGTGTCGATCGCCTGGATTGGGGTCGGAGAGGAATTTCCCGGATTTTTTTCCCGAATTGGACCTGGGTTTTTATCCGGTTTTTTGCCTCCCCCAGGAGATCACGCGGTTCTTGGGGTGGAGAGGGGTGATAGCGATATAAAGGGGAGGGTAGTGTCTTGTGTTCTGTGTCTTGTGTCTACTGTTTGTGGGTAAGGGTGTCTGTTTAGTGTTCAGCCATGAGCGAATGGCGGTGCGGGCTCGATGGGCCTGGTGGTCTACTCTCGCACCTACTTTCTATGTTTCTATGTTTCTAACCCCTCCACCACTTTCCAATTCAACCATTTATCTATGCAATAGGGGCAATTTACAGAGGCCAATTAACCTACCAACCCACACATCTTTGGAATGTGGGAGGAAAACCAAAGCACCCGGAGGAACCCATGCAGTCACAGGAAGAATGCACAAATGCCATACAGACAGCACCCGAGATGAAGATTGAATCCAGGTCTCTTGGTGCTATGGGGCAGTAGCTCTACCAGCCAATCCAATATGCTGCCAATATCATGTCTGATGGTGGAATGGGTCCAAGGGTTTAATGTCCTACTCCTGCTTCTATTTCTTATTAGCATATGAACACAAGGCTGAGCAAATGAATCAACCTTCTTGCAGGACATTGCTTGGCACCCTTCTGATTTTTAAAGATACATTTAAAAAATATTGATGAGAAATTTCTTTTGACTTTTGATTTATCTAGATTTTAATTCTGCAACATTTTAGAGTCATTAAATGTTTATTGCAAAGTAAAGTATGGTTTTCTGCACCTATGTTATAGTTATAAAAATATAATCTCAACTGACACAGCTCATTTATTTAATGTATCGAACTTTACCCCGAATCACAGACCCACAATTCTATAGACAAAGGAAACTCACCAGAAAGAATTGATTACCTTTTTAATGAAGCATTTACATCAATGATTGATCAAAACAGTTCATGAACTGATCAAACAGCAAACAAAATTCCAAATTGAGGAAATTCAGACAGCAAAAGGAGCTACAATTCTAATGAAAAGCAATGTGAACCAGGTACAGAAAATATTTGGCCTCTGTATTTTTTGGCGATATTTACATCATGTACATTGATGTCGTTGTTGACAGTATCTTATATTTCTAAGGCACTGAAAGCTAAGGTACTGAATTACAATTACATCTGTTTATGACAGCTGCTCAACATTGTTGTGTGATCAAAATGTTGCATCATTTTTTAAATAAAATCATAAAAAGGACAAAATAACTGGGTTGAGAATAAAGTGGTGATGAAAATGGTCAATGCTGACAGCTCATAAAAGCTGCTGTGATTCAGCAGTCTGGTTTACAGCTCGACTAATTGTCTTATACAGCAATGTCACTATTTGTGTCCGTTCTGGTTGAATGCCATCAATTAACAAGTGAGCTGAAATCATGAGAAGAAAAGGGGGAGTGAAACAGGTCTTTGGTAGTGGTGCACAGTGAGTGAAGGCAAATCAACAACTATTTTACACAAATGCAAATGAATAGAAGAAGTGGGCCCGGAAATCTGAAATAAAACGTATACTGTTGGAAATACTGGCTGATGAGGCAGCATTTGTAGAAGGAGAACCAGTTAACTTTTTTTGTTTAATGCATTTTCAGCAGAGGTTTCTGAAATATTACTAATCCAGTTTCCTGCTTCACAGATCCTGCCTGAAGTGATGGATATTTTCGGCATTTTACTATTTTTATATGGTATAAATGAGCTGCCAATTACTGGGCACTCAATTTATATGTCTACCAAAGGCCTATTTCATCTCTAAAGATGGCAGTTGATAGGAATCTAAATGACAGAAAGATGGGTTCCTGTTTCATGTATGTCTTTAACCTTTTAATAAAGGGACTTGAAGTTCAACATGCCCCTCTTTTATGGTTGATAACCACCATTGGTTCATTTCAAAACCTTGTACAAACATCTTACAGTTAAAATATCAAAAATGGTAAAATAATTGACAAAAATAAAACAAGGTTGTGTTCTTAGTCAGAATCATTTTCTAAGCAGGTTTTGCTGTAGGACATTTTCCTTTTTTTACGTGAATTAATTACCACAGTGTCCATTCCCTGCAATTAAAAGGGCAAGACAGCTAATATTCAAAATGTTTGCAAGATTCTCTGATGGTTTTTCCGATTGATTTTTCATTTAGACCACTTGAAATTAGTTGTGTCCTTTCGTATGACATTGTCAATGTGGGAATTATTTTAACTTCAAATGCAAATAAACCCAAACTTAGTACACAATATTCAGGTCCTTCCCTTGCTCTTTTTACAAACACCTATCCTTTATATTATTAATAGCATGGCAGCTTCCAGTCCGATTTTTAATATGCAACTGTAGTATGTTCCTGAGCACATGCTACACCCACTGGATAATTAATTGGTAAGTAAAAGATTGGATTGTTTTGAACACATGAGTGAGTATGGCTCATTTAATGAGCGGAACAGTATTAGGCCATTCAGTCATTTGAACCGGTACCACCATTCAGTTAGATCAAGACTTAAATAATAGGGGATAAAACTCTAGTTTGGCAATTGTACAGAACTGTGTGGTAACAGTTGGTAAGAGTTTCAGTAGTTATGGGGAGAAGGCAGGAGAATGGGGTTAGGAGGGAGAGATGGATCAGCTATGATTGAATGGCAGCGTGGACTTGATGGACCGAGTGGCCTAATCCTGCTCCTATCACATGACCTTATGAACAGTTCAGCAGAATTTAATGTCCTTCCTGACTCCACAATGGAAAAGAAAATAGCACAGGGTTTACAACTGGCTACCAATTTGTTATAATTTACTTTGCGCTTCTGCCAAAAACAGTTTTCATCCCCCCAAATAATTTTGATTTAATTACAAACCATTTAAAGCAACAGACTGATATGCAAATAGTGGAAGTGCATCCACTGTCCCTATTTTGCAACAGCAGCCTTTCACTATTTCATAAAGAATTAAATTACCAAATTGCAGTAATGCTGAGACAGAAAGACAGTCCTGATTATTAGCTGATGCAAGATCTACTCTTCGAACACACTATTCATTTGAACAACACACCCTTAACACCATGCCATAATACCAGAGGGAAAGCAGACCCATGGGAGCTAAAACTAGTACAATAGAACACTCAACTGATAAAATTAGAATTATAACTTTAGTGATAAAATAATTTGACATTGTACATCATTAAATTCAATTGGTTTTGAAAAAATATATTTTCTTAGCAACAATACCATAAATATATACTTTAAAAACGATGTCCTGCCTTGCTCATGCAAAACATTTAATCAGACAGTGCCCTACAGTATAATGTAATGGAACACTGTGTGTATGCCAAATACATATCCTTAAACTCTTACATTACAATTACAGTTATCAGATTGCACATGCAGTGTAGAGGACAAGTGAAACAAACAAAACATGGCTATGGAAAGCAATCTTTCCGGGCACATCTGTTGGATGAAACATTTTTCCCCATCCACCAGTGGCTACTATTTCATGCACAGAGGGTGCGTGCTATAGTATGCATTTTTCCATTCAGTTTACAGATCATGACTGTGACAGAAGTACAGCTGTGCACATGGGATAGAATCTTGGGCACTCAGAAAAATAAGCAAACCAGTGCAATCTGCTCAGTCTGGATGGGAAGGAATGTCTAAGATTTCCCAGCAATATTTCAAAACACAACAATTGGTCTTTAAAAGTGGCTCTAAGAAACAAAATAGCAGCAAAAAAAATCTATTTGCATTTTGAAGCAAAGTACCATAGGCCAATGTACTCAGGCATTGACCTGCCCTCCCTGCATCAAAAATGTCCCTGGGTGTGGAATCACTAGCAGCTGAGGTGCTTCATTAACGGTAGTTCAGACAACCCAGGACAGCCTTGGAGTTTCTCCCACCAAATCACAAATTCTGTGACTTGCGTGACTTAGATTGGAGCAGATGCAAATCTGGTCTCAAACAGATTTTTAATGGAAAATAGGGAATTGTATCAATTCTGAGCATTCCGCCAGAGGCTCAATATACTTGTAAATGTCAAAATAGTTGTGGAAGAATAAAATGGGACAAGAAAAAAGGTTTTCCCTACAATCATTCTACACTTGATTTTGGACCCAATAGAGTTGGCACAAGCAAATGTAGACCTTTGAAATGCATTATGCCTGGAGGCATGTGCAATGGAACTGGGTAACCTACCTTCCTGTAACTTCTCCCATAATGTGTTTGTGAACTCGCCATCCATGGGGAACATTTCATATTACTTTTGACTCTGTGCTCCTGATGAGGAACATAGCCCTGTCACATAATATGTGAAGTGAGAGTCACAGAAATCACAGTAGGTTTTGCGTGCATTTTCCAATTACAACGTGTAGGAATATTGTGCACAACCACACCCAGCAAAACATGAGGATTTTACAATCAAAGTTATCTACTTCTAAGATTGAGGCAGGCTCATATTAAGAAAAAGATCCTGACATGAAATGCATAGAGAGTTGTCACTATGGTTGGCATTGTGGTTAGAGACCAAAGATAGATACATAATGCTGGAGTAACTCCAGCATTTTGCGTCTATCTTCAGTATAAACCAGCATTGGAGTTCATTCTTACAGGTAGTGATTAGAGACCCAGTTTTGATCTTGAATAAGGATGCTCTCTATGTGCAGTCTGCATGTATTAATTACTGTTTCCCTTGGGTGCACCAGTATCCTCCCCGATCCTGAAGGCATGTGGATTGGTAAGTTAATTGGCCCTGTAAATTGCTCTTGGTGTAGAATAGGTCTGGTGAGGGGAAAATGGAAGAATTCAGGGAGATGTGAGGGGGAAAATGGGATTTGTGTAGATGGGTTCTTCATGGTTGGTATGGACATAGTGTGCTGCAACCCTGCTTCTGTGCTCCGTGATTCTGTGATGAGGCAGTTTTATAAAATCTTAATGCATTTATGTGGGCTTATTATATCTACAATATATAATTCTTTTGAAATGCAACCAAAATAATATAAGCAAGGTTCGCAACCTATCCTAGGACAGGCTTTCCACTCATGGCAAGTGAAATCCATGAGTTGGTGGGTTGAATTGTGCTGAACTTTAATTGCTGCCCGTGGTTCCTGATGGCCATCTGCACCCTCGAGATTAGCCCAATGATCCAGATGGTGCCTGGGAAGAGTGGCATCGTGCCAAGCAATGGCCCTGATGGTTGACAAAGATGGGGGCAGAGTTTTTCTGATGTAAAGTAGGTGAGTCACATGAATAGTTTAAGAATGTCTGACATCCTAATTCTATTCTCTGTAATGAAATCAGTGGGGTTTCTGAGCCATTACCAGGTCTGTGGACCCTACCAATATGCTCCCTGTAGAGTCCAGTATTGAGGCAGGCTGATTGGCTGGTTTCTCCATCGGTCCAAGATTTCTGCATTTCAAAGCATGTGCACCTTGGTACTTAGTTCAATTTGAATGACTAATGTTGGTGGTTCTGATTGATACTGCACATCGCACCCAACATTGTTAGATTCAATATGTTTTGATCGTGTTTTTAGAGGGATTGCTGCTTTCTCCCGTGCAGGGAGGAATTATGACTTTTCTTATAATATCGGTTTGCATGTAAAGGAGTGGCAAATGAAGCCATCATTTGAAACCTTCATTTGAAACCTTCTGATTGATGGTGCCTCCAATAATAGAGCATTCCAAGAGAATGTGCTCAAATGCTGGGCCTGCAATAGCAAGTATTATTAAAATTATTCTTACAGCAAAACTAAAATGCATAACACATTCCAAAACCCATCTCAAAAGACATTTCTTTAATAATTTATGCAATCAACCATTGCCAATGCATCAGTTTGTGCTTTACTTGCAAAAGACCACCATTGCCCATTCACAAATGTGGTGCTCATAACTTAAAGGTCTTTTACAACCATAAAGGAAGGTATTTTAGTGTGTCAATATGGGCTCTGCTGCTATACTGGACAATGTTATTAGAAATATTAGAGCAGGTAAACATATCCCACGTGCCTTATTTTGAATGGCTCAAGTATCAAACATGGCCTGCTGACAATTGTGATTTACATCAATCAGGACAATCATTTTCACCATTTATCTCAATGGTTAAAAATATATACTTTCAAGTAAATGTGACCAATTTATTATTACCGTGAAGGTACAGATATCCTAGTCAAAAGACATGATGCTCGGTGAAATGAAAATACACATTATCCGCTCGTGCTACTCCATATTAGAACCAATATTTTGTCATAATTTGGGGGTAGGAGGAATAAATGCTGATTAAAACACAAGGAGACGATTATGGTTCATTTTGATGGCAGGATGGAGGGCTGTTGTCATTGTACCACAAAACAATTAAGCCCCCATTATACACCCTGCCTAATTTTCATTTCCATTGATCTTGAATTGATTTTGATCTAGAATTGGAGTTTATTCCAAATAGTGTAAATGACAAATAGTAAAACGCAATACTTTACAAACTTTACAATATAAACCTGTGCGTCCTTGGGTTATTTGCATGAATAAATTTAAAAATAGAATGCTGGTTACCTTAATAGTAATCCTCAAATCCTGACTAAGAACCTGTTGTGATTTGAAATTATAGTAGAAATAAGTTGAGAAAAGTATGAACAAAGTGATTTGGTGAAAGAAGCAACATGTGCTAAAATGCAGAACAGAAATGTAATTTAAAAGAACAGTATAAACTATACTTCATAAGAGCGAAATGGTGTGGTGTCACATCAAAAGACAAAAATGGGAGGTTTCGTCAAACCTTCACAAATTTGTCAAGTAAATATAAATAAAAAATATGTTGAAAATCTTGGTACTTATTTTGAATTAGTTCACATTGCACACCTTGTTACAAACGTGCTTACAATCTGCATCTTTCAACACTGAAATGTGTTACCAAAATGATTATTTTAACTTATACATAAGAAATATTATGATAGTGTACAATATTGATGTATAGCATATTCAAAAGATGTGATTTCTATATTTCAAACAAGTCCAAAGAAAGTTTGATCTGTAAACTTTTTTCATACCTGATATTTTAATTTTTATTATTATTTAAGTTGAAATCAGTACCACCAACATAATGCGAGAGAGCAAAGAATGAATCAGGTTGACCTTTCTGAAGAGTTGCAAATCTAAACTCTTTGCAATTAAAGAGTTTCAAATTGAATGCTAATTGTAATTTTATCTGATACAGAAGAGTGGAGTAGGCATTGTAAAGTGTTTTGTGCTTGAATCTAGATTAAGTCTGTAACTTTCAAAAGCTTGATAAAGAGTACAGATATTGCAATGCTATGTTTGGGCTACTGCTTCCTTATCTGCACATTTGTAACATACATAGTCTGTATAACTTTCTCCAAAGTGGACATCCACAATTTACCAAGTGACACAAAACCCCCCCAAACTTTTTAAGCTATAGGTATTTCAAAAGGTTGAAATGAATTTGAGCATAAATTATTTTATCTTTGTAGAGAGGATTATGCTGTAAATGAAAAAAAAACAATATTACTAACATTAATTGCAACTTTAAATTTCCCAATAAATAGACAACTATTTTGTAAAGATGTCACTAGCAGTTTAATTTCATGTGGTCACTTCCAATTGCTTTATGCAAAGTCTATATAATATAGGATCAACATTTTTATTAAAAACCTTTCTTTAAAATAAGATATCAATATCTAGCAACCCTTCACATAGAAATCTTATTAGTAGAGAGTGGAAATTGGACAGAATTAAAAGGTTTAAGTGTAACTGTTTACTTGAATGGATACATTCTATCCAGAAATTAGATGCTGTCTGTAAAGAAAAAAATTCAACCAGGTCCAATGCGCAGTGGTAGAGTGACTTACTTATTTTAATTATAACATTGAAGACCAATCCTAATTTTAAACGTAAATGTGCCCTTTTATAGAAAAGAATGGTATTCTATTTTAGGACCAGTCCAAATTATCAAAATGACTGCCCTTTATTGTCTCAATATGCTAAAATCCTGCACTACTCCTCTATTTTAAAAAATGTACATTTCAATGTACCATTTTTCAAGGCTTTGATATCATATTATTTTTATTCTGGTCTAAAAGGAATTTGTAGTGGCTGCCAGCACCAATATCCATCACCACCAAGAGTTTTTTAAAAAAAGGCTCTTTGTTATATAAAAAGTTGGCATTATCATGGCGAATTGGAAGGATAAGGGGTTTGGGTTCTTCACTAAGGCCTGCAATCAAAGCACCCCAGGCAGTATTTTTTAAAATAATTATTTTTGTCTTCACAATTATCTTTTTCAAAACATAAATAAAATGATGGTTTGGTTGGTATAGGACAAACTGACTTGTTCTTTAAAAACAATTCCTGTTCTTAATTGGACAGGATTATATCACCATTCCTAAAACTCTGCAGTATTTTTTGAGTAAAGAGGAACAATTGATGAACCTGGAAGGAAACAGTCCCTTGATTCAACTGATGCCTGAGGCAGATCTTTCCTCCTTAGAATTCCTACATGGCATCTTGAGACACTATGGGACACAATCCCATATGTATCACACATTGCAGATTCTACACAGTTCTACACTTTGCCAAGATTCACAGCTTAACTAATCAGCACCGGGTATAACCCAGTCGCAATGCACAATCGCACTCTCAATCTTCAACCATTGCCAAAGCTGAATAAAAATCAGGGCCAATACATAATACTGTACAACTTTTCCAGGAAAACCTACTGCAACAATGCCAACTTGATGTCTGACAATACTTCAGACTTGGCATTACTAATATGTAAGGTTCAAATAAGAAATCTTGAAATTAAAGTGCGTTATTTAAATCTTAACATTGTGTGCATTTGAAATTAGGTGGTTAATATTTTAGTTCAAAACTGCACTGCAGCTTAAAAGCCAGAAAAGGCATTCTGATCCAGTCAGTGATGATGTGTGATTCGTTTAACCTGTAGCTGTCTGGTTTCCAATCACCCGAAGAATTTCTTTATGAATGCTGGCATCCTGTGTATTTGTACTGATATCACCCACTTGGCCATCTTCATATCTGAAATGAACAACAAATCAGTGTTCCTTGTGGAGGATGGGTACTTAGCAGTTATATTTATATGAATAAATACCATTGTAAACACACAATTCCCAATTGGGCCAACATACATGAGGATGTTACAGGGGTTGGAAAAATAGGTTGAGGCTGCAGATTAAGGGGGAAGTTGCTGAGGCAGGTATGCCTGGGTTTTCTCCGGGTGCTCCGGTTTCCTCCCACACTCCAAAGACACTGGAAGTGTCTTGAGAGCAGTCAGGGCTACCGTCGAAGAAGTACTGAAGGTACTGTCATGTATGAAGGTAGACAAATCTCCAGGGCCTGATCAGATATATCCGAGGACATTATGGGAAACTAGTGAGGAAATTGCGGGTGCCCTGGTTGAAATTTTCGAGTCGTCCTTAAGTACAGGAGAGGTGCCGGAAGACTGGAGGGTGGCAAATGTTGTGCCTCTTTTCAAGAAGGGCTGCTGCGAAAATGTTGGGAACTGTAGGCCGGTGAGCTTGACATCTGTTGTTGGTAAGTTTCTGGAGAGTATTCTGAGGGATAGGATATACAGGCATTTGGATGGGCAAGGGCTGATTAGAGATAGTCAGCAAGGTTTGTACGTGGAAGGTTGTGTCTCACAAATCTGATTGCGTTTTTTGAAGACTTGACCAAAAAGGTTGATGGGGGCAGAGATGTTGTGTACATGGACTTCAGTAAGGCGTTCGACAACGTTCCACATGGTGGGCTGCTCTGGAAGGTTAGATCGCATGGGATCCAAGGATACTGTAGCTGAATGGATAGCAAATTGGCTCCATGGAAGGAAGAGGGTGATGTTGGAAGGTTGCTTCTCGGACTGGAGCCTGTAACTCGTGGTATGCCTCAGGGTTTGGTGTTGGACCCGTAACTGTTTGTCATCTATATCATTGATTTGGATGAGAACATACAGGGCAAGATTAGCAAGTTTGCTGATGATACAAAAGTTAGTGGTTTTGCAGATAGTGAAGATGGTTGTGAAAGATTGCAGCAGGATATGGATCGATTGGCCAGGTGGGCGGAGGAATGGTTGATGGAATTTTATACAGAAAAGTGTGAAGTGTTGCATTTTGGGACATCGAACAAGGGCAGGACCCACACAGTAAATGGTAGGCCTCTGGATAGTGTTGTAGAGCAGAGGGATCTAGGAGTACAGGTGCATGGTTCCTTGAAGGACGAGTCGCAGGTAGATAAGGTGGTCAAAAAGGCTATTGGCACTTTGGCCTTCATCAGTCAGAGTATTGAGTATAGAAGTTGGGAAGTCATGTTGCAGTTGTGTAAGACATTGGTGAGACCGCATTTAGAATATTGTGTTCAGTTCTGGGCACCATGTTATAGGAAAGATATTGTCAAGTTTGAAAGGGTTCAGAAAAAATTTACAAGGATGTTGCCAGGACTAGAGGGTATGAGCTATAGGGAGAGGTTGAGTAGGCTGCGTCTCTATTCCATGGAGCGCAGGAGGATGAGGGGAGATCTTACAAAATCATAACCAAATCATGGATATGGACCAAGTGCAGGCAAGTGGGACTGGTGTTGTTCCAAAATGTTACATGAGAAATGAAGACATTCTCCCATGTATACTATGCAGAAAGGATGTTAAAGTTGCAAGGGACCTTGAAATGCCTGATTACATTTCTGGAGTGATACAAGAAACCCCCAAAAGAAGCAACACTGCTTTTCACTCTGTAAAACAGTTGGGTTTTTTAATTCCAAAGACTAATAAGAACAGTGAATTGCAATTTAATTTTTGATACACTTTTATTTTAATCCCAGGCTGTGTTAATTTTGTTGGGAATAAATTGTTCATAAACAAGGAATAATGCAATCATAACAAATGAGACAAATAATGATTATAAAGACAAGCAAATTCAAACCTCTGTTCATTGTTCAAGTAATCAACTAAGGAAAATGGGCTGGATGCTTGTCTTCAAATCCCGGCTCAAAATATTGTGTTTTTTGAACATCAAAACTCGAGGAACTAAAATCTAAAATGGAACAGATTTTCCCCCTCTGTCATAATGCTTCTGAACGGTTCTTCCATTACTTAAGGTACTGTCTGATTTACCTCTACCTCATTCTGGACATTGGAACTGATGCACTACAATGCTGAGAATTATACTCTGCACTCTGTATCTTCTCCCTTAGCTCTTTTTATTGTACTTGAGTTGACTTCATTGTTTTTATGTATTATGTATTTGATCTGTTTGGATAGCATGCGCAACAAAGCTTTTCACTGAACCCCAGTACACGGGATAATAATAAACTTAAACTGCTGGAAATACTGCACAGTTAGAAAAAGAGTTTCTGGTTGAGGACCGAATAAGAGGGGAAGAGGTGGAGAGGGGGAGAGAGAGGGAGAGAAATAAATAAAGGTAAAGGTCGCATTAGTGGGACAGGCCCTTTAAAGGGCTGTCTCTCTAACGCGACTTTTCAGCGACTGTCTTCGACCTACAAGCTCGAGGGCATTCGCCTGAAAAACCTCGAGCTGGATCGACCGTCAGCGATTAAACCCCGAGCTGGATCGACCGTCAACACACACACACACACACACACATCGCAAAGGCGGGGGCCAGGGAAAGCGGGGGAGCACCATCTGAAATTCACACCCGCGATTAACAGGAAGGTAAAAGACGGCTGGCACAGTGTATGGTAAGACCTTTAGAGAGCGGGGGGGGGGGAGGGAGAGAAGGGGAGAGGGGGGGAGAAGGAGTGGAGACACTTTTAAGAAGCCAGACAACTTTTAATAACGTTTAGCGGGCAATTAACACTACCGGTGTGTTTTCCTTGGTTTTGAAAACTCCAATGAGCCAATTAAAATGCCCGGTCAACAAAGGAGATTGCCTACGGCTACCTCGACTGCCTATAACTACATGGCGACCCCACTACCACTGCACTACGAGTTCAAAAGAACCATGCTGACCAATTTTTACTCGCGGAAATTTTTTCAGCATGCTGAAAATGTTTCCTCGACCAAACTGAGGCCGCGAGTATGAGGGAACTTCCCTCGAGCATGAAGGAGAGTTCCAGTGACCTCATAGGACCTCCTAGGACCACATATCGACCATGCTGCAAGTTTGAGTCAAGCGCAAACTCTTCTAAACTCGCAAATTAGGTTGCCGCAGTGGGACAGGCCCTTAAAGCTGTGAAACTCAGGTTGGAGCTGTTGATAAGACCTGAAACCAAAAGGAGAAAGTTGGAAATACCCAGCAGACTAGGATGACTATGGGACAGTGAAACAAATAGTGAGACATCAAAAAACACTGAGTTGCTATTATGGATATTACAATAGAACTGATCAGTTGGGATACAAGAAGATAAAGCAAGTTATCGCAAATTGATGAATTTGATGTTGAGTCCTCAATAACACAGTTTGCCAAAATGGAAGATCAAGGCTTTGCAAGGCACTCCCACTTTGACTTATCTGAATGTGGCATCCTGCACTGTTCTAACAAGGCCCCATATTAGATTCAGAAGTAAGACCACATCTTCCGTCTGGGTATATCACAATCTTCTGGTCTCAGTATCAAATTCAACAATTTCAAATATATTGCTCTTTCTGCTACTATGTGTTTTACTCTAAGATATCCATCTTTTTTTCCCTCCCTTTCCACAGCCACTCTTGGACATAGCAGTATTCTCTTTTTGATTTAAGCAATAGATCAATAGAGCTTTAACGTGTCCCTTTGTTTGTTTTCTTTCTCCTACTACCCTCATTAATTTACTAACCAAATGGTTCTTTAAACTTTGAGACCACCTTGGTAATATGGCCTTACCATTTCTGAGGTATTCACTTTGACCTAATGTTAAACAAACTTTTTTTTCACTTTCTCAGCCCTGATGAAACTTTTTCGACCTGGAAATTAAATTTTGTTTCTCTTTCCACAGATGCTGCCTGATCTACTGGGGCCTTTCTAACATTTTCTGTTGTAATTGCAATGCTACATTTTCTGATTCTATTTTATTCTATTTCTGTGGCATCTGAGATAATGTCTTACTTATTGATTCCTGAAGAAACAGACAAGTTACTTCAGAACAGACAAGATAACCCATAATTGAACAAAAAAAACCTGAAACATGATTACAAGAATATATGGTAAATATAATTAAGGGCAAAAGGAAAATCCAAGAGCATCCTATTGAAAAGCTCTTTTCATATACCATTTCTAAGTACTACCACTGAAAATTTCCATTTGTCCTGTACCTTTTGTCTCATGCACATTAAGTATATGGTGGTGTATTTTATCAGATGCTTTGCTTTAGTCAAAATAATCAAGACCTTGGATTGTATTAAAATTCTACCAGCATTTGGAAGAGAGAGAGGGAATTGATCAAAATGTAAGAATTTATAAGGTCTAATCAGGTGGATGTGAAGGTGATGTTTATTCTTATAAGATAATATAGAACTATGAATCTCCTGTTAAAGAAAGAGATGAGACCATTTTTTTTGAAGGTCATGAGTTTTTGGAACTGTCTTCCTCAAAGGGCAGTGAAAGCAGTGAATTTGAGTATTTACAAAGTCGGTAATAAGGGAAGATACCATGCACAGATGGGAATGTAGTGTTGAGGTTATAATCAGATTAACCATTATCTCCTCAAGTAGTAGCACAGGCTTGAGAGGGCACTAGCCCTCTGCAATCCTAATTCAAATGTTTGTATGCTTATATCGTACCCTTAGACACAATAACCCATTGTTTATGTGTAAGTTCCTTTCCTGGATCCACACTTTGTTATTATAAAACATTGGATGCAAAATGGAGGAAAAATCTTGAAGGGTAGAATATAACTTAGAAATCACATTGAAGATTTTACACTGAAGAGAACTTGGTTTCCACAATTCAGCTGCAATCCGTTAGACAATTGTTGGGATCTGTTAGATAATTCCATTAAAAAAAATCTTATCAAATGAATAGAGAACAGAAATCTAACAGCACTTACACAAAGAAGAATCTTGTGCAGACGTGATCTGTTTGCGGAACTACCCAAATTTCGCCGTGTTTGTGCAAATCTGGTGAAGTAATCACTACAAAAAGAAAAGATCACAATTGTTTTTACATCTGTCTTAGTTATTTTTCTCAAATTTTCTCTATAATTATGTTTCTTTCAATCTTTCCTCATTTCTTGAAAGCTGTATTGTCAAAACAATCAACCGTTTGGTTTTATGGTCTTAGCCATTTTCCAAGGGTAATTCTGAAATTGAATTTATTGACCATTTTGACCAGTGATATATTTACACACCAACAGTTTTCTGCCCATCACTCTTACCCGGCCTCTCAATTCAATGGCTGAAGATTTCCCTTTCTGACTTGGTTGGTACCGTTTGCTTTGCCAAAATACAAATCTTTTTTATAATTAATGAGCATTGTATTTTTCTTTTTTTTTAAACCAAGAAATGTTTCCACACACTATTCTTGGCAGAGCAGTTGCCTGGTCCACTCCAAAATTCTGTAAATCTATTATAAAGAGATCTGCAATTTCTGTACTAAGTCACTTTCATCAATTCCTATCTCCCTCCCCCAATCCACCATCCCTTTCATGGGAAACCTGCCATGATGGTGTGTAAAAACCTTACAGTTGCCAGTATTTCCAGGGCCAGATGTTATTTCAGAAAATAATTGACAAGATGTCACACGAAAAGGCAGGTTCACAAGATAATTCATTGTCTTCAAATAGGGACTCAAATAGAGAAAGCTATCAGGCCCAACATATAGGGGGGAAAGAAGAAAACAATAACAAACAGAGAATAAGAGGTGGTGGGGTTCTTAAATGGGTGAGCAGAGAAACAGAGGGGTGTAAAATGCGGGCGGAAGCAATAGGTAGCAAGGTGAAAAGTAAAAGTGGCAGGCAGACAAATCCAGGACAAAAATCAAAAAGGGCCACTTTTCAACATAATTGTAAAAGGGGTAAGAGCGTTGTAAAAACAAGCCTGAAGGCTTTGTGTCTCAATGCAAGGAGCATTCGTAATAAGGTGGATGAGTTGAACGTGCAGATAGCTATTAATGATTATGATATAGTTGGGATCACGGAGACATGGCTCCAGGGTGACCAAGGCTGGGAGCTTAACATCCAGGGATATTCAATATTCAGGAGGGATAGAGAGAAAGGAAAAGGAGGTGGGGTAGCGTTGCTCGTTAGAGAGGAGATTAACGCAGTGGAAAGGAAGGACATTAGCTTCGAGGATGTGGAATCGGTATGGGTAGAGCTGCGAAACACTAAGGGGCAGAAAACGCTGGTGGGTGTTGTGTACAGGCCACCTAACAGTATAGTGAAGTTGGGGATGGCATCAAACAGGAAATTAGAAATGCGTGCAACAAAGGCAAAACAGTTATAATGGGTGACTTCAATCTACATATAGATTGGGTGAATCAAATTGGCAGGGGTGCTGAGGAAGAGGATTTCTTGGAATGTATGCGGGATTGTTATCTAAACCAACATGTAGAGGAACCAACGAGAGAGCAGGCTATTCTAGACTGGGTATTGAGTAATGAGGAAGGGTTAGTTAGCAGTCTTGTTGTGCGTGCCCCCTGGGCAAGAGTGACCATAATATGGTTGAGTTCTCCATTAGGATGGAGAGTGACATTGTTAATTCAGAAACAATGGTTCTGAACTTAAAGAAAGGTAACTTTGAGGGTATGAGACGTGAATTGGCCAAGATTGACTGGCAATGAGTTCTAAAAGGGTTGACGGTGGATATGCAATGGAAGGCATTTAAAGACTGCATGGATGAACTACAAAAATTGTTCATTCCAGTTTGGCAAAAGAATAAATCAGAGAAGGTAGTGCATCCGTGGATAACAAGGGAAATCAGGGATAGTATCAAAGCAAAAGATGATGCGTACAAATTAGCCAGAAAAAGCAGCATACCAGAGGACTTGGAGAAATTCAGAGACCAGCAGAGGAGGACAAAGGGCTTAATTAGGAAAGGGAAAATAGATTATGAAAGGAAACTGGCAGGGGACATAAAAACTGACTGCAAAAGTTTTTATAGATATGTGAAGAGAAAGAGAAGTTAAAACAAATGTAGGTCCCTTGCAGTCAGAAACAGGTGAATTGATCATGGGGAACAAGGATATGGCGGACCAATTGAATAACTACTTTGGTTCCGTCTTCACTAAGGAAGACATAAATAATCTGCCGGAAATAGCAGGGGGCCGCGGGTCAAAGGAGATGGAGGAACTGAGTGAAATCCAGGTTAGTCGGGAAGTGGTGTTGGGTAAATTGAATGGATTAAAGGCCGATAAATCACTAGGGCCAGATAGGCTGCATCCCAGAGTACTTAAGGAAGTAGCTCCAGAAATAGTGGATGCATTAGTGATAATTTTTCAAAACTCTTTAGATTCTGGAGTAGTTCCTGAGGATTGGAGGGTAGCAAACGTAACCCCACTTTTTAAGAAGGGAGGGAGAGAGAAAACGGGGAATTACAGACCAGTTAGTCTAACATCGGTAGTGGGGAAACTGCTAGAGTCAGTTATTAAAGATGGGATAGCAGCACATTTGGAAAGTGGTGAAATCATTGGACAAAGTCAGCATGGATTTATGAAAGGTAAATCATGTCTGACGAATCTTATAGAATTTTTCG
>CM075977.1:351771849-351844439 GCA_038087875.1 Malacoraja senta
TGCCCAAATGTCAGAAAATCAATGCAATTCAATCTTGAGTATATTCAACAACTAGGCATCTATTGCTCTCTGAGGTAGGCATTCTAAATCACAAATCTCCAAACAAGGGAAATTTGTATTCCAGAGTTAAATGGCCAGCACCTAATCCTGAAAATATGCTCTTCATAGATTGTCACCTTGTCGTGGTGGAGAAGCTTGTGTGGTCCTGAGAGCGATGCCATCTGGAGCTATGCTCTTCATAGGGCCACCCATGGCGGTAAGGTCGAGGGGGAGAACTCTGACAAAGAGCAATCCAACCAAGACCTCAACGGTGGAACAGGCTGAGGACGATGGCTGACCTTAGTGGAGCGTCACAACGGCTGGGAAGGCGGATGCAGGCTGCAGCAGAAAAGGGTCTCCGGTCATCTTGGACTCCATGTCACTGGATCCTGACCCAGATCTGTCAAGGACTGTGTGGTGGCTGTCTGTGCACCAGTCTCCATACGTTAAACAAAGTCAAGCACTGGCATCCTCCAACCCTGGAGACACCCATGGTCAGCCATGACCGAAGGGGCCCTAAGAAGCCCTTAAATTATTGGGTCTCCACCAGAGAAAATATTCTCCAGGATCATCTATTTTTTCCTGAATTCCATTGAGTATAATATAATCTTACTCATCCTCCACCTGAAGGATAACCCTTTTGTCTGTATACTGGCTTCAGCCCATAGTGTCTGAGCTGGTTAATCTATGCTCCCCTACATCCAAAGCAAGTATGATCTTCCTCAGCTAAGGTTACGCTAATAATCAGATATAAATGTTGACATTCACTCCTGACTCCAGTTCAGGCTCATATTACGGATTTAAAAATAGAAGATTATCATCTGTCATGCTTTAGTTTGATACAGTGTGGAAACAGACCCTTGTCCACCGAGTCTGTGCCGACCAATGATCACCCGTACACTAGTTCTATCCTGCACACTAGGGATAATTTACAGAAGCAATTAACCTGTAAACCTGCATGTCTTTGGAATGTGGAATGAAACCAGAGTAGCCAGAGAAAACCCATGCAGTCACAGGGAGAATATGCACACTCTGTACAAACAGGACCTGCAGTCAGGATCGAACCTAGGTCTCTGGCGCTGTGAGGCAGCAGCTCTACCGCTGCACTATTGTGCTGCTCTTCATATCTGATTGGATTGGTTCTACTAACACTAATAGCACTAGGAACACTAACTAAAGGGCCTGTCCCACGGGCAGGCGACTCCATGCGGCAAGCGCGATCTAACCGGAAGCGGGGGCCGTGCGGAGGTCGCGGGGCTGGTCCCACGTAGATCGGCGGGGCCGTATGGAGTTGGTCCCGACACCGCTCCGAAAAACTGATACTGTTCAAAAATTCTGCGCGGCAACGGCCTGCCGCCCCGCTGCCGCATCGAGGCTGCGCGCACCGCCTCGATGCCGCGTGCACCATCTCCGTCAACTCTGGAATTGTTGTGAAGGAAGGAACTGCAGATGCCCATTTACACTGAAGATGGACACACCAAAAATGCTGGAGTAACTCAGTAGATCAGGCAGCTTCTGTGGACAGGTGGTGTTTCGGGTCGAGACACCTTCTTTGGACTGAAGTCTTCTGCAGTCTTCTATGGTCTGTGGGTCTCGACCCGAAACATCACCTACCCGTGTTCACCTACATAAAAACCGAAACATCACCTACCCGTGTTCACCTACATAAAAACCGAAACATCACCTACCTGTGTTCACCTACATAAAAACCGAAACTTCACCAACCCGTGTTCACCTACATAAAAAACGCTCGAGCTTCCAACGGACTTCGCTCGAACTGGACGTCCGCGCACCCCCCGCTTCCGGTTAGGTCGCGCTCGCCGCATGGAATCGCTTGCCCGTGGGACAGGCCGTACGGTGATCACTCGGCCTCCGCGTGGCACCCGCTTCCGGTTAGGTTGCGCTTGCCGCATGGAATCGCATGCCCGTGGGACAGGCCGTATGGTGATCACTCGGCCCCCGCACGGCCCCCGCTTCCGGTTAGGTCGCGCTTGCCGCATGGAGTCGCCTGCCCGTGGGACAGGCCCTTAACAGTATCAACTATAAGGCACAGCATGGTACTTGCTTTAGAGTTCACAGTCATTGTTGAAATTATTGCAACAAGAAAAGTCTGTCAGGAAACACAGAACATTGGAACAGGCTTTTAGTTTAGAGATATGGCACGGTTAAGAGGAGCGGCATAGTGGCGCAGTGGTAGAGTTGCTGCCTTACAGTGCCAGAGACCCGAGTTCGATCGTGGCTATGGGTGCTGTCTGTACCAAGTTTGTATGTTCTTCACTGTGACTTGTGTGGGTTTTCTCCAGGATCTCCGGTTTCCTCCCACACTCCAATGACGTATATAGGTTGTTAGGTTAATTGGGTTGGTATAATTGTAAATTGTCCCTAGTGAGTGTAGGATAGTGTGAGTGTGCAGGGATCGCAGGTCGGAGCGGATTCGGTGGGCCGAAGGCCCTATTTGGCGCTGTATCTCTAAACTAAAAACTAAACTAAACAGGCTCTTGAGCCCATAGTTTCTATGCTGACCACGATGTCAATTTAAATTGCACATTCGTTGTTAAACAATATTTATATTTTTAAACATAGAGCATGGAAGCAGGCCCATCAGACCGTTGAGTCCATCCTGACAGTCGATCACCCATTCACACGATTTCTGTTATCCCAGTTTCTCATTCACTTTCCACACACCAGGGGCATTTAACGTAGGCCATATTACCACACGTCTTTGGGAAGTGAGAAGTGGGGGAAAACCAGAGCTCCCGATGAAAACCCATGCGGTCACAGGGAGAATGTGCAAACTCAGCACAGGCAGCACACAAGATCAGAATTGACCCTAGGCCTCAAGCGCTGTCAGGCAACAGCTGTACCAGTTGCACCTCTTGCTGCCACATAATACATCATGATGTGTTAAGATTTATTGATAGGAAAATCCATTTTATATAACTTTGTATATTTTGTGTACCATAGTTTTGCTACAGGAACATTGAATCATCACAATTGACATAATTTGATCTTGTTATCCATAATGGGCAATCATGGATGGTTTCAATTGAGTCATGGCCTGACAATGGCCAAGTAACATTTCAACAAAGTGTCAGGTAATGAACATCTCCAGCGAGCGAGTCTAACCACCAACTTTTGGAATTCTCAAGGCTCGTCTATTGATTAGAAACTCAAATGGATTAGCCATTTAAATTCTGTGGCTGCAAGAGCTTCACATTGACTCCAAGGCCTTTCTAACTTATATACAAGGCACAAATGGGAAATACGATGGCTAAATAAGTTCAGCTCCAACAATTCTGAAGAAGGTCAATCCAGCAGGAAACAGCCGATTGGATTGGCATCCTTTCACCACCATAAACAGTCATTCCCTCCACCACTGGTGCAGAGTGGCTGCTGTGTGTACTATCTATAAGATGCACTGCAGTGAGTCATCTGGACACTTCCATTTGCACCTTCCAAATTTATGATCTGGGTTTGTAGGTCAATTGCCCTCTGCAAATTGCTCCTAGTGTGTAGGCAGTGGATATAAAAGGTAGGATACCATAGAAATAGTGTGAAAGGGTGATCGGTGTGGACTTGGGGGGCTGAAAGGCCTATTTCCATGCGGTATCTTTCAATTAAATCTTTACGAGGATGTTGCCAGGAGGGTCTGAGATATGTGGAGGCTGAGTAAGGCTGGGACTCAATTCCTTGGAGCGCAGGAGGATGAGTGGTGATCTTCTAAAGGTGTATATGATCATGAGAGGAATAGATCGGGTAAATGCACAGAGTTTCTTGCCCAGAGTAGATGAATTGAGGACCAGAGGACATAGGTTTAAGGTGAAGAGAAAGAGATTTAATAGGAATCTGAGGAGTAATTTTTTCACACAAAGGGTGGCAGATGTATGTAACAAGCTGCCAGAGGAGGTGGTTGAGGCAGGGACTATCCCAACATTTAAGAAGCAGTTAGATAGGTACATGGATAGGACAGGTTTGGATAAATAAAATAGAATGCCTTTTATTGTCATTCAAACAGCTTGATTTGAACGAACTTGCATTTTCTACAGTCTTATAATACAAAAAAAACAACAAGACCCACACTTAACACAGTTTACACAAACATCCATCACAGTGAATCTCCAACACCTCCTCACTGTGATGGAAGGCAAAAGTCTTATCTCTTCCCTTGTTCTTCTCCCGCGGTCCAGCAGTCCAACTGCAGCTTCGAGGCGAACAGGGGCTCCCGATGTTAAAGCCCCCGGCGGGCGATGGTAAGTCCCGTGGCCATTTCAGCCGCGCCAGGCGATGTTAAGCCCCGCTCCGAGTCCTTTAAACCCCGCGATTCCAGCGGGGGAAGTTGCCGTTGCGGGAGCTCCTAAAAGCGGTCTCCCACCAGGGACCTGCGAGCTCCCGATGTTCCTGTCCACCAGGCCTGCGGCCGGAGCCTCCGAAGCTCCAAAGTCGGGTCGCAGCAGCGCAGCACCACAGCTCTCCCCGCTCCAAAGATGGCCAGCTCCGCGATGTCAGGTCCGCAGGCTCCGCGACTGGAGCCCTCAGGATGGTCCCGGCCGGAGGTCGCCGCCAGCTCCACGATGTTAGGCCCAACGACATCAGGGACCCGACAGGGAAAAAGTCGGGTCCCCGTACAGGGAAGAGACTAACGGTTTCCCCCACACCCCCCACCCCCCACCCACCCCCCCCCCTAGCATTTAGGAAATGAGGTGGTATACACGCTTCAGTCAGTATCAATGGTGCTGAAGTGGAGATGATTGAGAGCTTCAAGTTCCTGGGCATAAATATCACCGATAATTTGACCTCACCTTATCACATGGATTCTAGGGGCAAGGAAGCACACCAATGCCTCTACTTCCTCAGAAAATTAAGGATAAAGTCCCGCAGGTAGGCTGATTCAGAAGATTACAACGCACAAGATTAACAATGAATTGGTCGTATGGATTTAAAACTGTCTTACTGATATAAGTCAGAAGGTTGAGGTGGAAAGACAATATCAGGCAGGAGCTCTGTGACCAGTGGAGTTCCAGTTATCTGTGCTGGGACCTCTGCTGTTTGTAACATATATATAAATGACCGGGACGTAAATGTAGAATGTTTCGTTAGTAAGTTTGCAGATGACACTAAGATTGCCAGGGTAGCAGACTATGAGGAAGGTTGTCAAAGTATGCAACAGGATATACATCAGCTACAGAAATGGTGGAGAAATGACAGATGAAGTTTAATCTGAGCAAGTGTGAGATGTTGCACTTTGAGAGATCTAATGTAAGGGGAAATATATACAATCAATAGCATGGCCCTTCACAGCATTGATGTACAGAAGGATCTTGGGGATTTAAAGGGCCTTGGTTAGACCGCATTTGGAGTATTGCATGCAGTTTATGTCACCCCATTACAGGAAGGATGTGGAGGTTTTGTAAAGGGTCCAGAAGAGGTTTACCAGAATTATATTTGGATTAGGGAGTATTAGGTACAGGTAGAGGTTCAAATGACTTGGATTGTTTTTTATGGAACGCCAGAGGTTGTGGGGAGACCTGATGGAATTATATAAAAATTATGAGAGGCATAGATAGTCCGAACCATTTTCACAGGATGAAATAATTCAAATATTAGAAGGCATATTCTTAAGGTAAGAGGGGCAAAGTTTAAAGGAAATGTGCGGGGCACGTTTATTTTCATGGAGACTGGTGAGTGCCTAGAACGCACTGCCAGGGATGGTGGTTGAGGCAGATATACAATTGTGGCATTTAAGTGAGTTTTGGATAGGCATATTGATATGCAGGGGATTGAGAGATATGGATTATGTGCAGGCAGATATGAGGGTCTTGGCATCATGTTCGGCACAGACATTGTGGAGCAAAGAGCTTCTTCTTGCGCTATGTTCTATCTATTATATTTAGCTTGTTTCCAACAACTTTTAAACATTTCCGTAGATGTACCATAGATAGCACCTACTAGGGATCCATCATGAGAATATATAAAAGCTTGAAAATGCGTACCACCAGCATCTGCCCCGCTGTTGTGAGACTACTGACTGTACCTTTCATAAGCTAACGGCATAGTCCCTATCTCCTAACCCACCTCATTGCCACTTTTGCACTTTGTCTTTTTTTAATCAGCTTTCTCTGCAGCTGTAGCATTGTAATGTTCCGGTTCTATATTCTGGCCCTATATACTAGCACTATATATTGCACACTGGTTTGAAATTACCAGATTTGCACTACCTGTTGTACTTGTGAATGGCTTGATTGTGTATGGTAAAACTTGTCTGCATAGCATGTAAAGCAAAGTTTTTCACTGTATCTCAGTACACATGATGATAATAAACCAATAACAATAACAGTCTGATCTGGAAATGTATCACCGCCCTTCATTGTGGCTATATCTAAATCTTAGAATCCCTCCCTAACAGCATCATGAGAGGAACTTTCAGTTTATCTTTGTGGCCATCTAAAATTCTTCAACCCAAATATTTTATATGTTAATATCTTGATGCTTAATTAACAAGAAAATAAAATACCCTTGGGTTAAATGCCAAGCTCCGATGATCAAGAGGGTCCATCACAGATGGATATGGCTCAAAAATGACCACTTTTCTTGGAGACTCCAAAGCAGATCGGCACATGGACACCAACAAATCCACCACCTGCAGTGAAAGAAGAAAAATCAGTTGGAAGTTTGTGGAACTCAAAACTGCATCCCATATATATCCGCAGGGCCAAGATTTCTGATTTATGCTGCCACTGGGTGCAATCAGAAGCACTATTGTCTATAATCACAAAGATCTCTTGCTTAATCAATATGGAGATTAATGTGATTAATGCCAATTTGGGTCAGTGGACAATAATTTTGTTCTACATCAGATAACTAGTTTCAGCAACCCTTTTCCAGACTTTGTTGCAGAATGCAGCAAAATACATCTGTCCATAATGATGTAATGTGGAATGTGGCAGAATTAGATGGCCCCTATCTAACATCACCCAATCAAGGTAAGTAAAAGCAGTCTAGGTCACATTTATCTCGATATTGTATTCATAGTCCTACATCCACACAGCACAGAAACAAGTCTTTTAACTCACTTTGTCCATGCTGACCAATTTGGAAAACCATTTGCCTTCATTCCGCCATAGCCCTCTAAACATTTCATATCCATATATCTGTCCAAATCTATCTAAATACTTTTAAAACTCTGTGTGTGTGTGTGTGTTTGTGGGCCTTTGATTTTGCCTTTGATTTTTGCCTTTGATTCGTTACTCCGCCAAAACCAGACGTAAAAACGCCAAGATTTTTACCATTTCGGTAGGGATTTACCTTATGAGTTCAGAAATCCACTCCTTGGTCAATTATTTCCCCAGATTTTGAATAAAACATCAGAAAATTTTAAAATCAAACTGCTGCATGAGCCACAGGGCCACCTCACAGATCCAATCACAATGGATCTCATTTACATATATGACATCACAATGGGACAGGGTTGGGAGATTGGAACTTTCACGTGGTCCCACTAAAATCAAACTTCTGCATGAGTGCCATCTCACAGATGTCTAAT
The DNA here is from genome assembly GCA_038087875.1 of Malacoraja senta. Lineage (NCBI taxonomy): Eukaryota > Metazoa > Chordata > Chondrichthyes > Rajiformes > Rajidae > Malacoraja > Malacoraja senta. The sequence continues at coordinate 351,779,429 of CM075977.1, forward strand.
CACAATGGGACAGGGGTGGGAGATCTCTCCCCCTCCCTTTCACAATGCCTTTGCACCTGGCCCAACTGGCCCAGCCCAGCCCTGCCCCCCCCCCCCAGCATGCCTGGTAGCCCCGCCCGGCCCTGCCTGTTGACCTCACAATGCATCTGCACCTGGCTCAACTGGCCCCAACTGGCCCCGCCCCCCAGCCTGCCAGATTGTAGATTCCATTGGTTTTCATTGAATTGAATTTAATTATTTGTCACTTAACATCACTAAGGAGAGGGGAGGGGGTGTGTGTGACGCGGGAGGCTGCTCCCCTGAATTACATAGAGCTGCCGACAGCTTTCGTGCATGAGATGCGCACGCTTCATTTCCAGAACATTCTGAACGCGTGACGCACGGTTGCCTCTCTCTCTCCCTCTCCCTCTCCCCTTCCCCCTCCCTCTCTTTCTCTCTCTGTCTCTTGCCCTTCTGTCTCTGCCCCTTTCTCTCTGTCTCTCCCCATTCTCTCTCTGCCCTCACTCTCTAGCCCCCCCTCCCTCTCTAGATTCGCCTGCGAGTTGGAGGCTATGCATCAGTGGATAGGGCAGTTATGGAGTAAACAGAGCAAATTAATAATATTAATATAATATCAATGGGGGTAGTTAGCGTGTGCGGTGCGGGGGGGGGGGGGAGTAGTTAGTGTGTGTGACACCGCATGCCCCCCCCCCCCCCCCCGCAACCACACTTTGGGGGAACAGACGCAACGGGTCTGCACTTGGTCTAGTATCTTTTAAAAGTGAGAATTGCTTCTGTAGTTTCCACCGGCAGCTCATTCCAGATATGGACTACCCTCTGAGGTCAATCTTAACTCTCTCCTCTCTCACCTTTAGCCAATGCCCTCTAGTTTTAGAATCCTCTACCTTGGGGGAAAAACAACTATGACCAGTTACTTTATCCATGCCGGCCATGATCTTCTACCTCAATAAAGTCACCTCTTAGCCTCCTACGCTCCAAAGAAAAAAGTTCCAGTCTATCCAACCTCTAACTATAATTCCAGCTCAGGTAAGATTATTTTGCACCCTTTCCATCTTAATTCCATCCTTCTATAGCTGAGTGACCAAAAGTGCCTACTGTTCTCTTATCATCCAAGCTTCCTTCTTCCCAGCTGCCTTGCCCTTCATTCCCACAGCAACAGGCATACCATGAACTCTCACTATCACCCTTTTAAAATCATCCCACTGTCCGAACATTCCTTTGCCCGTCATCAACCTTTGCAAGTTCCTGTTTAATACCATCAAAGTTGGCCTTGCCCCAATTCAGAACTATATTTTAAGGGCCCACCCTATCCTGATCCATATTTTAAAGCTGAGAGAGCTGTGGTTGCTGGTCCCAAAAGGCTCACCTACCAACACCTCAGTCACTTGCCCTTCCCAATTTCCCTAGGAGTTGGTTGTTTTGCCTCTACCTCAGATTAATGCCATGATGTTCTCCTTAATCCATAAAGCGACTCCCTCCTTCCACTTTTACCCCCATCTCTATCTCGCCTGCAGCATTGTACCCTGGAACATTAAGCCACCAATCCTGCCCTCTCCTTAGCCAGGTTTTCATAACAGCTATAATGTCCCAGTAACATGTACCTATCCATGCAGAGTTAATCTGCCTTACTTGTCAGGCATCTCGCATTGAAGTAAATGTAATTTAATCCACCTGTCCTTCCTCACTCCCTGCATGCTCCTGGCTACCCTGTTGACTGAACTTACTTTCATTGCCTTCTGTACTGATTTCCCGCCTCACACCTGGCTCATTCCTGCTTTGGCATGAAGGGAGAGGCCGCCAAGCCAATGTTCCCCATTTATGGGATGGTCCAGAACTAGGGGTCACAGCTTAAGAATAAGGAGTAGGGCATTTAGGACTGAGATGAGGAAAAACTTTTTCACCTAGAGAGTTGTGAATCTGTGGAATTCTCTGCCACAGAAGGCAGTGGAAGCCAATTCACTGGATGTTTTCAAGAGAGAGTTAGATTTAGCTCTTAGGGCTAATGGAATCAAGGGATGCGGGGAAAAACCTGGAACGGGCTACTGATTTTGGATGATCAGCCATGATCATATTGAATGGTGGTGCTGGCTTGAAGGACCAAATGGCCTACTCTTGCACCTATTTTCTATGTTTCTAAGCCGGCCCCTGCTTGTCCCCTGAAGACGTGAGAGGAGAGAGCCGGTGATGAAAGACCGGAGGAGCAAGGCCGATAGAAGTCTTATTTTCTGCGCCTTCAAGGTCGGCTGCGGGAGGCACCCCCAGAGCACAAAGGTGGACGGACGGACAGGTGTGGAGAGGGACATCAGTTCTGTGGATGAACACATTGGCTGAAGGGCCTGCAGCAGCCTGGGGCTTTCCTGGATCAGGATCCACCTCATAAGATCTAGAGCGCTGACCGGACTTTGGAATGGCGCCAAAATCTGGCGCCTCTTGAATGTGGCCTCAGTGGACTAATTTTGTACACTTTGACACTTGGGGAATGTGCTTAGTTATGGCAATAATTTACTGAACTATGTACAAAAATGAATTTCACTGTTTTTTACACCAACCATAACGGGTGGCAGATCTAGTGTAGCTCCATTCATTGGAATGGGTTACAGATATTCATTTAATAGGTAGATGAAGGATTTTTACTTTTATTTTTACAAAAGCTAATATTTTAAATTAATTGATAACCATTGAAGTTTTAACTTGACTCATTATTTTATCTTTTATTAATAAATGTTCATTCTAAAATATGTTTCCAACATAAGCTGCTAAAGGACAGCTAGAGATGTCTGGAGCTTCTGGACTAGTCGTCACTTGCAGCCTGCTTCACCTCAAGGAATGAATATCGTAGCAACACTGGCTGTGTGTCGGGAGACATAGGGCTGGAAAAGTTAAGTGTGATCACAGGAACCATAATTGATTGCTATGGATGCAATAGGCAGTTGAAGTTCCTTAGCTGTTGGCCCTGTTAAGACCAACTAACACCTTTGAACACCAGAGTATTAAAGTCTGCACATATCAGTCCCCTCATGGACAGCTTACTTAGTAATGAAAACATTATAAATGGCTAATTAATGTGCTTTTGTGAGGCTGGTTCTAGTTCACCAGAATACCATTAAGAATTTTACATTTAAAACGTAAACCTGGTACCTCAATGTCCAGACAAAATTCACAAACTTTTGGCTTCTGTCTTAGTTATAAGTAATCTGGATTCTACGTGTGAAGGGCGAGTACCCGATTGCCATTTCAACCTGCCTTTTGTAACTATCAATAGACAATAGGTGCAGGAGTAGGCCATTCGGCCCTTCACTGTGATCTTGGCTGATCATCCACAATCAGTACCCCGTTCCTGCCTTTTCCCCATATCCTTTGACTCCGCTATCTTTAAGAGCTCTACCTAACCCTCTCTTGAAAGCATCCAGAGAATCGGCCTCCTCTGCCTTCTGAGGCAGAGAATTCCACAGATTGTCAAATAATGTAAACGGTGAAGTCAGTGAAAGGAGCATACCTGGGCTCCTGTTGCTATTTCATCTGCAGCTTCATTCATTACTCCCAAAGTCTGGAAGGCAAAAACGCACAGCTCCCGTTCACAAACTGTGGGCTATAATACAGAAAACAAAGCATGGTTAATTCAGAAAGCAGATATGGATATATTATAAACTACATAATTACGTCAACAGTAAATGAGTAAGATCCTAATCCATCATTTTACTCAATTTCAGTTGCATATTTTAGGAGAGCTCCCCCTCCCCTCCCCCCACTCATCATCAACAACACCACAGTCACATATGTGGAGTCCTTGGAACCATCATCTCCAGGTACCTTAAATGGGGGGCCACCTTTGTCTCCACAGTCAAAAAGGCCCAGCAGAGGATATACTTCCTGTGGCAGCTGAGAAAACACAATCTGCCACAGGCAATGATGGTCCAGTTTTATACTGTCCTCACCTTCTCCATCATTGGCTCAGCCACCAAACATGACATCCGGAGATCAGCCGAGAAGGTTATTGGCTGCAACCTGCCCCCCATCGACGAACTGTACACTGCAAGGGCCAGGAAGCGAGCGGGTAAGATCATCTCAGACCCCTCTCATCCTGGCCACAACTCTTTGAAATACTTCCCTCTGGAAGGCGACACCAGGCTGTCAAAGCCGCCTCAGCCAGACATAAAAACAGCTCTTTTTCCACGAGCAGTAGCTCTACTCAACAGTCAAAAGTCTGTAGCCTCCTTTTTCTCTGGTATTTTATTTCATTCTTCACATGTTTAAATTATAATGTTTTATTCTTGATTGTCTACTGTATATCGTGTTTTTATTTACGAGCAAAGCACCAAGGCAAATTCTTTGTACGTATACATATTTGGCTAATAAAATGTATTAAATTCAATTCAATTCAATATATGTTTTCTAAAGTTTATTAAAATGATACATTTCTACTAGACCCTCTTTATGGAATGACAGAGCTACTTGTAAGCCAGTCCTTATAAGTTAGTGAGTGATGATTTCAATTCCGCAGTTTTTTTACTCATTTTAACTCCATATAGTCTCTTCCAATGAATGATCCACAAACTACAGAAGAAACAAAAGAAGAAAATTGAGCTTATCAATAAACACTGCTATACTGCCTTCTGCTGGTCACTAACAGAATGGCATTGGTCAAGGCCTTTTCAGATCTGTTGAACAAAGAAAAGAAAGTGAAATATAAGAGGAAGGAGCGAGAAAAGTACAAAAATAACTTTGATAACAATTTACCTTTCCCAGTTTTAAAAGTTACTTTTGTACTTTTTGCATGAGAAAATACTGATGAAGCTTAAACTGTATTGATAAATGCCATTAACTTGAAATTTTCACTCTTTCTCTTTGTAGTGTTGCTCCCTGACAGGTTTTATATTTTGTGCAATTTCTATTTTATATTCAGTTTCAATTCTTCTAGCGATTATATCATTGGGTTAGCAATAAACTTAACATGACATTTTAAATCCCACCATTGCATCATAAGAATTGGAAAAAAAACAATTAACATTGCAAATTATTTTTTGAAAGGAAGCTGGCATCAGTGAGATAATTATTTGAATTAATGCAGAAATCTTGCTGGTCTATTAAAGTCATCTCGGGAATGACTGATATCTGGTCTGGTGTATACGTAACTCCAGACTCACAGCAACATGGTTAATTCTGAGCTGCCCAGTCAGTCATGAAGAATATGTAAATATATTCAAACAACTCCAAAGAAGATAAACACAAAGTGCTGGAGTAAATCAGCGGGTCAGGCAGTATCTCTGGAGAAAAAGAATAGGCAATGTTTCAGACTGAAGAAGGGATCTGACCCAAAACGTCACCTATTCTTTTTCTCCAGAGATGCTGCCTGACCTACTGAGTTACTCCAGCATTTTGTGTCTATCTTTGGTATAAACCAGCATCTGCAGTTCCTCCACACACATCCAAATAATATAACTTTGCTGCAGAGGTTAATGAACTGTTACCACTAATGGGAGATCTATAATGATTCCTAATACCAAGGCAAGACCAATTATGAAACTTTCCATTTAGAGCATATGGAATTCAGCATGGAATTGGATGACTTATTTACTCCTTATCATCAGTCTGATGACCGGATTGTGCGCAGAAAAAGGCTCGTCTACTTCAGTTTTGCTGCCTTATTACTGAAAATGGATGGTAGTACATCTAAATCAGTCTAATAATCTGAGAGTTTTTGTAAATTAAGTCAAATAAATCTATACATGAACCTTTTCAAAACTAGTTCAACACTCACAGAACTGCTTGGCTGAATCCCTCAATCAGTTGCTTTCATGAAACCTTCTGAGTATTCACTGCAATACCATGCATGCCCAGCTGGTGGCAGCACCAACTAAAGGGTAACAATCATTCAGCAACAAATAACATTTAAAGATATAAAGGAGTATTTATTCATTGTTGTGAGAAACATAGAAACATAGAAACATAGAAAATAGGTGCAGGAGGAGGCCATTCGGCCATTCGGCCCTTCGAGCCAGCACCGCCATTCATTGTGATCATGGCTGATCGTCCCCTATCAATAACCCGTGCCTGCCTTCTCCCCATATCCCTTGACTCCACTAGCCCCTAGAGCTCGATCTAACTCTCTCTTAAATCCATCCAGTGACTTGGCCTCCACTGCCCTCTGTGGCAGGGAATTCCACGAATTTACAACTCTCTGGGTGAAAAAGTTTTTTCTCACCTCAGTCTTAATCTTCTCCAATAAAGGCTTTATCTTCTCCAATAAAGTTTTTCCCCCACTAAAATAATTAAATACACCTAATCAAGGGATCCAAGGGCATTTGTGACATATGTATGGCTTGGTTGTATTCATGTATAGTATTATCTGATATGATTGGACAGCACGCAAACAAAAGCTTTGCATTGTATCTCGGTACATGTGACGATAATAAACTAATACAATACCATTACAATGATGTGGCCCTTCTAGAATGTAGTGTCTGACAAGGTTCAGCCATCAGATTACTCGACCATGATTATTTCTGCACACTTCTGCAGCCTGACAACAGCAAAAGATTGCTTAACATTTGCCTTATTCTTTACTCCTGTTCACTTTGCCTCGCTTCTGCTGGTCAGGCTTTGAGAAGTCCAAAACTTTCCACAATTAAGGTTTGCCTTTCATTCTTTATGATGCTTCTCAAGCCCAGCAATCTTGATCAGACTTGCATTTGTCCATTCAAAAAAATATTATTTTTGATTCCGTTTTCTCTTATCATGTGCCTGTTGAGCATCTTTCAAACTTGTGTTGCTACTTCAGATATTTTACTTTGAAAATATTACTGATCTCTATAATATATTGCAATATTTCTCACGTTAACTTAATGTCATTAATCACAAAACACAAATATAAAAGATTTTATCTACTTGTGACCTTTATAAAATGCTAATTGCAACAATTGAATTGTTATACTTTCCAACAATGAAATACACAATTATGTAATAAGAATTATTAGTAGAAAACTCATGTTTTTACTTGCTTATTTATATATTATAAATCTAAAAATCTTCTGTATATTTTATAATACAAACTAGTTGGAGAAAAACTGTGTGCATTGGCAGAAAAGGGCAGCACGGTGGTGCAGCAGGTACAGTTGCTGCCTTACAGCGCCAGAGACCCAGGTTCGATCTGACTATGAGTGCTGTCTGTACAGTTTGTACGTTCTCCCCGTGACCTGACTGGATTTTCTCCGGCTGCTCCAGTTTCCTCCCACATTCCAAAGACGTACAGGTTTGTCAGTTAATTGGCTTTGGTAAAATTGTAAATTGTTCCTAGTGTGTAGGATAGTGTTAGTGTGTGGGTATCGCCGGTCAGTGGGTACACGGTGGGCCAAAGGGCCTGTTTCTGTGCTCTGTTTAAAACTAAACTAAAAGCCAAGAATCAGAGGAAAGTGAGTGAAGTGAAAGTTATTCACAACAAGAATGTTCATTTTTTCATTCCTTGGCAAATGAGCCAGAGGATGATGAAGAATTTTAGTTATGCAGCAATAGGTGTGGATCTGGACTGCACTAATGGAAGCTGGAAGACCTGGTTGAGTACTTAAAATAAAGTTGGTTAATTTGTTAGTTTATTTACTTTATTGTCACGTGTACAAAGGTACAGTAAAAGCTTTTTGTCGTGTGCTAACCAGTCAGCGAAAAACTATGAATGATTTGCAATCGAACCATCCACACTGCACTGATACATGATAATGGGAATAACATTTATTTCAAGATAAAGTCCAGTAAAGTTCAATTAAAGATGGTCCAAGGGTCTCCAATGAGACAGATAGTAGCTCAGGACCACTCTCCAGTTGTTGATATGATGGTTTAGTTACCTGATAACAGCTGGGAAGAAACAGTCCCAGAAAGAAAGGTTTCCCAGAACGGTCCCAGGAACAAGAATGTGACTAGTTGCATTGAGCTTGCAGAGATACAGGGGAGGGGGATGGGGGTGGGTGAACAGAAAACTTCTTCAGTGCAGCTTTCCATTAATCAATTAATCAATTAATTAATTAATTATTTGTCTGTCTGTCTGTCTGTCTATCTATCTATCTATACATAACTAAAACTCTGATCTTGTGCTCTTCTGGTTTGCTTGTTTTTACATTTGCGCAAAAACAGTACCCGATAGCGCTATGTTTTTTCACAACCTTACTCGCCATTCCCCTGTGCTGCAGGTGCAACACATTTTGTTCCGATCGATGTTATAATACAAAAGTTATTAAGGTTTAAAAATCGTAAAAACCCTGCATGCGCAGATTGGTCAGACAGCGCCATGCAGATTGATCTCCGCTCCTATCACTCAACCGGGGCAGCAACGCCCCTTCCTGCACTACGCCCTCTCCTGCCTCGCACACAAACTCCTCTCTCCGCTCCCCACAGTAAATGTCTACCGTCTCCCGGGAGGGGGGGGGGGTTCAGTAGAGGCCCTGGTCCTGTCTCTCCCTCACTCACCTACCCCTCTGCCCCGCCCGCCCTCTGCGGCAACGGCGGTCCCGTCTACCCATCCCCCCAGATGAATGGCTGTGACCGTCGGTCTCCTCCGCCGCCACCACATTAACTTGCCCTCACAGCTCTCTCAGAGCAGATCTTCTCCACCAGTTCGTCGAAACTCATGGTGCCCAACATGACAAACACCGACTTCACCCCCCCCCCCCGGCAGCAACGAGCAGGCAGGCAAGTAGGTGGGTGGACAGGACGGGGACGGGCTGAGCGGCAGCAGCGGGCGGTCGGGCAGGGCGGGGGCGGGTCGAGCAACGGCTGAGCCAGAGTGGACAGAGGGAGGGAGGGAGAGAGAGTTGGGTTTCAGGGTGGCTGGGCAGTTTGCGTGGAGCTTGAGTAACACACACACACGATGCAAACTGGTCCAATTGTCAAATCAACGGGATCTAAACCACAGCTAACAATGAATGACCTGTGGAGGAAGTAAATGAGATGCTGCTTTTTATGGAGGGATGGAGTGACTGAGGGTAGGGGAAAGAGAGGGAGGGAGAGGACAGGTGAGGGAGGGATTGGGGGAGGGAAGGAGGAGAGGGGAAAGATCCCGGGCAAGGGGGAAGTGGGGAGGAAGGGCAAGGAGGGGAGGGAGGGCAAGGGGGGAGGGCAGGGGGGGTGAGGGCGAGGGGGGGAGGGCATTGGGGGAAGTGGGTGGGGTGACGGGAAGAAGGGAGGATCATTGGCGTCACAACGGGAACCCGTCAGCCGTGTCAGGAGGGGGGGAGGGGGGTAAGGAGAGGGAGAGAGGAGGGGGAAAGGAGAGGGTGAAGGAGGGGGAGGGGGAGAAGGAGGGCAAGAGGGGAGTGAGGGGAAGAGGGGGGATCAGTGGTGTCTCAATGGGAAACCGTCAGCCGCGCCTGCGCAGTTGGAGGCTATGGGTAAGTGGTGGAATATAGCGTTGGGGGAACGGGACCCAACGGGTCCCACTCAGTCTAGTACTGTAATTAAAGCCGAGCTGCATTTGTACCAAATTTGCAGAGGACACCAATTTCCATTGCAGACAAGGTAGAAGCGGGTAGGTTCACTAGAACATGGCCCAAGAAAAGAGAACAGGTATATTCTGGAAATTGACACAATGGGGTTATTGTAAGAGGACTGGGCATAGTGTAGAGAGGATTACACCTGAATTTGGGAGCTGTGATGATCAGGAATACATTAAAGGAAATATAGTAAAAGTCAAGCACCTGATTTGATGAAGAAAGGAATGCATTCCTGAATGCCCTGAAGAAAGGAGTGATTAGGATTAGCAGTGGGGGAATTGATAGGAGCAAATTCCAAGTAAAATACATAAAACCTAACTGTAAGAGAATCTCTAGCAATATGCTAGTAATCCTGGTCCTATTAAATTAATGGTGAAGCAGGACTCAATCCTCCAGTTAAGGCCAGCATTAGTGAGGTGGCCTATGTATGTCATGGGCTTTATGTATGAAGGTCAACTTTTTGAAAGTTACCACCAGCTAATGTCACTGCAGTTGCCAAGCAGCCACCATGTGACCTGCGATTTAGGACCAGAATACGTTGAAGCAGGTTTTAAGTTCTGCTGGGTACTGCATATCAACTTTGCATCACATTTTTAATCTAAACATTTTGCACACTGCCAAAATAAATCTGTTAATAACCAAATCATGAATAAGGTCAACTCCTTTGACAATTCTGATATATATTTATATTCTATAAGTTCTCTCGAAAAACTGTATTTGGAAAAGTGTTTGTAAAAGCTGCAAATTTCATTTAATAAAGCTTCTACAAATCTTAGGATATCTTGCAATGATATAGGCAACATTATTATAGGATTGATATTTTTGTTATTTTATTTGGTTATATATATTTTGAGTGTCAAACCTTCACTATTTACTTTGGCTAGACAGAAAGAGAACTCGGTTACACTCTTACTCCTAAAGGGCCTGTCCCACTTGGGCGACCTAGTCTGCGAGTTCTGGCGAGTTTGCCCTTGACTCATACTCGCAGCATGGTCGACATGAGATCGTAGGAGGTCTTCATAACTCTCCTTCATGCTCGAGAGTGGTCTTCGCGTAGTCGAGGCCTCAGCTAGGTCGCGGCATTTTTTTCAATATATTTTTAAAATGCCCGCGAGTAAAGAAAGGTCGCCATGGAAAAAATCAATACTTTTTTTACTCGTAGGTTTAGTCGTAGTAGGTCGTAGTAGGTCGGCATGTTAGTCGTAGGTAATCGAGGTTAGTCGAAGGTAGTCAAAGGTAGTCGTAGATAGTTTTCACCATAGTCGAAGGGAGGTCGAAGGGAGGTCGAAGGAGATCGAAGGAAATCGTCTTCACTCTCCACTATTCCCAAAGTTAGTCGAAGTTTTCCCAAAGTTCGTTGCTAGTCGAAGCTGGTCTTCAACATAGTCGAAGGAGGTCGAATGAGGTCTTCTACATAGTCGAAGGAGGTCTTCAACATGTCATTTTTTAAACTCTTCTAAACTCACCAATTAGGTCGCCCAAGTGGGACAGCCCCTTAATTGATGTTGAGATCTGCTAACAAGTGCCTGTGTGTAGAGATCAGATGTACAGTATACTATGTTGGCAGTGCTAAAGGACATTTCTGGGGATACATTTTCAAAGCAACTATCAAAGCTTGAACACATCGTAAATTCTGACCATTGTTTGCCACGATCTGATCTTCTTATTTTTATGCCTTTACGAGTCCAGTATATGTTTAACATAGCTTTGTGTTCATTTGCACACACATTATTCATCTCCATCTCTTATTCACCTTCTAACAGAAAATAATTAATGAGCATCCATTAACATTTTAATCCTATTCGTAACAGGCACAACTCAAACATTAAGGATAGCATGAATCAATACTTTAGCGAATCTGGATAGTATTCTGCCTTGAAATACTTTGGTATGGTTGTAGGATGTGCAGCCACAGTTCATCTATAATCTCTTTGTACACTCTCTCTGACAAGTAATGAATGTTGCTCACCACACACTCCAGGCTGCATTGTCAGAGAAAGTTGCAGCGTGTTTCAATGACTGACTTATTACACTGTGCTAACCTGTGAGCACAGCAGGCTGCAGCGACTTACAACTATTATGTTGGTTGAATGAGGAAACGCTTTGTACTTACTGGCATCAATGATGTTTATTCCCATCTTACGTAAGATACAGGCCCATTTGTCATTTGTAAACTAAAAACAAATCTTTGTTATGCAAAGCTTCCATATCTTTATATTTCCCTGCCCCTGACTCCCAGTCTGAAGAAGGGTCTTGATCCAAAACGTCACCTATTCCTTCTCTCCAGAGATGCTGTCTGCCCTGCTGAGTTCCTCCAGCATTTTGTGCCTATCTTCGGTGTAAACCAGCATCTGCAGTTCCTCCCTACACAATTCTACTGTCACTTTTGTGCTAGTATATACAGGTCCACCACTGATTTCCGGCATCCTTGCTTCCAGAGCCTTTCTGGATTATCCATTTTGCTGGACCAACAGAGGTCACGTTACCAGAGGCTGAGAAACCAGTTTGCAAAGTAGGCCTCGGAAGTCAGCTATGGGATCTGCAGGCTCTGGCTGGGCTAGAGCTTCAGAGCCCTGGCCACAGGGAGCAAATTTGACCCACTGCTTAAAATGCTCTCCTGATACACAGACTGTCATTACACCTTCAACTATAACTTAGTTCATTTACTTGGAATAGCCATGCAAAATAACTCGAATATAGAAACGTATATTCAAATATAAACTTTGGGTTCTTTATTTTGAATGATCTCACAAAATTTAACTTTTCTTTCTCCAAATTCATACACGTTTTAGTATCACCAAACTAGCGGGATTGGAGGCAGCATTCATGTCTGCAACTGGATCCTCAACTTCCTGACTAACAGACCCCATTCAGTGACTATAGGGGACAAATCATCCTCTACGATAATCCTCAACACTGGTGCTCCGCAAGAATATGTTCCCAGCCCCCTTCTTTACTCTTTGTACACTCACGACTGTACAAATCTAACTCAATTTACAAGTTCGCAGACAACACCACCATTGTGGGCTGGATATCAATTAATGATGAGTCGGAGTACAGGAAGGAGATTGAGAAACTTGTGTCCTGCTGTCGAGACAACAACATTTCTCTCAATGTTAGCAAGACTAAAGAGATAGTGATCGACTTCAGGAAGCGAAGCGGTACACATATCCCAGTTTGCATTGAAGGCACCAAAGTAGAGATGGTTGAAAACATCAAATTCCTAGGAGTAAATATTACCAACAACTTCTCCTGGACCACCCACATTGAAGCAATGACCAAGAAAGTACACCAATGCTTCAACTTTCTCACAAGTCTTAGGAAGTTTGGCATGTCCTCAACAGCCCTCACCAATTTTACAGATGCACCGAATAAAGCATTTTGTGCTCCCAAAGAGCTTGGTTTTGGAACAGCTCCATCCAAGATCACAAGAACTAGCAGCAAATTGTTGATGCTGTCCAGACCATCGCACAAACCAACCTCCCTTCCATTGACTCAATTTATACCTCATGCTGCCTTGGCAAGGCCAGCAGCATAATCAAGGATGAGTCGCACCCTGGCCACTTCCTCTTCTCCCCTCTCCCAATGGGCAAAAGGTAGAGAAGTGTGCAAATGCACACCTCCAGATTCAGGGACATTTTCTTCCCAGCTGTTATCATGCAACTGAACCATCCTACTGCCTATCACTGATTGAACTTTACTGGCTTTATCTTTCACTAAATGCTATTCCCTTATCATGTACACTGTGAATGGCTCGATTGTAATCATGTATTGTTTTTCAGCTGACTGGTTAGCATGCAACAAAAGCTTTTCACTGTACCTTGGTACATGTGACAATTAACTAAACTGATACTGATATATGAAAGGCTGGGGGGGGGGGGGGATAAAATGGAGAACATTAATTTATTACTCTAACAATCTGTTCTTGGGTTTCAGATTTACAAACACTGCATTATGCCCTGTGGAATAACCCTTGTTCAAACTGCTGAGAGAAAAATAATTTAACGTACTATATGAAAGATGTTGATGAATGAAATGGTGAGCCTTATTTGCCTCGGCAATGACAGAAGCAGCAATAATTAAATAAACTGTTGTTGATATATTGGATAAATCCATGTTAAATGCACACCTGAGAACAATAAAAGCCTGAAAATGATTATAACTTCAGGCAAAGCCTCAGTAATAGTTTATACTGTGCAGTGTTTAATTTTCAGCCTTTTCTTGACTCAAGGGCAGAAATTTGGAACACTATATCTGCACTCTTTCATTTTCTCATTTATACTACCTGTTGTACTCGTGTGTAGTTTGATTGTACTGAAACTTGTCTGGATACCATACAAAACAAGGTTTTTCACCACCTCTCAGTACGTGACAATAATAAAACCATATACTGTACCTATATATATATATATATATATATATATATATATATATATAGATAGACACAAAATGCTGTAGCAACTCAGCGGGTCGGGCAGCATCTCTGGAGAGAAGGAATGGGTTCCATCTGCAGTTATTTCCTACACCTATGTATACGTGTACATTTGAGAGAGCCCTTGCACTAAAGATTCCTTCATGATCCCAGAGTTTCCAACAGGATTAAGTGAAAAGCGAGGAAAGCTTTCTACAGCCAAATAAATTAGTTTCTATTTCCAAAATTTAGGAGGTGCATCAAATAACTACAGAGATGTGTTGTAGTTATATTGTAAGGTAAGATCAGAGGTAAGGTATGTCAAGGAGGACTCTCTCTAACTTCTACAGGTGCACAGTAGAGAGCATGCTGCCCGGTTGCCTCGTGGCCTGGATCGGCAACTTGAGTGCCCAGGAGCGGAAAAGACTACAAAAAGTAGTAAACACTGCCCAGTCCATCATCGGCTCTGACCTCCCTTCCATCGAGGGGATCTATCGCAGTCGCTGTCTCAAAAAGGCTGGCAGCATCATCAAGGACCCACACCATCCTGGCCACACCTCATCTCCCCACTACCTTCAGGTAGAAGGTACATGAGCCGGAGGACTGCAATGTCCAGGTTCAGGAATAGCTCCTTCCCCACAGCCATCAGGCTATTAAACTCTGAACATTAATAGACCATTATCTGTTTATTTGCACTTTATCTGCTTATTTATTCATGTGTGTATATATTTATATAATGGTATATGGACACACTGATCTGTTCTGTATTCATGCCTACTATATTCTGTTGTGCTGAAGCAAAGTAAGAATTTCATTGTCCTATCTGGGACACATGACAATAAACTCTCTTGAATCTTGCATCTTGACATGCCACAATATTGAATTGTCAATGTGAAAATGTTTACAGGTAACAGGAATAAAACAAGTTCAGACAATCCTCAGAACAACAGTTAGAGGATAGTTTGCAAAAGAAAGAAAATGCAGCACAGACTGTTTTGGTCTGCATGGAGAAAAAGGATAGTAGGGCATCACAGTGGTGCACAGTGGTTGCTGCCTCGCAGCGCCAGAGACGCAGGTTCGATCCTGACTACAGGTGTTGACTGTACGGAATTTGTACATTCTCCCTGTGAACACGTGGGTTTTCTCTGGCTGCTTTGGTTTCCTCCCACACTCCAAAGATGTACAGGTTTGTAGATTAATTAGCTTCAGTAAAATTTGTAAATTATCCCTTGTGTGTATTGTAAAGGGTGATCGCTGGTTGGCACAGACTCGATGGGCCGAAGAGCCTGTTTTCGTGTTATATCTCTTTAAAGTCTAAAAGTAAATGCCAAACTATTAAACCACAGAAGCTTTAAGCTTCAAGGATAGAGATAATTTAATTTGTAAATAAGAAAGATTGCAATAACATACCCCGCAAACATTGTTTCCTTTGGAAAGAATTTATCATCCAACACTCTTTATAATTTGATCATCTCTATCAATCTACTCAAGAGAAACGCACCTGAAGTTTAGCATTCAATAGCTCTAGATTAAGAATAACACAATAAAGGTCAAAATGTGGGTGTTTGCCTGCAGGGAACTGCTGACGTTTTCCACAGGAACCCCACCGTACTTGGGGTTCCTGTGCAAATGTGGAAGTCCTGAATGTGCTGGCCACTACTACAACTGCTAATATACCCGCTGTGCTCTAATATTCAGCTCTTCATGGATTCCAGTGATAAAGAGCAAAATTTGCCCTAATTCCCCCTAATTTACACTGGGGAAATGCTAGCAGAATCTGGAACAGGTTAGACCTGATGCAAGAACAGCAAATTAGTTACTTTGAATAATGAAGAACAGCTGCACGAAAACAACATAAATATGAAATTGATTTTTGAATAAATTGAGATTAATTTAATCCCTTTAATTCTATAAACGTATTTTTAATTGTTTAAAAATTGCAATCATGTTTTAGATATTTTTAATTAAGAATTAAAAATTATTCTTCATCTTTTTGATTGTTTTTGTTTTCAATAGTTTGTGATTTTGCTTCTGTTTCCTAACGTTGAAAAGATCAGAAATATTCATTGTTTTCAGCAGGATTGACAGCTGGCTGAGACAGAAGTGTTGTCAGAAAGGAGTAAGAGCCACACTGTTGGCAGATCCACAGGTGCATTCACACCATGTAGTCTAGCGGCAAGCACAGATGACTCACCATTACCAGGAAATCTCAAACGATCGGTGTAAGCAGTTTTCAAAAAGATGGCTCAGAAAATCGTCAGAGGCAAGAACATAAGTGATTTCTCCCTCGCTGGTCCCACTCTGCTTTATTGAGATCAATTTATTATCTCAACCATTTGTCCCAGCACTGATTAATTAATCTCAAACATTCTGGATCATATCAACTATCTGCTTTATCGCCTATTTCCTCACATATTCCCAACTACCACCGTGTTTTGTAAATGTCTCTCTCATTCTTGCACCTTTATCTGTTGCTCCAAGACATTCCGCTATTTACTGATCCACTGTTAATCATTTAGGGAAATGCATGTTTTCCTCACTTTTCACTTAATCCTGTTCTTTTTAAAGTTCTGTTCATCTATATTATTTCACAGTTTTAATGAATGCCACATAAGTTCATCAGTCAGAGCAGATTTAGACTGTTCGGCCCATCAAGTCTACTCCACCATTCAATCAGGGCTGATCTATCTTTCTCTCTCAACCCCATTCTCCTGCTTTCTCCCTGTGACACCCTTGCTAATCAAGAATCTGTCAATCTCCACATTGCCCTTTCCAAAGAACATTGCAATAAAAAGTCAAATATTTCTCCATTTGTTTCATTGCTGAGGGAGTGGGGACATATCAGAGAAACTACTGCCAGTGATTTTCATCAGTGACTGGGTATAATATTCTTCTGTTTTCAAGCAGGTACCAACTTACTTTTTTTCTGGTTCAATGCTTTCAAATAAATGATCAATCTGGCCATTTCCCGTAAAGCGGCATGTACAGTTCCTTATATCTTGTTCCATAGATGCTGCTTGACAACGTGCCAACATAAGTGCTGAGTTAGGTACACAAAAATGCTGGAGAAACTCAGCGGGTGCAGCAGCATCTATGGAGCGAAGGAAATAGGCAACGTTTCGGGCCGAAACCCTTCTTCAGTGCTGAGTTACTCCAGCATTTTGTGTCTATCTTCAACATAAGTCAATTGCCGTGCTGAGAGTCAAGAAATGTCCTGCAGAGTTTCAAGTTACACTGAGAGCTTACTCAAATACATTTGAAATTGATTGATAGGCTACACCAGTAAGCAGCTGGGCACAAAAGTGCCTCACAAATCCAACAATATTTGGTTTGATTATGAACTTCATTGTTGTCTTTATGGAGTTTGCATGTTTTCCCGGTGACCACTCCCTGAGTATTCCACTTTCCTCCCACATCCCAAATGTGTGCTGGCTCATGGTTTAATTGACTGCTGTAAACTGCCTCTATCAGGAGAATGGCAGGAGAGAAGGTTACTGGGAAGTAAGTGGGGGAATGGGATTGATGGGATTGCTCCAAGAGCCAGCATGTACTCAATGGGATGAATGGCCTCCTTTGATATCAGAAGCAAATATGAGAGAAATATTTAAGCATCCCTGTACTGTGACCAATTTGTGGATAATTTAGTTACATGGCAAACTCCAGTAATTATAGCACAGAATTAGTCAAAGACATTTAAGAACATTAGAAGTAAAGATGGGTAGCTCTTGCAACATTGTGAATAATGTGGAATGTAAGTACATCACTACGTTTAAGAGACATTCAGACAGGTAAATGGACAGGATAGGGTTAGAGTGCAATGGGGCCAAATGCAGGCAGGTGGGACTAGTGCAGATGGGACATGTTGCAGGTGTGCAATTTGGGCTGAAGGGCCTGTTTCTGTGCTGTATTACTCTATGTCTTTGCATAAGCAGTAGTTACCCATTTAGTCTCTTCTGGATGCTCTACCTTTCAATAAGATCACGGCTGATATTTTTTTTAACCTCTGCCACATTCCTGCACCAACCTCATATCTTTTGTTTGCCCTAATGTTTGCAAAAAAAACTATTGATCCCTGTCTTAAATAACACAAGCATAGCTGGGCCACGTTACAAGAACAGCATATGTTTATGTTACACCAAAGCAGTATAATCTACAGATAAGAATATAGTTGTACTAGTGTTCACATTTTGTACAAAAACAATATACTTGCAATGGAAAAACTGCAAGAGGTCAATAAAATTAATTTTACTGCAAATGAGAAAAGATTAGAGAAAATTAAACCCTTTGCATTGGAGATGATACTGAGGTAGAGTGCACATTGAAATATGTACACTATTATTAAATGAAAATAAATGATGCTTTCAGAACCATGCAAAATAGCAGAATGTGAAACATACAGCTAAATTTGTGAAAAAAACTAATTTAAGCCAGAACAATTAATTTATACTGACAAATATAATAAAGCAGAGAAGAATATTTCAGGCGGGTTAATAAAATTAAAGATGTTGGGGATATTAATGCTGTGGCTGGTTGGCAGACAGAAAGGATTGAAGGGTTATGGAGATAAGAATCAGTGGACAAATTGTCTTTTCTCATCCTTGAGCAACTATGTATTTTATCATAGATGCTGCTGCACCTGCTGAGTTTCTCCAGCATTTTTGTGTACCATTGTATTTTGAAAGGTGTTTAAGTATGGTATCAGCACAATAATCAGCAGAACTGATGAATCTATTATTGCATCAGCAGATTTGATCTTTTAAATAGAGCAATGTATCACTGAGCCCATGTAAGCATTCCTGTGACAGGACTCCTTCCTGTTGAAACCACCTCTACTGCTCACCCACACACTGAAGATTGATCTTGATGCACATCTCGTTTATTTTCCAGCATCATTCTGCATGTGATGAGTCATTAATGATGAGTGGCCTGTAGCTTCTTTTAACTTCATCATTTCCTGGGATGTGGGCATCAGAGGCAAGGTCAGTATCAGGCATGTGCCGTGAGTAATTACTCAGGGTAGGCAGTCAGTCGGCTTTTAAAAAATCGTAAACGCGCATGCGCAGATTATTCTCCTCTCCGTAAGCTGTCAGTCGACTTTTATAAAGTCTTCAAAAGCCATATCTCTTAATAAAGTACCGTGATTCCCGGCAATGAAGACGCACCCCCATTTTGAGTTGCTAAATTTTGAAAAAAGGCTGGCAGGACATTTAATTTCTCACGCTCATAAAAAAAATAATAATAAAGAATGTAAGAATTCAATTTGCCCAAGGCTTCCAAATCTCCTTCATTCTGAATTACTGAATGGGTGGGGGGTGGAGGGTGACAGCAGGTGGAGAGATGGTGGGAAAAACAGGAGCATACCGGGACAAGTTGAATCAGTTGTGATCTTATTGAATGACAATACAAGTTCAAGGGACCAATTGGGGGGAGAGTTCCTTTCACAGTGTGTGCGTGGGGAGTCTGGCTAGGGGTAAAGTTGTGGGGAGGGCTGGAGTGTTGAGAAGGAGGGGGTCGGGGATCATGCCAGTAACCCACTCACTCACCGCTGCCATGGGGAGGGAAGTAGCTTGGGTGGCTGCGAGCAGCTGCCGGGACCTCAGTTCCTTCTGCCGGCCCGCTCACCTTTGGCAGTGCGAACTGTCAGAACAGTGAGGGGACCAGCTCAAGAGCAAAGATCATAGAGCGGAGCGGGTCAGCGGGCAATGGATAACAGGACAGCGGGCAGTGGAGCTTACTCCTGTGTCAGCGCGAACAAGGGACCAATTGAAGTTACTTGCACTGACACAGGAGTAAGCTCCGCCGCCCGCTGTCCTGTTATCCATCGCCTGCTGACCTGTTCTTGAGCTGGTTGCTGGCATGATCGCCGACCCCCTCCATCTCAACAGCTTCTGCCCTCTCGCAACGTTACCCCTGGCCAGACTCCCTACACGCTGTGAAAGGAACTCTCCCCACCGCCCCCCCCCACCCTGCGGTGCTGTCCTTTTACAGCCGCTTCCCACTTTACAGCCGCTTCCCATAAGCTGCCAGCAATGAGGGATAGACTTGGCTTGACATTGCTGTACTGACGGATAGCTAAGTCTATCTTTCTTGGCTAACAACCTAACCTTCGGCCTCCAAGACATTTTAATGCTAGGAGCACTGTAAGGAAGGTGGATGAGCTTAGAGCCTGGATTGACACCTGGAAGTATGATGTTGTGGCGATTAGTGAAACATGGTTGCAGGATGGCTGTGATTGGAAACTAAATATTCCAGGATTTCGTTGCTTCAGGTGTAATAGAATTGGAGGGGCAAGAGGTGGGGGTGTTGCATTGCTTGTCAGGGAAGATATTACAGCAGTGCTTTGGCAGGTTACATTAGAGGGCTCGTCTAGGGAGGCTATTTGGGTGGAACTGAGAAATGGGAAAGGTGTAGCAACACTTATAGGGGTGTATTATAGACCGCCTAATGGGCAGCGAGAATTGGAAGAGCAAATATGTAAGGAGATAGCAGATATTAGTAGTAAGCACAAGGTAGTGATTGTGGGAGATTTCAATTTTCCACACATAGACTGGGAAACACATTCTATAAAAGGGCTGGATGGTTTGGAGTTTGTAAAATGTGTGCAGGATAGTTTTTTGCAGCAATACATAGAGGTACCTACTAGAGAAGGGGCAGTGCTGGACCTCCTGTTAGGAAATGAGACAGGTCAGGTGGCAGAGGTATGTGTTGGGGAGCACTTCGGGTCCAGTGATCACAATACCATTAGTTTCAATATAATTATGGAGAAGGTCAGAACTGGACCAAGGGTTGAGATTTTTGATTGGAGAAAGGCTAACTTTGAGGAGATGCGAAAGGATTTAAAAGGAGTGAATTGGGACCTTTTGTTTTATGGGAAGGATGTAGTAGAGAAATGGAGGACATTTAAAGGTGCCATTTTAGGAGTACAGAATCTTTATGTCCCTGTTTGGTTGAAAGCAAAGAGTAATAATTGGAAAGAGCCATGGTTTTCAAGGGAAATTGGACATTTGGTTCAGAAAAAGAGAGAAATCTACAATAATTGTAGGCAGCATGGAGCAAATGAGGTGCTTGAGGAGTATAAAGAATGTAAAAAGAATCTTAAGAAAGAAATTAGAAGAGCTAAAAGAAGATATGAGGTTGCTTTGGCAAGTAAGGTGAAAGTAAATCCAAAGGGTTTCTACAGCTATATTAATAACAAAAGGATAACGAGGGATACAATTGGTCCATTAGAGAGTCAGAGTGGACAGTTATCTGCAGAGCCAAAAGAGATGGGGGAGATATTGAACAATTTCATTTCTTCGGTATTCACGAAGGAGAAGGATATTGAATTATGTGAGGTAAGGGAAACAAGTAGAGTAGCTATGGAAACTATGAGGATCAAAGAAGAGGAAGTACTGACACTTTTGAAAAATATAAAAGTGGATAAGTCTCCAGGTCCTGACAGGATATTTCCTAGGACATTGAAGGAAGTTAGTGTAGAAATAGCAGGGGCTATGACTGAAATATTTCAAATGTCATTAGAAACGGGAATGGTGCCGAAGGATTGGCGTACTGCGCATGTTGTTCCATTGTTTAAAAAGGGTTCTAAGAGTAAACATAGCAATTATAGACCTGTTAGTTTGACATCAGTGGTGGGCAAATTAATGGAAAGGATACTTAGAGATAATATATATAATCATCTGGATAAACAGGGTCTGATTAGGAACAATCAACATGGATTTGTGCCTGGAAGGTCATGTTTGAGTAATCTTCTTGAATTTTTTGAAGAGGTTACTAGGGAAATTGATGAGGGTAAAGTGGTGGATGTTATCTATATGGACTTCAGTAAGGCCTTTGACAAGGTTCCACATGGAAGGTTGGTTAAAAAGGTGCAATTGTTGGGGATTAATAGTGGAGTAGCAAGATGGATTCAACAGTGGCTGAATGGGAGATACCAGAGAGTAATGGTGGATAACTGTCAGGTTGGAGGCCGGTGACTAGTGGGGTGCCTCAGGGATCTGTGTTAGGTCCACTATTGTTTGTCATATACATCAATGATCTGGATGATGGTGTGGTAAATTGGATTAGTAAGTATGCAGATGATACTAAGATAGGTGGTGTTGTGGATAATGAAGTAGATTTTCAAAGTCTACAGAGTGATTTAGGCCATTTGGAAAAGTGGGCTGAAAGATGGCAGATGGAGTTTAATGCTGATAAGGGTGAGGTGCTACATCTTGGCAGGACAAATCAAAATAGGACGTACATGGTAAATGGTAGCGAATTGAGGAATGCAGTTGAACAGAGAGATCTAGGAATAACTGTGCATAGTTCCCTGAAGGTGGAATATCATGTAGATAGGGTGGTAAAGAAAGGTTTTGGTGTGCAGGCCTTTATAAATCAGAGCATTGAGTATAGAAGTTGGGATGTAATGTTAAAATTGTACAAGGCATTGGTGAGGCCAATTCTGGAGTATGGTGTACAATTTTGGTCGCCAAATTATAGGAAAGATGTCAACAAAATAGAGAGAGTACAGAGGAGATTTATTAGAAAGTTGCCTGGGTTTCAGCACCTAAGTTACAGAGAAAGGTTGAACAATATAGGTATTTATTCTTTGGAGCGCAGAAGGTTAAGGGGGGACTTGATAGAGGTCTTTAAAATTATGAGAGGGATAGACAGTTGACTTGGATAAGCTTTTTCCATTTGAGAATGAAGGGACAAAAGTTTAGGGGTAACATGAGGGGGAACTTCTTTACTCAGAGAGTGGTAGCTGTGTGGAATGAGCTTCCAGTGGAAGTGGTGGAGGCAGGTTCGATTTTATCATTTAAAAATAAATTGGATAGGTATATGGATGGGAAAGGAATGGACGGTTCGGCACAGACTAGAAGGGCCGAGATGGCCTGTTTCCGTGCTGTAATTGTTATATGGTTATATGGTTATAAGAGGCAGGTACATTTTTGTGCCTTATTTTTGGGTAAAAAATAGTGTCTTCATTGCCGGGAAATACGGTATTTACAAACATATAGCTCAAAGAAATCTACTTACCACATTATTTGTACACAAACTCCATCCTTCTCTCTTTGTTTCTTAAGATACTCTTAAGATAATGACAATCCATGTTTGAAAAACCCGCCAAGAAACTTGCGCTACGCATGCACAGTAGGCATGCTGCACATGCGCAGTACGCAGTCCATGCTGCAAAGGCAGAATTTCACCTGCCTTCAGCTCCCCTTTCATTGAAGGAGCGTCGACGGCACGTGAGCTGCACATACTTTAGTGTATTACATGTACTGCGCATGAAAGGCGCGGAGAATTATGCCTACCTAAGAGATCGATCTCTTACGTAGGCATAATTCTCCCTTTGCCTTTACTATTTATATTTAATAATTATCATTTTATAATTTTAGTCAGGGTAGGCAGTGCCTACCTTGCCTACCCTGATGGCACGTCCCTGGTCAGTATTTATCTCCAGTTGCTCTCGGGATGGTGGGTGGTGAGTTGTCTTCTTGTACCACTGCAGACCTGGAGCTCAGGTGAACACTCACAACATTTGTTGGGTTTCACTGTTCCTGGATTTGGAGCAATAACGATGAATGAACTGACGTATATTTCCAGGTCATTATGCTGCGCGCCTTGAAGGGGAACCTGCAGTTGGGGACTGTTCCCATGAGCCTGATGCCCTTGACATCCTCATTGGTAGAGATCATGGGCTGTTCGGAGAGTTTAGTTGAGTTGAGTTTAGTTTATTGTCATGTATACCGAGGTACAGTGAACAGTGAAGAGCTTCCGCCAGTCAGCGGAAATTAAAACATGTGGTTGAGGACCTAATCTTGTAGACTTCAGCCACCATGCTGGTGGAGGGGTAAAAGGATAGGTAAATGCTGGATAGGATGTAAATCAAGCAGGCTGCTTTGTCCTGATAGTGTCCCGTTTCTTCAGTGTCGTTGGGTCCTAATGTAAGGTATTCTGTCATGCTCCTTACGTGTCTTTTTAGAGAGTGGACAGGCTTTAGGAAGTGAGTCAGTTGTGACACAGTGGAAAGGCTTGAGGAAGTGACACTGTGGTGGTGGGCTTGATCTCTGATAACGATGAGAAGGCCTACCTGGAGGAGGTGGCTGACCTGGCACTCTGGTGTCAGAATAACAGCCTCCTCTTGAATGTCACAAAAACTAAGGAGCTGATTGTGGACTTTAGAAGGGGACAACAACCGAGGACGTACACGCCACTGGGGATAAATAGGACTACTGCGGATAGGGTGAGCAGCTTTAAATACCTGGGAGTCCACATCACATAGGATCTGACATGGTCAACAAAAACTGCCCCACTGAGTAAGGCAAGGCAGCGCCTTTACCACCTCAGGCAGCTGAGGAAATTCAGAATCTCTCTGAGGATCCTTCAATCCTTCTACTCTGGTGCTGTAGAAAGCATCCTGATCGGGAACATCTCTATCTGGTTTGGCAACAGCTCTGCCCAGGACAGGAACACTCTGCAGAGAGTAGTGCGTTCGGCCGAACGCACCGCGGGAACTACACTACCCCCCCCTGCAGGACATATACATCAGGAGGTGCAGATCCAGAGCCAGCAGGATCATGAAGGACCCCTACCACCCCAGCAATGGACTGTTCCAGCTGCTGCGGTCAGGCAAGCGCCTCCGCTGTCATGCAGCAAAAACAGAGAGGCTGAGACGGAGTTTCTTCCCAAAGGCTATCAGGACTATAAACTCTGATCTCACCAGGGCATAAATACTGTTGCGTCTTCTTTTATTTAATGTAAATACTGGTTCTGTTCTGTTCTGATCTGTTGTTTTGCACAATCCCACAATCATTGCCACTTTCATTTCACTGTACATCTTGTGTGTGTATGTGACAAATAAAGTTGACTTGACTGTTGTCACAATGTACCAGCCTCCGACCTGGTCTTCCAGCCTCAGTCTTACATGGCTGATGGAGTTGCATTTCATGTCAAAGGTAATCCCAGGATATTAATGGTGCGGAACCCACAGAAGGTGAGGACAGCTCAAAATGATTCATACCTTGTGCAATTCACTGGCTACCTCTTGGGTGGAGAATTTCATTAATTTACAACCTAACTCAGACCTTGAATTTGGATCTGTGACCCTTCTTCCTAAATGTACCATTCTAAAGAAGCATCATTCAGACCTTTACTCTGTCAAACCTCGTACAAAACTGCTAAGAGTATATAGACCCAGGAACTCCTCATAGAACAGTTCCCTCATCTCAGAAATCAATTTGGTGAAACCAATAGAATTCTCTTCCCAAGAGGACTGGTGAAATGATAAGGGAATTGAGATGTAGAAGCTACATGTAGAGAAGAGTGCTAATGTGCAAAATTATCCATCATCTTATTGAATGGAGGTGTGAACATATGAAAAAGAGCCTTCTGCGGTTTCTATATGTGTTTAATGTTTTTACATTCTTACACTCTCCACTGGCTCCCTGTGCGGTTCCGTATAAAATTCAAGATCCTCCCCCATGTCTACAAAGCCCTCAATGGGCTTGCCCCCACCTACATAAAAAGTCTTCTCACCCACCACTCCACCTCCTGGCCCCTCAGATCGGCCAACTTGGGGTTGCTGAATATCCCGCGGTCTAGGCATAAGCTCAGGGGCGACCGCGCCTTTGTGGTTGCAGCCTCTAGACTGTGGAACAGCATCCCCTTTCCCATCAGAACTGCCCCCTCCATCGACGCTTTTAAGTCAAGACTAAAAACTTATCTGTACTTCCAAGCCTTTCCTGACATCCTCTGAGTGAGGGCTACATGTATATATGTATGTAGTTTGTTTTGTTTATGCTATTCTTATAACACTTTGGCCAACGAGAGTTGTTTTTTAAATGTGCTATATAAATAAATGTGACTTGACTTATGTTGGAAGAACACAGAATAAACTCTGCCTGATGGGCTAAAACGACCATCACTAACAGTGCCTTCATAACACCACCACTGAATCCAAAAGCGGACATCTGTCGGACGTGTACTCTCTATCCATAGTGACTTTCTCTTTCATTAGTGAGACCAGACCTTCGTGACATATTCCATATATGTTCAACAAGGCCTGATATAACTGCAATCAGAGTCTTACTTTTGCACTTAAATCCTTCAATGATAGAAACTAACATATTATTTCCCTTCCTAATTGCTTGGTGTACCTGCATGTTAACTTTCAATAATTCATTCTGGGTTCACCTTTCAATCTCTCATCATTTAAAAAAATGAGCAGTTTGGTTTTTCCACGGCAGTGGATGACCTCCCTTGTTTTCAAATTCTATTCCATCTGCCACGTCCTTGCACATTCACTAAACTTGGAAGGCAGAACAGCAGCAGGTCCGCCAGACCACAATGTCTGTGCTGACCATGATGCCATTGCCTAATTTATTCTGCCTGCATTTAATCCATATCCCGCAACCCTATCTGTTTACTGTATGTCCCTGTCTAAATTCCTTTTAAGTAATGCTATCATATCTGCTCTGCCATTTCCCCTGGCAGCACATTAGACAATAAACATTAGGTGCAGGAGTAGGCCATTTGGCCCTTCGAGCCAGCACCGCCATTCAATGTGATCATGCCTGACCATCCACAATCAGTACCCCATTCCTGCCTTCTCCCCATATCCCCTATCTTGCTTTCTCTTGAAAGTATCCAGAGAACCGGCCTCCACCGCCCTCGGAGGCAGAGAATTCCACAGACACACAACTCTCCGTGTGAAAAAGTATTTCCTCATCTCTGTTCTAAATGGCTTACCCCTTATTCTTAAACTGTGGCCCCTGGTTCGGGACTCCCCCAACATCGGGAACATGTTTCTTGCTTCTAGCGTGTCGTAACCCTTAATAGTCTTATATGTTTCAATAAAATGCCCTCTCATCCTTCTAAATTCCAGAGTATACAAGCCCAGCCGCTCCATTCTCTCAGCATATGGCAGTCCCGCCATCCCAGGAATTAACCTTGTGAACCTACTCCCTCAATAGCAAGAATGTCATTCCACAAATTTGGAGACCAAAACTGCATACAATAATCCATGTGTGGTCTCACTAGGGCCCTGTACAACTGCAGAATGACCTATTTGCTCAACTCCTCTTGTTATGAAGGCCAACATGCCATTTGCTTTCTTCACTGCCTGCTGTACCTGCATGCTTACTTTCATTGAATGATGAACAAGGACCCCCAGATCCCGTTGTACTTCCCCTTTTCTCAACTTGACACCATTTAGATAATAATCTGCCTTCCTGATTTTGCTACCAAAGTGGATAACCTCACATTTATCCACATTAAACTGCATCTGCCATGCATCTGCCCACTCACCCAACCTGTCCAAGTCACCCTGCATTCACATAGCATCCACCTCACAGTTCACACTGCCACCCAGCTTTTTGTCATCTGCAAATTTGCTAATGTTACTTGTAATCCCTTCATCTAAATCATTAATATATATTGTAAATAGCTGCGGTCCCAGCACCGAGCCTTGCGGTACCCCACTAGTCACTGCCTGCCATTCTGAAAGGGACCCATTAATCCCTACTCTTTGTTTCCTGTCTGCCAACCAATTTTCTATCTGTCAACACTCTACTCCCAATACCATGTGCCCTAATTTTGCCCACTAATCTCCTATGTGGGACCTGATGAAATGCTTTCTGAAAGTCCAGGTACATATTCCATGTCCCTACAACAACCTCATGACTCACCAACATTTATACCCAAGGTAAATATGCCATACACTGTCTTTTCCATGCTAACTACTCGTTTTACAACTTCCAGTGAGCTATGAATTGCACCCAAGTTCCCTCCATAGATAAATGCTCCTTAGCATCCTGCCATTATCCGTTTACTTTATTTTTACATTTGACCACCCAAAGTGGAACAGTTCACACTTGTCTTGATAAACTCCATCTGCCATCTCTCTGCCCTTATTTCCCACTGGTCCATATCCTGCTGAATCTTTTGACAACCTTCCTCATTATCCACAACTCTGCCAATATTTGTGTCATCAACGCAACATACTAACCAACCCACATACATTTTCATCCCAATCCTACAGCATACAGGTTCTCCAGCATACCGCAGACAACCCTGAACAATTCTTCCAGCGTTACCCAGGGAAATGGAGGCAGCCTGCTCCATCACACTATGTCTTGGCAATGTGCCATTCTTGAATATATCTTGCCCACATTACACAATGTGGACATCAGTTTCAAGAGCAATGTTGTCAGCTCCTGGCCTTTGTTGTTGAGTATCCTTTCTGTGATTTTTTTAAATAATGGTTCAAAAGCAGATGGCACAACATCCTGTCACAGAATGAAGGCATCATTACTGCAGCCAGGATCCAAAAGCATTGACCCATATGATGTTCTGGCTAAAGTCGCCTGCCACCTGGTCACTGATTACTTTCTGCTGTGGTAGAATTCAGAGCTGATATATACATTTAGAAATCATTTTCTGCAGTCAATTAGATTCAGAATCACAAGCAGTCCTACTATCATGAGGAGGCTATTTTCTCACACTATCTCCCTCCAGTGCTGTTGCAACCCAGGCCCTTGATGCTTTTATATTTCCGGACAATAATAGAATCATATAACATGGAAACTGCTTGGCCCAACCTGTCCATGTTGATCAGTAGGCACCTTTCCGTATTAATTCCATTGCTCATTGTTTGATCTCTAGCCCTCTAGGCTTAGGCAATTTAAATACTCATCCAAAAACTTCTTAAATGGGCAGCACAGTGGCACAACAATAGAGTTGCTGCTCTGCAGTGCCAGAGCCCCAAGTTTGATCCTGTCTATGGGTGCTGTGTGCACAAGATTGTACATTCGTCCTGTGACTGTGTCATTTTCTGGTTTGTAGATTATTTGGCTTCTATAAATTGTAAAATGTCCCTATTGTGTAGAATAGTGCTAGTGTACGGGGTGAATGTTAGTCGGCACGGACTTAGTGTGTCGAAGGGCCTGTTTCGAAGCTATATCACTAAGGTATAAATGCTGGTGTTTAACAATGTTTTCTGATGAAAATATGCTATTCTTGCTTACCTTTAAAAAAAAATCCTGCCAAGCCCTTGAAGAAAATTCTCCCAAAACGTTTGGCAACTTTATTTGACAGTTGGCTACCTTCAGCAATCCCTTAAGCTCTCATTTGAATATTTTATGTGAATTTCCACTTAGTTTCCACTTAGAAAAGGATAATTTTCCTTATCAAACCCTTGGATACATCAGTCTGAAGAAGGGTCTCGACACGAAACATCACCCATTCCTTCTCTCCAGAGATGCTGCCTGTCCCGCTGAGTTACTCCAGCTTTTTGTGTCTACCTTCGATTTAAACCAGCATCTGCAGTTCTTTCCTACACATAATATGTACATATTTTGTGTTCAACTGACCTATGTGCATCAGTATCAAGTTTAAGTTCAATAAATGTAACTTGAACTTGAACTATGTGATTCAGAGTTACATTTACAAGTACTGAATGCACATGAAGGTATATTTTTTATATATTTCCCATGTCCTTTTATTTTGACCTAGGTCCCTTCAAGATCACATTAAATTCAGTGAAAATCAAGAGGACTTCCCTAATTACAGCTTTCCTTTCTGGACTATGTTGTGCCTGATGGTTCAATGCCATTACTCAGGGGTAGAATACAAGACCAAAGAGAGAATGGTGTAAACCAACATTTCACCAGAATCCATTATTGGTTACCCATTCTGGAAAGAGGCCAGAACCTGTAGACCTTATTGTATACTTACTTCTGGAAAGTAGGTATAGAAACTCTGCATGAGTTCCGTATTTGCTTTAATAAGTAGCACATGAATATCCTTTGATGAACCTCATGCATGTCCTTGTTGATTGGTTGGGGTGGCACGGTGGCACAGGGGTAGAGTTACTGCCTTACAACGCCAGAGTCCTGGGTTCGATGCTGACTGCGGGTGCTGTCTGTACGGAGTTTATACGTGCTCCTTGTGACCGTGTGGGTTTTCCCCGGGTGCCACATCCTTACGACATACAGGTTTGTAGGTTAATTTGGCTTAAATTGTAAATTATCCCTGGTGCAAGGGTTCCCATCCTGGGGCGAAATTTACCCCAGGGGGTAAATTTGCTGAATCTGCATTTGTACATATTTTTTCTCATTGATTGACTGTTTGGTTCTTGTATATCGGTATCTGTTCATCATTAGTTGTTCATAAATAAGTGAAATAACATTGTTATGTGCTATTAAAGTTGCCAGCGGTAAACGGGACAAAAAAGGTTGGGAACCCCTGCCCTAGTGTGTTGGATAGTGCTAGTGTATGGGAATCGCTGGTCGGCACAGACTCGGTGGGCTGAAGATCCTGTTTCTGTGCTGTATCTCTAAAACTAAAACTGAAGCTGAAAACAAATTCAATTCATTCCCAATTAATCTATACTACTTTTTAGAGAGATTCTCACTGTCCTTCTGGAATTGTGATGGAAGACAGATAAAAGGATTAGGATTTAATTTCAATTAAAATTTAAAACTAGCTCAGCTATCTAAGGGTTGAAGATGTGTTGCTTTAAAAAAAAGCTAAGTGATATTCATTGCATACCTCACTGACTTCAATCCTCTGCTGATGTTCACAATGAGCATTTAATAATAGTTTTGTTGCTCCTTCTGGAGATATGATATACAGAATGGTTCACTGATTCCTGATTAAAATCACTAGCCATGGTCTTTCTTGGTCTTAAAGTAATCAAGTGCTCCAGTAATATTCAGAAACGGAACAGGATAAAGATGGTTATGATTGGCTACTTATCAGTGCCAACATGTCTATGCATGTAAACAAGTTCAATTTGGTAAATGGGTCCAAAGAAGGGTTCCATCCCGAAACATCATCTGTCTGTTGCCTCCACAGATTGTGCCTGAGTGTTGAGTTCCTCCAGCACTTTGTGTTTTGTACAATACTTCACATGGAACAGTTTATTTAAAATGTATCTGTTGGGGAGTAGGTGGAGAGAGTTCAGCAAGACAATTAAAATATATGTACAAGATTACCTGCTACGCTTTGTCCTGCCTCTTCTAGTTTTCTTCCCCCCACCCCCTTACAATCAGTCCGAAGAAAGATCCCCACTAAAAGTGTCACCTATCCATATTCTCTAGGGGTGCTGCCAAATGAGTTACCCCGCACATAGTGTCTTTGTTTGTAAACCAGCATCTGCAGTTCCTTGTTTCTACATATGTACATTATTATTGCCTGGGTAGAAAACGCCCAATTAGAGGAAAGGTGTACACAAATAAACTACTTAAAACTGTTCTCAGACTGATAACCAGATAAATGTGTAGGAAAGAACTGCAGATGCTGGTTTAAATCGAAGGTAGACACAAAATGCTGGAGTAACTCAGCGGGACAGGCAGCATCTCTGGAGAGAAGGAATGGGTGACGTTTCGGGTCGAGACCCTTCTTCAGACTGATCCATAATAATATAAATATATCTGTTGCTGACTTATTTAAAAAATGGGCAACTTATCATTACCACCTTTTCTCATCACCTACTCCTGTGGATTCAAGTTTCACCTTTAACTTCAATGAATGATTGCCCCATTTTGAAGGTCTACCAGTCTCAAACACATTCCAAATGATGTTCAAGCAGTCTAACATGATTCCGACTTACACCGAGTAGATTTTTGCAATGTAATTAAATATACTGCTCTTAGTAACAGGATATGCTATACTCCAAGCCAACTGGTATATTTTCACTTCATGCTTAATTATTTTGATATAATACATGCCGTTCCATTTTTTACTGCTACTTGCTTTGCACTGAAATTCAGTCACTTCTCCTCCACACACAATTTATCTTACACACTGTGTCAGTCAATGACTACCTTTTGAAACTTGACAGATCGTCTATCCACTTCTTCAATCATTGGTAATTCAAAGCATTTGCACTGAGGTTCTGAACAGAGCTCATAAATATAAATTAAAAAGAATGGATGCCCAAGCAATCTATTCAACAATCTAATCAACTTTTCTAGTTACTCAGCATCATGACTCCTACCTTTCAGCCTACTTCTTATCCCATTTCCAAATTATATTGGAATTTCTTGTTGCTTTAATGATATTTGACTTGAATATCACGTCAATTCAAGAAATGAATTCAGCCTCATTTTG
This sequence comes from Malacoraja senta, assembly GCA_038087875.1. Lineage (NCBI taxonomy): Eukaryota > Metazoa > Chordata > Chondrichthyes > Rajiformes > Rajidae > Malacoraja > Malacoraja senta. The sequence continues at coordinate 351,811,412 of CM075977.1, forward strand.
TCAAAATACATATAGGAGGTTGGTGAAATAATGGTAATGATCTATCAAATCCACGGGTGCAAATGTAACAATATTCCAGGGTTGTGACAAATTGCTGTTTACTGTCCTTTGAATCCCTTGAACCATTGATGAAACAATGGAAAAAAGGCAGGCAGAATAAGACTAACATCACCACCATTTAATTATTGTGCCATATTACATAAATGGTAGATATAATGTGCTCATGTGGGTTTTTAAATACCTTCTGTCAATGTTATACTTTTTACAATTCTGTTAAATTATTTAATGGATCAATGAAGATGTCACATTCCAAGACACTTTTCTACACAGCTGGGGGTATAAAAAGTTGGATGGGCTCCAAATCCTCAGCAGCAATGTTTAATTCCTAATGTGGAGACATTTGAACAATGTAAGAAAAATCAGTTACCTTGCAGGCATGCTTAGATAATGCCACACATTCTAGATTCCTGACTAAATTTCAAGGAGGTCTATCAATTTTTCCAATTCCTAGTAATAAGCAAACTTTTACCTTTGTGACTGAGATATTGACACACAAGAGCATTTTATCCACTAAATAAAGGCTCTGCTTCCCAGGTACTGTTAAGTGTGGATAACTGAAAATATGCCCACTAGAGGGCAGTTTCTATTTGAAACTTACAGAATAATGAAAGGCATTGATAGAGTGGATGTGGAAAGGATGTTTCCACTGATGGGAGTGTCCAGGACCAGAGGTTATAGCCTCAGAATTAAAGGGTGCTCTTTTAGAAAGGAGGTGAGGAGGAACTTATTTAGTGAGAGGGTAGTTAATCTGTGGAACTCATTGCCACACAGGGCTGGGGAGGCCGTCAGTGGATATTTGAAAGGCAGAGATAGACAAATTCTTGATTAGAATGGGTATCAAGGGTTAAGGGGAGAAGGCAGGAAAATGGGATTAGGAGGCACAGATCAGCTGTGATTGAATGGCAAGAGTAGACTCAAAGGTAGACACAAAATGCTGGAGTAACTCAGCGGGACAGGCAGCATCTCTGGAGAGAAGGAATGGGTGATGTTTTGGGTCAAGACCCTTCTTCAGACTGCGTGATGGTGTGTCTGACAGCACAGACTTATGATTAAAGAATTTAATCCAATGAAAGCACTCGCAGGGTGTAACTTTCAGCATGCAGGACCTCACAACTTATAATAATCAGAGCAGAATATTAACTATAGATTGTCCAAATTTAATACACTCCTGACATTATAAATTGAAAATGCATTTTGGAATCCTTTTTCCAGTTTATTCTTACAATGATAGTTCAATTTATTTTATGTCTGGCTGTGGCTGTGGTTTCTCTTTTCAAAAAAAGAGAAACAAAATTAAAATATTTCTAAACACTTTTTTTCTGTCTCTTCTGCCATGCCATTAATCCCACCCGTTTTTCTCTCTCTACATGATTTTGCCAATTTAGAGTCATAGAGCCATAGAATGAAACAGTGTGGAAAGAGGCCCTTCGGCCTAACTTGCCCACACCTGCCACCATGTCCCAGCTACACTAGTCCCACCTGCCTGCCTTTGGTCCATATCCCTCCAAACCTGTCCTATCCATGTACCTGTCTGACGTACCTGTCTAACTGTTTCTTAATAGTTGGGATAGTCCCAGCCTCAACTACCTCCTCTGGCAGCTTGTTCCATACACCCACCACCCTTACTGTACTCTAGTCTTCGATTCACCTACTCTGGGCAAGAGGCTCTGTGCATCTACCTGATCTATTCCTCTCATGATTTTATACACCTCGACAAGTTTAAGACCCATACAACTTAGTAATTCTATCTCAATTTAGCCTTCAGCCTGCATATCTAATCGCCCAGAGAGAGTTCAGGAAGGGGGCGTTGTATGAGGATGTGAAAGGGGTTTAGTGTCACACGCATTCTGATTAGATAGTGTAGGATAAAGGGTGTTATTGGCACACTGGGGAAATATTCCTGTTCTTCCTGGTCCACAGCCGTGCTGGGAAAGAACTAGGCTGCGGCCACTCTCCTCTCTCTAGCTGATGAAAAACTGGATTTGAGTTGGCCAACCTCATTATAATATTTCAATAATAGGTACATGCTTAGATTGGGCCTGTGGCCTTGCACCTGGTTCCATCGCTTTTAAAACTGGAGTTTTGTGTAGTTTTGAGGTTGGGTTTAAATTTGTATTCAGTGGTTTTATGGGGTTAAAATCATCTATTTGGTCAGCCCTTTGGGAAAAAGAAAAATGACTTTCCGTTCTAGCTTGGTGGACTCTGAGGTTCCAGATAAGGCCAATATGGTAACCACAGACACTTCTACAGATGAGACAGGAGGAGGGTGATAAAGCAGGCATGGAGGTAGCGCACTCCTTCTGACATTTACGCTGGGCTTCCATGTTCTTCCATTGCATGACTTAGAGCCTCTCGATTCTAGGATTCTGAATGCACTTTCTCCACTCTGAGGAGTCAAGGACCATGAACTGGGGATGCTGCACTTCTTCAGGGAAGCATCGGCAAATCCTTGAATCTTATCTCTGTCAGTCTGGGGGTTTTCCTCCCATGACAGAATTCAGAATAGAGTGATCTTGTTGAGAATCTGGTGAAGGGTGCACAAATCCAGCATTGTTGACAAAAAATGACTAGGACCATGTTGGGCTGGAGAGGACACTGATGTTGGTGAAGTCAGGGAATTTTGTTGAGATATTATTGATGGTTTTTCACCAGTGCTTTTGAAATGCTATATAGGTGATCCAGAAGCATATCTACTAATGTGGGGATGACTAATGGCACAAATGTCTATGAATAAATGATACTTTATTGTCACATGTACCTAAGTACAGTGAAATGCTTTGTTTTGGATATAACCCAGATCTAATTGTACTTCCCCTTTTCCTAACTTGACACCATTCAGATAATAATCTGCCTTCCTGCTCTTGCCACCAAAGTGGATAACCTCACATTTCTCCACATTAAACTGCATCTGCCAAGCATCTGCCCATTCACCCAACCTGTCCAAGTCACCCTGCATCTTCATAGCATCCTCCTCACAGTTCACACTGCCACTCAGCTTTGTGTCATCTGCAAATTTGTTAATGTTACTTTTAATCCCTTCATTAGTGTATATTGTAAATAGCTGTGGTTCTAGCACCGAGCATTGCGGTACCCCACTAGTCACTGTCTGCCATTCTGAAAGGGACCCATTAATCCATACTCTTTGTTTCCTGTCTGCCAACCATTTTTCTATCCATGTCAGTACCCTACCGTCAATACCATGTGCTCTAATTTTACCCACTAATCTACTATGTGGGACCTTATGAAATGCTTTCTGAAAGTCCAGGTACACTACATCCACTGGCTCTCCATTGTCCATTTTCCTAGTTACATCCTCAAATAATTCCAGAAGATTAGTCAAGCATGATTTCCCCTTTGTAAATCCATGCTGACTCGAACCGATCCTGTTACTGCTATCCAAATGTGCCGTTATTTCATCTTTTATAATTGACTCCAGCATCTTCCCCACCACGATGTCAGGCTAACTGGTCTATAATACCCCGTTTTCTCTCTCCCACCTTTCTTAAAGAGTGTGATAACATTAGCTACCCTCCAATCCACAGGAACTGACCCTGAATCTATAGAACATTGGAAAATGATCACCAATGCATCCACGATTTCTAGAGCCATTTCCTTAAGTACCCTGGGATACAGACCATCAGGCCCTGGGGATTTATCAGCGTTCAATTCATTCAAATGATTTTTTCCAGCTCCCTGAGTTTATTTTTTCTCTGGTTCGGACCCACATTGCATTAAAGATGAACTAGAAACACAATGAAGTACAGATGCTGGAATCTTGAGCAAAACACAACATGCTGAGGGAACTTGGCAGGTCAAGCAGCATCTGTGGAGGCAATGGATAAGCAATGTTTTGACAAGTGTTTTGTCCTGAATCTTTGCCTGTCCACTCACTCCACAGATGCTGCCTGACCAGCTATATAAGAAAGATGTGGAGGGATATGGGCCAAACACAGCCATATGGGACATGCTTAGATGGGGCATCTTGGTTGGCTTAGACGTGTTGGGCCAAAAGGCCTGTTTCTGTGCTGTGTGATTATGACATCCTGGAGTATGACTTTATCTAGGTGAATTATGACACAATTAATAACTGAATCCTTGTTTCAAACACTTTAATTTCCTAGTGTGGCACCTCTTAAACAAGTCAGATCTGTGCATTGTGCACGGTTTTTATCAGTAATCTCCTGTCGTCAGTTGTAATTTGTCATGTGCGGATTATTTTGACAAAAATGCTGGAGAAACTCAGCGGGTGAGGCAGCATCTATGGAGCGAAGGAATAGGTGATGTTTTGGGTCGAGACGCTTCTGCAGTCTGAAGCACCTTAACTCCATTTCACACTGGATTTTGGAAATCCCATTCTTTTTTCGAGGGTGACCTGATACGCCATTGGTGATATATGCAATCATGTTTCAGTGCACCTAACATTGGCAAAGTCTGACCTCTAGGTAAAGAAAGAAAGGATTGAATAAATGTATCAAGATGATTTTACATTTAAATTAAAATATGTTCTTTGTTCTTTAATCGATTTTAAGGCCTCAACATTTAATTGGCAAATTATTTCTAAATTTTCTTGCATGTTAATAAATGTATAAAATTGCACATTTGGCCTTTAGCCAATCTGGAGTTCTAATTGTTTAATATCACCCTAAAAATACAGGGCAATTAAGCTGAAGATTACATAAATCTTGCTTTTCTCAACGCTGCATTTTATTTTAATGTCCCCTGGGAAAAAAAAACTTTGCACATTAGTTAATCGCTGTCACAGCACCTTTTCGTCCCATTTACCCTGTATATTCACAATTTATGTGCATTTTGCAGTTGATTTCTTTGCAAAGTCATCAGCATAAACAAGAAAGAATGATTTGGATATATATATAAAGCCCTTCACAATGTCACAACTTAGCAAACATTACAACAAAGCACTGGTATTGTATAGTTTTGGTTATCCTTGTTCATCAGTCACTGAAAGTAAGTATGCAGGTAAAGCAGGCACTGAAAAAAGCTAATGGCATGTTTGCCTTCATAACAAGAGGAGTTGAGTATAGGAGCAAAGAGGTCCTTCTGCAGTTGTACAGGGCCCTAGTGAAACCACACCTGGAGTATTGTATTCAGTTTTGGTCTCCAAATTTGAGGAAGGACATTCTTGCTATTGAGGGAGTGTCGCATAGGTTTACAAGGCACTTTTTCAGAAATTTATTGTACACTGTGATGACACATAACAAAGTGAGAGCCCTGGATAATTAGTTATTTCATTCTCTGACTTTAACTTTGACTAAAAATAATAATTTACACCTTCCCATCATGAAGTATTTTTTGATATCATACATCTCATGTACAGTTGTATTTGTTCGGGATGAAAAAGAAATCTGAACAAAGTTAAACAGAATCGAGTATTACAAAGCTAACTATTTTTGGGATCAATCTTGATTGGGACTGAATAAAGGTTGGAGGAGTGGTGGGTGGTTAGGGATAGGACATTTAGCTTAGTTGGGTGATTCAGCAAAGCATAGCCTAATTTGCTCATTCAACGTTATTTGCACCAACGGCATAACCAAAGCACTGATGGAACAGTAATTCAGAAAGCATACAAGTTATTTAAAGTCATTTTTGGCTGATGTAATTAGCAAGCTTAGTTTAGTTTGGAGATACAGCATGGAAACAGGCCCTTCTGCCCACCGAGTTCAGGCTAACATCAATCACCCATTTAAACCTTCCGTGCAGAGTTGAGTCTTATTTCCCAAACTTCCCCAAATCATTGTCCTGCCCTGGGCTCCAAAACTGTTCAGAGGGAGTGCAGTGTAGGTTCATGAGGTTAATTCTCAGGATGGCGGGACTGTCATATGTTGATAGAATAGAGCGGCTAGGCTTGTATACACTGGAATGGCGTTGCTGGCTCGAAGGGCCGAATGGCCTACTCCTGCACCTATAGTCTATTGTCTACTCCAACCCTGTTTCCTGAGCTAACCCAATAAAGATAAAGAACACCTAGTTGAATGGAAATCTGCCACTTAAACAACATTCTTCACTCTTTGCACAAATGCATATACCACAATGATGACCCATGGATTGGGACCGCACTATTGAATTATGCTCAACTGACAGTTATGTTCCAAACTTTCAACAGTATTTGAATAATTCCAAGGCCTTAAATATCTTACTTTTAAGTTATTTTGAACTAGTTATGTCAGCACAGGAGTGATTTCCTGATAGAAGTATTGGAGATTGCAAAGTAACAGTGAAAACATACTGACGTTTTGAGGACAGATTTCTTTTGCTTGACAAGTGTTTAGCAATTGATTAACATAGCAAGAAGATTTCCCTTAATTGTCCCGAGCAAAATTGTGACATATATTCTTTTTGAATGCTTTTATGCTTTTAGGATGGAAAATGTATGAAGGCTTTCCATTAACATCAGGAATAGTTCTCTCAGCAGAGTTAACAAATCTGAAAGGATTAAATTGAGACAGCATCTTAAAGCCCCATGGTTGTAATTAAGATTAAACAAAAAAATCTGTTTGAATTACAAATCACAACATAAATCTGTCTGGTCCGAATACCATTTCTAATTAAGACGATTATTGTGAGACTAGAAGCCTCTTTGTTTTATTTGGTCCATGAAATACAACTACCAGCTGGAAATAACGAATTTGAGTTGCAACCACAGCTGTTATGTTTGTTACCCTTGTCCCGCCTCTACCACAGTGATATATCCATGATAGATTGAGCACAAGGTGTTATCTGTTCTCCAACAGCTATGCCATCAGTGAAACGGCTCTGTACTGTAAACACAGGGAGCTTGGTTCAGGTGTTGCTCTGAAGGTCACTGTTTCCCAACACCTAGATGTTCAGCATTTTGTATCTGTTTCCATTTCATGGCGCCATTCAAATCAGTGAAAATGTCTGCAGAACTGATTCAACTTGATGCAAAATATATGTGTAACTAGACCAAGTGCAGACCCGTTGGGTCTGTTTCGCCAACGCGCGTTTGTAGGGGGGTTGCTGCGGCTTCACACGCACACTAACCACCCCCCACACACACGGGGGGGGGGGGGAGGAGGTGGAGGAGACAAGGAGAGGGCGAAGGAGATGGGGAGGGGGAGGAGGTTGGGAGAGATTGGGGATGGGGAGGAGGGGGGGAAGGGAGAGAGAGAGAGGGATGGGGAGGGGAGCGGTGAGTGGGGGAAGGGGGAGAGAGAGAGAGAGAGGAGGGGAGAGAAAGAGAGAGAGAGGATGGGATAGAGAGACAGGGAGAGAGGAGGGGAGTGAGAGAGAGAGAAGGGGAGAGAGAGAGAGAGAAAGAGAGAGAGAGAGAGGAGGGGAGAGAGAGAGGGGGGAGAGAGAGAGGGGGAGAGAGAGGGGGAGAGAGAGGGGGAGAGAGGGGGAGAGAGGGGGAGAGAGGGGGAGGAGAGAGAGGGTGAGGGGGAGAGGGAGGGGGGAAGTGAGTAGGGAGAGAGGAGGTGGGAAGAGAGGTGGGAGAGATGAGGGGAGAGAGAGGAGGGGGAGTGGGAGAGAGGGGGGAAGGGAGTGGGGTAGAGAGGAGGGGAGAGAGGGTTGGAGGGGAGAGGGGGTTGGAGGAGGGGAGAGTGGGGTTGGAGGTGGGGAGAAGGAGGGTGGAGGAGGTGTGGAGGAGGGGAGAGGGGTGGGGGGCAGAAGGGGGGAGGGGGAGGGGGGCAGAGGGGGAGGGCAAGAGGGGGAAGGGAAGAGTGGGGAGGGAGAAGAGGGGAGGGGGAAGGGGGGAGGGAGGGGGAGGGGAAGAGGGGGAAGGGAAGAGAGAGTGGGGAGCGGGAAGAGGGGGGGAAGGGAGGGGGAGAGGTTCCCATCCATTCAACACGCGGTTGCGGGGGACGGCAGGTTGCTGCGTCACACACACACTAACTACCACCACCCCCCCCCACACACACACACAAACCATCCCCCCAACACACACACTGACCACCCCAGCACACACACTAACCCCCCCCCCCAAACACACATACTAACCACCCCCCTTGATATTATACTAATATTATTACTTGGCCAACTATCTTAATTTTGTAGCTCTTGTTCATTTTCTGGCTCTCTAACTACTTCCATTAACTCATGAACTGTATGAGAGCCACAGCCTTCCCATGCCAGAGATCCAGGATCACTCCTGACTTTAAGTGCTTTCTGCGTGCAGTTTGCCCATTAGAGTAATACAGTGTGGAAACAGGCCCTTTGACCCAACGTGCCCACATGGGCCAACAATGTCCCACTTGCCTGCGCTTGGTCTATAACCCGCAAACCTCGAGACGCCGCGTACACCCTCAATGGGGCTGCAGGCCGACAGGCCGTTGACGCGCCGGCTCTGTGACGCTGGCTGAAGGCAAAGATGGGTTGTTCCGCCGCTGCTTTTCGGCGTCCTCAGAAAGAGGACGGCGAAAAGCAGAGGGGAAGAGCCGATGTTTGGCTTGAGCCAGCGTGAGAGAGCCGGCGCGGGGGCGTGGGGGGGGGGGGGGGGTGGGGGGTAGTGGAGGAGAGCCGGGCGGCAGCAGTGAAAATGGCCAGGGAAAAAAATAAAAATCTCGGCGTTTTTGGAGGAGAGGCGGGCGCTTGAGCCAGCGTGATAGAGCCGGCCCGGGAGGGAGGGTGGTGGAGGAGAGCCGGGCGGCAGCTGCGAAAATCGGCAGCGAAAGAAAAAAAATGTCTGCCTTTTTGGAGCAGAGCCGGGCGGCAGCAGCCGTTATGGTGGCTGGCCAGCAGGAGGCGACAAAATGAGTGAGTGGGGTGGGGGGGGGATGGATTTTATTAAAAAATGTGTACATAAAAATGTCTAAATCTAATAAGGAGTGTGTTAGGGTATGTAAAAGTGTAATGTCTAGCGAAATGGAAAAAAAACGTGGAGTTTTCGCGTGTGGTTTTGGCGGAGCAAGAAATCAAAGGCCAAATCTGACACCCACAAATAAATAAACACACACACACACACACACAGAGTTTTAAAAGTAGATAGATAGATAGATAGATAGATAGATAGATAGATAGATAGATAGATAGATAGATAGATGTATATATATTTTTAAATAATACTAAGATTAAAATAGAATGCCAAGAACCCACAGACGAGGATGCCTTGCTTGTGTGAATTGTGTGGAATAAATAACCCTGGTAAAATGACTGCTGAACCAAAGATCCAGTGAACTGGCCTCCAATACATTCTGTGGCAGAGAATTTTCTGCCACAGAAGGCAGTGGAGCCAAATTCACGGGATGTTTTCAAGAGATTTAGACTTAGCTCTTAGGGCTAAAGGAATCAAGGGATATGGGGAAAAAGCAGGAATGGGGTACTGATTTTGGATGATCAGCCATGATCATATTGAATGGCTGTGTTAGCTCAAAGGGCCGAATGGCCTACTCCTGTACCTATCTTTCTATGTTTCTATGTTTCGATTAGATGCAGGCAAGTGAAGTAATTCAAAAAACATTTCTGATGTTCAGCTGCTGAGCAAAAAAAATTCAACACACATTAATTTGTTCCTTTTCTCATTCATCTACATTTTCGTCACTGCGTGCACACTGCATTGAAACAGATAATTATGTTTAAAGTAAATGGAAGTCAAGTTCCACTCACCCGGAGCATTGGTCCATTCTGAAAGACGTGAGGCTCATCACACACGACACAGTATTCGTTGAGGACTGGTATGCGTTGCTCTGCGTATTCAATTGTCTGAACAGAATAAGGTCTTGTTAATTACATGAAAGTAACAGCCGTGTTAATGGTTGGAAGAAATAATGCTGATAAGCTCCTTACCTGCACGAGAAATCCATGCTCCCTTGATACTAGTGTTTTCACATTAAAGCCAGACTAAAGGGAAAAAGGAACAAAAAGAGAATAATAAATGTAACCATTAAGTCCAACAGTAATCATGCTAACAGCAAATTACATTTCTCAATTCATCAAGAAAAATCCAGAGTTTGCCCATTCTATCATAATTGGAGGAACCATGTCACCTACAGACAGGATTTTCATCTGAAGAAAGTTACTTGGTTTAGGTAGAGCTCCGGACCAAACCCCAACTGAGCCATCATGTTTTCTGATGTAACATTTTCATTCTAATGAAGAAACTATGTCAGCTAAGGCACCAATATAGTTTCCAGCATTTTATATATTTTTAATGAAAAAGTATACTCAATATCTTGAAATTTTTTATTCGGATGGCATGAAATATTTTGCTTTCCGAATGCAAAGCTATTGCTGAAGCCTCATGGATACTCTCTCACAACCCTGACCTGACTCAACTATTTTTCCCCTATATAGAGTCAGTCATACAGCGTGGAAACAGGCCCTTCAGCACAACTTCAGCAATGGTTATGGGGAGAAGGAAGGAGAATAGGGTTGAGATGGAAAGATAGATCAGCCATGATTGAATGGTTGGGTAGACGATGGGCCAAATGGCCTAACTCTGCTCCTATAACTTATAAATTTACAAACTCTAGTCTGCTGAGAAAGTTCATAACTTCTGTTATGCATTTAAAAGGTAAAGGCTCTGTCTCACGGTGTTGCGGTCATTGGCGGTGAAGAGGGACCGCACGTCAACCGCGAGAGCGCTGAGCCTATGCTGCGGGAGCGCCGCACGGATGCAGCGCGGGGGCCGAGTGATCTCAGTACAGCCGGTCCAACGAGCTTGCGGTGTTATAGAAATTTGCTTCATAAAAGACAAGCGGGGCTGTGGCGGCGGTAGTGCTGATCGCGGCGCTGTGGCGGCGCCCGTGCCACACACGTGCCTCACTGGCGGCAGCTGTGGCGGTGACCATGCCGCACTCGTGCCTCACTAGCGGCGACTGTGGCGGTGAGAGTTCGACTCACGGCGCTCGTGCCTCACTGGCGGCGGCTGTGGCGGTGACCGTGCCGCACTCGTGCCTCACTGGCGGCGGCTGTGCGGTAAGAAATTATTTTTGGACATTGCTGACTTTTTTTTAGCACCGTGCGGTGTTGGGACAAACGCCGCACGGCCCCGGCGGTGTGCGTTTGACCAAACCCGCGGTCTCTGGCGGTCCACGAGCGGTAGATACTTCCTGTATCACCGCCAATGACCGCAGACTCGTGAGACAGGCCTTTAAGGCTCACAAGAGGAGTCCCAGACTCACGGCTTTCCTCCGCAAGGACATGAGAAGCAACAGAGTTACAGTTCACCCATCATTACAAGTCCAGAGATAAATTCAGCCATAGTTGCTTTCTACACTCTTCTCAGCTGTTGATCTTTTAAAATCTGCCTTTTACTCAATGAAATGTCCACAATATTTCTGATACAACAATTGCCTGTCAACAAATGAGATTTATCAAATATATAAAACAATATAATTAATAGGTAAACAATATTGCATTATTTGAGAGTCTTTTCTCTGTGCATTACCTGCAAGGCCAGGTTTAGTAACTCTGTCCATTGGACTGAGTAGATGGTAGTAAGCTGGCTTTTGAACGACTGCAGTCAGAGTGTCAGACAGCTGCTGAACAAACTCTTTGGCCTATTGAATCTGCACTGGCCATCAAGCACACACTTCCACCAAACCTACATTCATACCATATATTACTTGCCAAACATTCCCATCAGCTCCCTCTCCAGCTTCTAACACTCACCTTCACTGCAATTACAATTTATAGTGGTCAATCAACCCACCAACCTGCATACCTTTGAAATGTGGGAAGAAACTGGAGCACCCTGAGGAAACCAATGAAGTAAAAGGAAGAATTTACAAATTCCTCACAGAAAGCACTGGAGTTCAGGGTTGAACCTGAGTCACTGGAGCACTGAGGTAGCAACTCCACAAGCTGTGCCACTGTGCTGTCTGTCCTTCATTCTATGATTCATAGTCCTTCTGATGAAGGTACTCCCACAGTCATTTTGGGGAAGGAAATCAACGTTTTACACCCAGCATTGATAAAGAAACAGCAATCTTATTTCCAACTCAGGTCAGTGACTTGAAAAGAAACCTACTGGTTTCATGCACCTGCTGAATTTGTTCCTTTTGCAGGTGGAGGTTGGTGGTTTGGGAGATCATAGTCATACAGCGTGGATACAGGCCAAATTGCCCACACCGGCCAACATGCCCCATGTACTCTAGTCCCTTAAACATTGCAATAGTACTTGCCTCAACTGCCTCCTCCGGCAGCTCATTCCATACACCTACCACCCTTTGTGTGAAAAAGGTATCCCTGAGGTTCCTATTAAATCTTTCCCCCCTGACCTTAAACATATTTCAGCTGGTTCTCGATTCCCTTACTCTGGGCAAGAGTCTCTGCGTATCTACCCTATCTGTTCCTCTCATGATTTTGTACACCTCTTTAAGATCACCCTTCATCCTCCTGCGCTCCATGGAATAGAGTCCTCGCCTGCTCATCTTACTCCCTCTGTTGGAGTAGCCTGAGTGAGTAACTGCAGTGAATTTTTAGATGATGCACACTGCAGCCATTATGCATTGGCATGTAGGAAGTGAATGTTGATGGTTATTTATGGTGTACCAAATCAATTGGGCTTTTTTTTTACCTTGCATTGTGCTACACATTTTGACAGATGATGGAACACGCAAAGAAGCAGCAAGCAATCCAGCACACTCCTGACTTGTGCCCTAGTAAAGAGTGAAAGGCTTTGGGGTAGCTGGTGGATGACACTCTGTGTTGAAATTATTATTAGTAACAATCTCATTTTCCACTAAGCATTTTAACATAAATTGCCTGTTTCCTTTAAATCTTTCAATAGTGAAAGTAGATGAAAGAAATCCCTAAAGCCCTTCATACTAAAGATTCAACATGAAAAGAAACAGCTGCAATAACACCTAATCAACATGGTTCTTATAAAACTATACCTAAACAAATATATAGATACATCAGCTGTGTAGAACTCGGAGCCAAACTATCTGGTCCAAGGCTGAGCAGATGGAAATTTGATGTGTTAGTCTCTCAGTCAGCGTGTTACTCATAGCTGTAAACATGTGCCCTGCTGAGTCAGCAAGAATTTGCAGTGAAGCTGGCTGTGTAACACAGCACTTTACACAGTGGTTTCCATGAGACCAGCCAATAAAGAAGCTGTTGTGGAACAACAACCATCATTTGTAGTTATGTAGAAGCATTAAGGTAACAAAATAGCCCAAAGTGATTCACATGGATATAATCAAACACAATTTGACACTGTTCCTTAAAGAGAAACTAAGGCAAATGATCAAGGCCTGCTCAAAGAGATGGATTGTGGTGTGGAAGGTTATAGAGGGTGGAGGGAGACCACATAGGGATTTATAAACAAAGCTGAGAGTTTTAAAAATCAATCTTTGACAGATGTTTTCTTTAACCTTGTAGATGGTAAAAGGCTTTCGGCTGTTTGTTCATGACACTCTGGGGTTGAAATTACTATTAATAACAATCATAGACTAATATTGTCTTCAGTCCAACTTTTCCATACTTACCAACATGCCCCATCTATACTAGTACCATCTGCCTGCATTTGGCTCATATCCTTCAAACCATGCACCTGTCCAAATGTTTTTTTAAACATCGTGTTAGTACCTGCCTCAACTACCTCCTCTAGCAGCTCGTACCAAATATCTACCACCCTTTGTGTAAAAAAGTTGCCCCTGAGATTCCTATGATATCTTTCCCCTCTCATCTTCAACCTACTTCCTCTGGTTCTTGATTCCCTTACTGTGGGTAAAAGATTCTGTGCATTTGGCCAATCTATTCCTCTCATGATTTACAGTAATACATCTCTATGAGAACACCCTTCATCTCCCCCTGCTCCAAAGAATTGTTGTAGTCTGCTCAACCACTCCCTATAGCTCAGGCCCTTGAGTCCCAGCAACATTCTCGTAAATCGTCTCTGCACCCTTTCCTGCTTAACCACATCGTTCCTACAACAGGGTGACCGAACCGAACATAATTCTTCAAATGTGGCCTGACCAATGTCTTGTGCAATTGCAACTTAACCTCTCAACTTCTATACTCAATGTTCTTTCCCTAATACTCAATGTTCTGTCTGATGAAGGCCAATGTGCCAAATGCCTTCATGACCACCCTATCTATCTGTGACACCACTTTCAAGGAAATATGTATCTGCACTCCTAGATTCCTATGTTTTACCACACTCCCCAGAGCCCTGCCATTCACTGTGTAGGTCCTGCCCTGGTTAAACATGCCGACATTCTCCGTATTAAATTCCATCAAACATTCCTCAGCCCACTTGCCCAACCGATCAAGATCCAATTGCAATTTCTGAGAACCATCTTCACAACCTACAATACCACACACTTGAGAATTAGCTGCAAAATTGCTAATCATGGCGTACATTCTCATCCAAATCATTGATATAGATGACAAACAGCAATGGGCCCAGCACCAAACCATGAGGCACACCATTATTCCTAGGCCTCCAGTCCAAAAAAGCAACCTTCCACCATCACCCTCTGCTTCCTTCCATTAAGCCAATTATCTATCCAATCGGCTATCTCTCCTTGGATCCTATATGATCTAACCTTCCAGAGCAGCCTACCATGTGGAACCTTGTCATGTGCCTTGTTAAAATCCATATAGACATCTACAGCTCTGGCTTCATCAAGCTTTTTGGTCCCATCTTCAAAACAAACTAGTATGACTCTAGAGACACGATCTTGTACAAAACCTTGATAGATATTCCTAATCAGCCCATGTCTATACAAATGAATATCTTATATCTTATCCCTCTGAAATGCACGTATATCTTATCCTTCAGAAAATGCATGTATATCTTATCCCTCAGTCAATGTAGGTGAATGTGTTGGAATAAGGAAAGTAGTCCATTTGCAGCATTTCTACCAAAGAGATAAATGCACTTACAATTAAAGATCCAAACCTGTGCTCCTAGATGTATCTCCCTGCTACTGATCACAAATTTGGGGTCTTTAAGAGAAACAGGTGGAGGAGGAAGAGACTATTTTTGCTGAGAGGATAGATAGAATCAATTTCAATTTCCAAGGAAAAGGGGCAAAGTAAAACCTATTTCATGAGCAAAGTTAGTAATTACTTCCACAGAAAGAGGGAGGTAGAAATAGAAAACCCCTTTCCAGGGACAACGTTTGATGTCTCAGCTAACTGTTAATCAGTAATTATCAGATGCTGATAACCAAAGGTATTAAGGATTATTGAGCAAATAAACACAAAATGGTTGAAAACACTGGTGCCCCTTTCTTCTTACCCCCTGTTACCAAAGTAAACATTGAAAGCTGCTGTATAAGCTGTTTATTTCTGAGTCAATAGAAGGTATGTTGTCGGAGAGGTGAAATTATTGAGACCAATTTTTCTCCAGAGAGTGTATCACAATGATATCCAAAAATATCAACCCTCTGTCACCCCCTAAAGACTCGATACAAATATCTGTGACAGTACAAAATCTTGCTTCACACTGCTATAATATTGGGATACTATGTGATTTTAAACATGCCTACACTATTGTTGCGAAAAGATCAAAATCTTATTTTAAGCTGAAAATATTTAATGTATCTGCAGTATTGATCTAAATTCAATAGATGTATACAACAATCTTGATTTTCAAATTCCAACTTTAATGCTGCAACTCAATTTTTACGTATATGTTGATGGCGTAGTCCTGGAACTAAATGTTTCAGATTAGGCAAACTCATTTCTAACTTCCTACAGATTTTTGTTAATATTAATCTCTGGAGCATATGAAATCTCTTCACTGAATTCACACCAAGGGAAAATAGAGAAATCACAATCAGGTAAGTACGTACTGTGGGCTGTGATGAAGAGGAAGGTGCTAAAATGCCAATGAGACCTGAGGTAAGTGAGAGTCTTCTACCCTCAGAAGTGGGCTCTTTGCACAGCTCTGTCTTACCCACTTTGGCATTGCTGGAGTAAGATCTGCTCAGCAGTTTGTGGTGTTTCAGTCCATCTGTGTCCTCTGTCTTCAGAGTGCTAGAACAAGACTTGCTCAGCAGTTTATGTGGTTTGGGTGCACTGTTGTGCTCACATCTGGTGTCACCAGAACATGTCCTGCTCAGTAATTTGTGGGACTTCAAAGGAAGATTTTCATCCAGCCTCATGGTGGCAGAACATGATCGACTTAAAAGTTTATGTGGCTTTGACGAATTAGTCTGATCAGTTCTGGGATCACTGGAAAAAGAACGGCCAAGAGGTTTGTGAGGTTTGGAATCACAACCATCTTCCACTTTTGCAGAATTGGAACAGTTCCTCTTGAGCAGTTTCTGAGATTTGGGAATTCCATCTTGCTCTGGTTTCAGTTTTGATTTGCTTTTGCCACATCCAGGTGGAGGATAACTTGGCGACCTGGAAGAAATTCTGTGTTTACTTCAAATTTTAAGGAGCATCAATGAATATAATGGAAAATTATGAGATTGATGAGAGCAGTGCAGTAGATGTTATGTACATAGATTTTAGCAAGGTCTTTGGTAGACACAAAATGCTGGAGTAACTCAGCAGGACAGGCAGCATCTGTGGAGAGAAGGAATGGGTAATGTTTCAGGTCGAGACCCTTCTTCAGACCATAGCAAGGTCTTTGACAAGCTACCGCATGGTAGGTTGGTCTGGAAGGTCAGATCACATGGGATCAAGGCGAGTTAGCAAGTTGTCTGGAGGGTTTGAGCTACAAGGAGAGGCTGGGTGGGTTGGGTCCTTTTCCCCCAGAGCTGAGGGGTGACCTTATAAGGTTTATAAAATCATGAGAGGCATGAATAAGGTGAATAGCTATCGTCTTTTCCCCAGAGCTATGTACATAATCATCTCAACCCAGAGGGAATATGTCTAAGTCGAAAGGCAAAAATTTCAAAGGGATTTGAGAGGTAACTTCAGATGGAGGGTGGTCATTACATGGATTGAGCCACCAGAGGGAGTGGTTGAGGTGGGTAAGTGGGCACAACTACAACATTTAAAAGACAATGAGACAGGTTCATGCATAGGGAAGGTTTGGAGCAAAACTGTACAAGTGCAGGCAAGTAGAACTATATTCAGTTAGGCAATTTGGTTGGCATGGACAAATTTGGCCAAAGGGCTTGTTTCCATGCTGTGGAGCCCCATGCCTCTACTGCAGAAAATGATGAAAATACTCCACATGTCAGGCAGCAATTGTGCAGAATGAAACAGAGTTAGTGATTCAGCTTGACAGACTTTCATTAGAACTGTAGAAAGAGAATCTAAATAAGTTTTTAATTGCAGAGAAAACGAGGTGAAGAACATCTGATATTTCAGATATCACTCGGGCTTGAAGGTCTCCTTCCATTCTGTAGCCATTCTATGATCCAATGATAAATGTGGGAACAAAATTAAAATATAAATTAAATCTCCTTCACCTCAAGGAGAACAGCCCCAGCTTTTCCAATTTATTGATATGAATAAAGTCTCTCATCCTTTGAAACTTGGCAACTCTTATGTACGGCCTCGGTCTGCTGTATGATTTTGCCAGGTTGTTTGCAAAACAAAGCATTTCACTGTACCAAGGTGCATGTGACAATAAACTATCATTAAATCATCTGAACAAAATTATGGCAAATGGAATGTGGTCCAGAGAAGTCTGAGGTTATGCATTTGTGGTGCAAGTAAAGAAATACACAACAAATGACAGAATACTGAGAGATGTGGAGAAATGGTGAGACATCCAATATTTTGACCACAGATCCTTAAAGGTCAGTGGAGAGATTCAGTAAGGTGGTTTAAATGGCCTTTGGGATGCTTTCTTATCTTAGTTGAGAGACAGACTATAATAGCAGGAGCTTATGCCAGAGCAGTGTACAATACTGGATAATACAGTGTGCAAATCTAGCTAAGCACAGTTTGAGCGCAGCATAATGTCCGGCTCACCAGGCTACAGGAAAGATGACACAGAGTGCTGGAGTAGCTCAGCGGGCCAGGCGGCATCTCAGGAGAAGATGGATAGGCGATGTAGCTGAAACGTTGCCTATCCATGTCTTCTTGACATACTGCCTGACCTGCTGAGGTACTCCAACAATCTATGTCATCTTTTGTAAACCAGCATCTGCAGTTCCTCGTTTCTACAGGAAAGATGTATTTCCACTGGGGAGGATGCAGAGGTGATGTCAGGACAGGAACATTTTTATCTTTGAGGAAAGATTGGGAGAAGAGGCTGAGGGGCAGCTTAATAAAATTCTAAAATTACAAGAGTCCTAGACAAAATAAAGATGGACTAGTTTCCTTCGCAGATGGGTTAGAAACTTAGGATTTAAGGAAATTGGTACAAGGATTAGAGGGATGATGAGAAAGGGTGTTTTACACCCAGATATTGATAGTTTTTTAAACTTACTGCCCAAGAGGGTGATACAGGCAGGAAGTATCACCACAAATAACAGTACTTGGATATGTGCTTGAAATACTGTGACCTACAGGATAAAGTACTACTTCCTGGAAGGTTCTATGAGGCCAGTAGCATCCTCTTAAACAAATTCAATTGGCCAGATGGCAATTTCAGTGTCATAAATATTTTGTGATTCCATGATTGCTGTCAATCAAATTGGATTTAGCTTGGAACTAATATTAATTGTGGAATTAAAACTTCACTGGATCTACATTTTGGTCAAACCTCCTAGTCTCAGTCACAAGATATCCCGATATTCATTGTTTAAGATAAGCCCTTCCTATCCTAAGTGTAGGAAGGAACTGCAGATGCTGGTTTAAACTGAAGATAGACACAAAAAGCTGCAGTAACTCAGCAGGTCAGACAGCATCTCTGGAGAAAAGGAATAGGCAACATTTCAGTTCGAATCCCTTCTTCAGTCTTCCATCCTATACTACCTTGAGTTTAAACAAAATCTGGCTGGAGGTTTAGCAAGTTAAATTCCTCGGACAGTTTGCTTAAATCAGGGATATTCTTTAAGAGTGTACAAGGTTGTTAATGCTATTGTGGCATTGAAATTAATACATTAGAAATGCAACTGCCGTGTGAGGCTTCATAATCTTAAAAATACTGCTCGACGGAAATCAGAAAGCACTTCACTAAAAGGAGGTAGACATTTGTAACACTCTCCTGAAAGCAGATGGTGCTGGGATAATGGAGGCTTTCAAAACCGAGAGTGGTTGTTTTTCTTCATTAAGGGTGATTAGACAAGAATGCTACAGATGGAAAATATTCTGGGAAAATGTGAAATTGTTGACTTTCATAAAAAGAAACAATTTGGGGGCCTTTTACATGAGTTATCAAAAGTCAACATGCAAGTGCAGCAAGCAATTAGAAAGGTAAATGATACATTCAACATCATTGAAATGCTACTGGCATATAATAAATAGGAATCATTGCTAAAATTAAATGTATCTTTTAGTATGAAGTTGTGCACACCTATTAAGCATTGAAGGACCTAAGGTTTAACCCAGTATAGTTCAAAATGGTTTAGAAACCTGAAGGGAAACATACAAAGGATAGAAATATCAAAGGGGCAGAAGCCCAATTCTTCACTCACATGTTTTAAGAGCACAGGGACAACAATGACCCAAACATTTCATTAATATTTACATGTGCTTTCTGAGGCCATAATTCTCATATGCTGGCAAAATGGGGATTAAATTAAGTTTGTCGTCAGAGCATAATAAATTAAGAGGATCAGTTCACAGACTGATTAACCAGCAGAGTTCTCCTTTGCTAAAGCTTGCCACATACCTGCGCAAAGATGAAAATATGTGCAGCGGTGATTTCACCTTCTTCTCACTAATTTTTTTGCCGTGGGGGCAGTTGAGTTTCTCCTTGCTGTTCTGCTTCCACTGATGTGTAACAAAAGTCTGCATAATTCTGAGGGAGTAATAAAATGGAAATGTCAAATCTGCTGAAAGACTGAAGATGAGAACATAAGAAACAGAAGAAGAACCAAACCATTTGGACCCTCACACATTTGCCATCATTCAATAAGAACCTGGCTGATCTTTTACCTCATACTCCTAAACTAACCCTCCATCCCTTTTATTCCCTTGACATCTTAAAATCTCTTGATCTCTCTTTGAGATACTCTGGGATTGATCCTCCACAGTTGCCTTTGCTTGAGAAAGCGATTGACTCTCCTCTGGGTGCTGATGACCCCTTCAGCAATCCGGCACTCTGCTGTTTGGCATCTCGTTTGCAGCTCAGCAGTAAGCAAAGCTGCTGCGCTCTAGGTTTTGGAGCACAGTCACAACAACGATGCAATTGCAAATCACACTTTGAACTGCAACTCAGTGGTTTCTATATAAATTGGCAACAAAACCAGATAGACTTAGAAAGTGACATATATTTATGGTGCGATCAGATGCATGGAAATTCACATCTGTCGGTGATATCTGTTAATATTTTCTTATTTATATCACAACATATATTCAGCCAATTAACTCCTCTTGATGTGAAAGCACTGTGGGAATGCGTAAAACATTGGAATGAATTTTCATGTGGTATGGTCATAACATACATCATTACATGTAGATAATCTGTTTTAGTTCTAACGATCGAGGGAAACTGTTGTCCAGGCGACTGTTTGATTATTTTTGAAATTATAACATAGGATCTTTTACTTCTACCCAAATAAACAGAATGAATAAGCTTATTTCCAACTGCAGATGGTGCCATGGGGACCCATGGTATTGTGTTTTTCTTCCAAATCACGAGGCGACACAGTGGCACAGTGGTAGAATTACTGCCTTACAGCGCCCGACACCTGGGTTCGATCCTGACTATGGGTGCTGTCTGTACAGAGTTTGTGCATTCTCCCTGCGACCACGTGAGTTTTCTCCGGGTGCTCCGGTTTCCTCCCACACTCCAAAAGTGTACAGGTTTGTAGGTTAATTGGCCTCTGTAAAATTGTAAGTTGTCCGCAGTGTGTAGGATAGTGCTGGCGTACGAGGTGATTGCTGGTCGGTGCAGACTTAGTGGGACAAAGGGCCTTCTTCCGCACTATATCTCTAAAGTGTAAGAGTCTAAAGTCTTTAAATACTTCCCAAAATAACTTACTTTTTCAATTGATGCCCCAATCCAAATCGATCCTTCGTCGATGTTTGGAAAACATCAACTGTTGGAACTGTAAAATTATATGAGAGAACAAGAAAGATATTATTAGGAAAAAATAAGAAAATCATACTATTGCTGAACGTGTAACAATTAAGGAGATTTTGTGGTCTATAGCTATAGATATCTTGAGTCTGTAAATTATTTATATTCACTGACAGGTTCAATTGTCTATGGACTGGGTTTGAGTGATAAATGTGTCACAGCTTCAATTACAATAAATTGGGGACCAAGGGAATGAAATTGTTAAATACAGTAGTTTAATGGAAATGGTCCTGGATTATGACCTGTGGGACATCAGCTTTGACACACAGGGAAGTAGGCTAAAGCTCATTCATTCAGAGTTTATATGTCAGCAAAGCCTCATTCATAATTAACATAAAATCTCCTGTATTTAGCACATCTTAAAATGGGATCCACATAATCCGCTGTATTCATTATGATCATACATGTAAATATCTATCCTCTCATTCCTTTCATGCAAAAGCCTGCACTGCCTCTTTGTCTCTATAGAAACAAGCTTACAAACTGATCATTGAATGTTATGGGGTAATACCTCCCAGTTCATTAGTTTTAATGAGAAAGCATAAGTGCCAACAATATTGGTAGAAAATACGGATGGATTATTTTTTCCATATTTTACTGCAGGTACAGAGTCTAATAACAATGCACAAATATTAATAAAAAACCTAGAAATAAAAAGTGAAAGTTATTTCTATTTGTTAAGATCTTGCTAATCACTGATAACTAAGAAGATGCTTAAAGGTGCAGATTTCATAGCTGCAGGTAAGATTCAAGTTTGACTCCACCCAAGATGAAATGGCACATTTAATTAATGCCCACCCACCATTTTAAATATCCACTGCCTTTGTTATCAGCTGATGGGGGGATTGTGCTCTATCTGCTCAGCATGGCACAGTTGCTCAAATCTACTCTTCCTGGGATTTCTAGAAGATTAAGGGAAAGTGAGATGTAAAAAAGGAAAAGGCATATCTTTCAAAATTTCAGGTGAATGGGAATTAGCATATAATTTAAAACATTAAAACATTCTCTCTGTACCACTGATGCAATGATATTGCATTTCTTGTTACCCTCAACACATCATGGATCTAACAAAATTCAAACAATTTCACGTTTTCAAAATCAACAAAGGTAGACAAAAATGTTGGAGAAACTTAGCAGGTGAGGCAGCATCTATGGAGCAAAGGAAATAGGCAACGTTTCGGGCCGAAACCCTTCTTCAGCAATGTTAATTGCTATCTTATTTAAATCAGGTTTGAATATAATTTAACTACCAATAAAACACTGCAAAGGCTGTGAAAGAGTGAAAAACAGAAGTACAATTGCAATTTCATACAAAAGATGAATTATAGGAATAGAGTTGAATAACCTACAAACAGGCCCTTTGGCCCACCATGTCTATGCAGACCATCATGCCTCTGTACACTAACCCTTCTCGCCTTCATTAATTCCATACTTATAAAATGTGTTTATTCAAGTACCAGACCAGACGTATGGTAAAGGTTATTGCTGTCCCTGCCTCCACTATCTCCTCAGCCAGCTCATTCTGTAAATATTGGCTAAATTAAAGACACCATAAAATGGAGGATCCCTGCACTTGTCAGAATTGCTTAACCCTTGTCAGCTGAACTTTACAGGCTTTGATTGGCGCCAGCCAGTCTAGGCTCAGACTGATATGCAGGATGGTGAGGTGTCCAGGTGTTCTCCCTGTTTCTCTTAAACTGATAACATGTATAGCAGTTTTGCAAACTAACCTTAAATGCATCATTTCTATTGGATCGCTGAAAAGCATTGTAAATAGTATAAATAGTGTTGCAAGATGGTCATCCTGTTAATTGATGATTGGTCGAACTGTTGAGCCTTGGAGAAATTGTTTGATTCTCAGGGCACATGTTTCAATGTTTGTTCTTGTTTGCTTCCTTCTAGAGTTTTCTTTCTTATACAATGTATTAGATGCTGTATTATTGGGTTAGGGAAATGTCTGTTATGTATGGGGTTAATCGATATCTGTAATTGGATCGTATTGAGACCACCCCCATGTGGTTCGGCCCCTCAAGGTCCCGGGACCTATAAAAGTCCTCTGCCACGAGGTCCCGCATCGATCTTCTGGGAGAGCGCTTAGGACTGCATGACCTTCTGGAATGTCTCTGTTTGAGCGTGGCCTAGAGGGCTTGAAAAGGCAGATATGAGGATTGAATCCGTGGTGGTTAGGTACAATGGTGGGAAATGTAATTGTGTTTTGTTAAAATAAAGATTAGTTGATCAAGTGCTTGATTCGGTGGTTTTTGACTGAAACTAGATTGGGGGGAAGCTTAGAATGAGCAATTTACAATTCCAGATACCAATCACTCAATGTGTGAAATATTTTCCCCTCCTATACCCTTTTCAACACCTCTCACATTAAACCTATGTCCCCTAGTTTTGAACACTGATCCCATGGGAAACATACTCTGGCTATCTATCCTATGCCTCTCATTATTTCACATACCTCTACCATGTTACCTCTCAGCCTCTTTTGCTTCCGAGAAAACAACCTGGCCTATCCAATCTTCGAACAACTTAAACCCTCCTATCCAGGCCACATCGTTATGAATCTTTTCTGCATGCTCTCTCACGTAATCAGATAATTCTTGAAATGTGGTGGCCAGAACTGCACACAATACTACAGGTGCAGCATAACCAACATCTTGTGCATCTGTAACATGATGTCTCATCTCTTGAAATCAATCCCTCAGCCGATGAAGACACTATTCAAAAACGCTTCCCAAGGCACTGTGTACATCCTACAATGGTTTGACTTCCCAAAAGGAATCACTTTATACTTGCTCTGACCAATAATGGCAAGCAAATCAAATGCCTTCTTCACCACCCTGTCTACCATGTGGCTATTTTTCATCAACCTTTCTACCAATTTCCACCTTGCCCTCATATTCACTTGTACGCTATCTGACACACCTATCTTGAACTCTCTGCTTCCAACTCAGGAGACAAACTAAGCACTGAAGTTTACTGCAAACCCACTGACTCCCACAGCCACAGATACTACACCTCCTCTCACCCTGATTCTTGTATGAATCTCACTCTCAGATTCTCCATCTCCACTGCATCTATTCTCGAGGCGAGCTTTTAACTCCAGGTCATTTGACCTACTCAGTGAAAGGTAGGGGTCTGGGCAGTGTTGTAGAGCAGAATGATTGTAGGAGTGCAGGTGCATGGTTCCTTGAAGTTGGAGTCGCAGATACAGTGTGGAAACAGGCCCTTCGACCCAACTTGCCCACATCGGCAAACATGTCCTAGTTACACTAGTCCCACCTGCCTGCATTTGGCCCATATCTCTCTAAACCTGTCCTATCCATGTACCTGTCTAACTATTTCTTAAATGTTGGGATTGTCCCTGCCTCAACTACCTCCTCTGGCAGCTTGTTCCTGTAAATTAACCATATTAATCTCTACCAATATAATCTTCACCACATATACTATGCATGATACACATTCCACCATGCTATGCAAGGAATGCTTAAGTAAGGAATGTAGATACAGATATCAGCCCTGCTTGATCCTAGCTCGTCCGTCTGTAAGTTGATACCAATGCAGTACTATGTATTATTCTCTCTGCAGATGTTTTAATAAAAGCCGTGTGGTTCATATAACACTTTGTAATGGAGTGATTACAAAACATGGTGTCAGAAGTGGGATACAAACCCACGCCTCCAATATTAAAGCTGGCACGCCACTTTTCTGTCCACGGGGCTCCCGTTCATCTTCTCTCCGACAATGGCAGCCCATTTACCAGTCAGCATTTCAAGAACTTTGCTAAACGCTGTGATTTTTGCCACATCACAGCAGCCCAAAATACCCGCAGCCCAATTGTTTGGCTGAACATGCGGTGAGAAGTGCAAAACAAGTGATGGAACGCTCCCATCGAGCCGGTTCCGGCGTCTATCTCAACTTACTCAACTTACGGAACATTTCCCGTGATCCTATTCTTGGTTGCGTGCCCAGCGCCTTATGTCAAGGCAGACTCGCACTACGCTACCTATAGCGAAACAGATGTTGCAACCACAAATTCGTGCCCCGGTTATGATCCAGGCAAATCTCCAACAGTGATGTGATACCCAGAAACAATACTATGACAAGTCAAGCACACTGCTTCCGCCTCTAACCAAGGGACAGGTTGTCCGCCTGCAAACGGCAAAAGGCTATAGAAACATAGAAACATAGAAAATAGGTGCAGGAGGAGGCCATTCGGCCCTTCGAGCCAGCACCGCCATTCATTGTGATCATGGCTGATCGTCCCCAATCTTTCTTCCTTTTTGGAATAAAATGATCCTGCGTCTTCCGGATTTTGCCCCGAAATTCCTGCCATTGCTGTTCCACCGTCATTCCTGCTAGGATCACTTTCCAGTCTACTTTGGCCAGCTTCCCTCTCATGCGTTCATAGTCCCCTTTGTTCAACTGCATCACTGCCACTTCTGATTTAACGTTCTCCTTCTCAAATTGCAGGTTAAAATTAATCATATTATGATCACTACCTCCAAGCGGTTCCTTTACCTCAAGTTCTCTTAACATATCTGGGTCATTGGACAACACTAAATCCAGAATTGCCTATGTTTAGTTATAGTTTGCTTCTTTAAGAGGAAGGGATGTAGATTAACCATATTAATCTCTGCCAATATAATCTTCATTACATATACTATGCATGATACACATTCCTTCATGCTATGTAATTCAGTCCGGTACTTGAGTAAGGAATGCAGTTACTGATATCAGCCCTGCCTATCCCTAGTTTGTCAGTCTGTAAGTTGATATCAATGCAGTACTATGTATTATTCTCTCTGCATACGTTTTAATAAAAGCCTTGTGGTTCACCTAATACTTTCTAATGGAGTGATTACAAAACAGTTCCCTACATCCATCACCCAGCAAAATATAATTTCAATGAGAAATTACCCAGGTTAAACAATGCACCAAAGAATACTATAAAACAGAATGATCAGCATTGTTCAGCCTTTAATGAGGAATATGTTCAGCCTTTAAAACAACTTTAATGTTTCCAGTCCAAGACCTTTATATCGGGCTGGTAACATTAATCCCAATTTCTGCTTCTTAGGGGTGTGCCTGATCTGCTGATGTCCCTGTTACTTCTATTTCAAATTTTCAGGGGCTATAATTTTAGTTGTGGGTCAAACCCCAGGATGTTCAATACTACTGAGAAGCACTTACACACGTTCCTTCATGCAGTAGACTATTACAGATCACAAGTAAGAAGTACCATACAAGTTCAAGAGTACATCCAGGCAGACCCATTGCTTCAGCCTATATTTACCCCATCCAATAACAGTCCTAGGTTTAGGTCTTGATTTAGGTTTATTATTGTCATGTATAGTGAAAAGTCTTAGTTTGCATGCTATCCAATCAAATCAGATGATACGATACATAAATTCAATCGTCAAACTCAAGTGCAATAGATAGAGTGAAGGAGAAGACACAGAGGGTAGAATACAGTTCTCAGCATTGTAGTGCATCAGTTCCATTGACAAAGTCCAATGTCTGCAAATGGGGTAGAAATGAATCAGACCCTAGTTTGATTCTGAGCTGGTTCATCTCCTACCTCAAAGGTAGGAGTTTCTCGACTAACATAGGCAACTCTTTCTCCTCCCCAGCTAATCTCCGCTGCGGGGATCCACAAGGTTCCATCCTTGGCCCCATTCTCTTCTCCCTGTATATGCTCCCCTTAGGCCAAGTCATTGAAAGGCACGGCATTTCCTTCCATTGCTAAGCAGACGAAACACAACTCTATCTCCCCCTGAAGCCCCAAAACCAATCAAATCTGCTTAATCTTACACGCTGCCTCGAATATATAAAGTGCTGGATGGCCCAGAACTTCCTCCAACTAAACGAGAGTAAGTCTGAGGTCATCCTTCTCAGCCCCTCGGACTCAATCAAAATGATAGCAGGCAGCCTTGGAAGCCTTACCCCACTACTCAAACCTCACGTCAAAAACCTTGGCGTGATATTTGACTCAGCAATGAAATTTGACAAACAAGTCAATGCCGTGGTAAAAGCTAGCTTCTTTCAGCTTCGGACGATAGCTAAAATAAAACAATTCCTACACTTTGATGACCTCGAAAAGATCATCCACACATTTATCTCCTCCCGCCTAGATTACTGCAACTCCCTTTACACTGGCATCAGCCAATCGTCCCTGTCCCGCCTGCAACTGGTCCGAAACGCCGCAGCGAGACTCCTGACGGGCACCCGAAAAAGGGACCACATCACCCCGATCCTGGCCTCTCTCCACTGGCTCCCTGTGTGGTTCCGTATACATTTCAAGATCCTCCTCTATGTCTACAAAGCCCTCAATGGGCTTGCCTCTACCTACATTAAAAGTCTTCTCACCCACCACTCCACCTCCAGGTCCCTCAGATCGGCCGACTTGGGGTTGTTGAATATCCCGCGGTCTAGGCATAAGCTCAGGGGCGACCGCGCCTTTGCGGTTGCAGCTCCTAGACTGTGGAACAGCATCCCCTTCCCATCAGAACTGCCCCCTCCATCGACTCCTTTAATTCAAGACTAAAAACGTATCTATACTCCCAAGCGTTTCTTGACGTCCTCTGAGCGAGGGCTATATGTATATATGTATGTAGTTTGTTTGTTTATATTATTCTTATAACAAATGTAAAGCACTTTGGCCAACGAGAGTTGTTTTTTAAATGTGCTATATAAATAAATGTGACTTGACTTGACTAGTTTATGGCAGGACCATTCAGAAGTCTGATAATAAAAGGGAAAGAAGGTACTCCAAGTCTGATGGTGTGCCCTTTCCAGCTTCTGTACCTTCTGCATGACAAGAGCAGGGAAAAGGAGGAAGGGCCCTGGGTGGGACAAGTTCTGATTATGGCTACTTTTCCAAGGTAGCATGAAGTGTACATGGAGTTGTTGATGCGGTGTCTATTCTGCCTGATGGACTCAACTACATCTACAATTCTCTGCAATTTTGTTGATCTTGGGCTTAGGTGTTCCCAAAACATATTGCGATGCAACCCGACAACATGATTTCCATGATGCATCTGTATAGGTTTTTTAGTTTAGAGATACAGTGCAGAAACAGGCCCTTCGGCCCGCTGAATCCACGCTGACCAGCCATCCCCGTACACTTACACTATCCTACACACTCTAGGGACAATTTACACTTACACAAGCCAATTAACCTACAAACCTGTACGTCTTTGGAGTGGGAGGAAACTGAAGAACTTGGAGAAAACCCACACGGTCACGGAGAGAACGAACAAACTCCGTACAGACAGCATTCATAGTCAGGTTCGAATCTGAGTCTCTGGCACTGCGTGCTGTAAGGCAGCAACTCTACCGCTGCTCCACCGTGCCGCCCTTTGTAAAGGTCATTGGAGACATGCCGAATTTCCTCAGTCCGAAGGACATAGAGCCATTTGTGTGGCTTATTGGCTGGCGCATCAACGTGGTTGGTCCACAACAGATTGTTGGTATTATTAATCTCAAGGAACTTGAGGCCCTCAACTATTTCTACTTCAGCACCATCCATGCTGATTGAGGCATGTACTCGACTATACTTCCTGAAGTTGATAACCAGACCCCTTGTTGTGCTGACATTGCGGGAGTTGTTTTTTCATGGGTCCCCGCCAGACCCCAAGCTATACATGTTGCTTTTCATGGTATATTGTCCAACACAACACCCCTTACTAAACTATTTCCAAGCACGGTGATGACCAACTGGATGAGGAAAAACTGTACAAATTCTGGATGAGGAAAAACTCTGTACAAATTCTGTAGAGACAACATCCGTAGTCAAGGATTGATCTCAAGTCCCTGGCGCCGTAAGGCAACAACTCTCCTGCTGCACCACTGTGCTTCACAATGCGTTTATTAAAACGTGGATGTCCTGGACTACTCATCAATACTTCCTCTGATCAACTGAACTGCAATTACCAGCCAGAAGTACCTATCACTCAGCAAAGAGTTAGTGAGCGACCAGAACTCTTACTGCTGTAACAGTTGCCTACAGCAAGCTCCACATTGGCATGCAGAGCCGGTTCCAAAAATCAGAACAACTGTGAACTTCACCACTGGCAGTCTGAGGCTGATGCATTCCAAAATAATTCTTTACTTGCAATTTATCCCCAAGAATTCTTTCAACTCATGGCCTGCATGTATTTGTACCTTTGCTGCTGTCTCATGTTCCCAGATAGCCTGCTTAGCACTGCATTGTTTGATTATGATAATTTGTGAGTGAAAATATAAGCAAAGTACAAATAGAGGACATAAATTAAGAGGATGGTTTTACTGTGAAGAATTAAAAAAACTTATTTTTACAGTTTCCCATGAGGATGTTAGGTCCAAGAGACTAGTAGCCAGGCATGTATAAGAAGGCTTCTCTCAATTTTACCGGCAGCATCATACAA
Organism: Malacoraja senta; assembly: GCA_038087875.1. Classification (NCBI taxonomy): domain Eukaryota; kingdom Metazoa; phylum Chordata; class Chondrichthyes; order Rajiformes; family Rajidae; genus Malacoraja; species Malacoraja senta. The sequence continues at coordinate 351,840,914 of CM075977.1, forward strand.
TCCAGAATCAAGGTCTCGGCCTCAGATCTAGCGGGTACTCACTCATGAAGAAACTGAAGAAAATGTAATTGATTACATTAAGGAATCTATAAATTCCATTGATTCCATTATTCTTCTGGCACTGAGGTCCAGTGATAAACCTCTTCTAGGTTGAGCACAAAACCTGCGATTCTAAATGGTCAGAAAGTATGTCCAGTGTTTAGGTTGTGTTCCCCACAGTGACACTTTCCTGCAGGGAGTCCAAACTCAGAAAATAAACCCCTCTTTAGCATTTTTGTACTTTATATTAGAATTTAAATGCTGGTCAGATGGCAAAACTACACTTTTGGCACCTGCATTTCTAAAGCATGAAGAGGTATGGATAAACTAACGAGAAGCGATGTTTCACATTAACCAGCCTAAAGGAATGAAGCCATACTAACCTGGGCCATTTAAATACTGCGTGAGAGAGCAATGCAGTCGCACGATCACAGGTTCTGTGCGAATAACATCCCATGCAATAGCAATCTCCTCCTGTCAAAAAGCCAGGCAAGCAGAAAGAAAGCAATTTATTCAGAAATATAAAAGTAACAAGATCTATCAGAACTGTATAATGAATGATCACACTAAGTACACACTTCATTCATTTTACAATATATTATAACCAAAAACACACTTTCATATCTCCGTTATGTGCTAAACTTGACAGTGCTTTAGTTGTCATTCCAACAGCTCAATCATGCTTAGCTCCTCTGAAATTGTATTCATTCATCATCGCCATCTACTGCAAGGAAGAGGATGCTCCAGTTTGGAAGAAACACTGCAAATGCCAAATTGGAGTTTGATGATGAAGCTTCCCTCTTGATAATTTCATTGAAAGGAAAATTGGCTTCAGCACGAATCGAGAAATATTATTTTCTGTTTATTTCACTATTTTCATTAACATTATCTGTGGGGAAAGTATTATGTCTGTATCATTAATTTTATGTAAATCATCTATGTTGCATGCACATGGCAGAGACTTCATCTCAATGTCATATGTAGCTAAGCAATAGCAAGCAGTTGCAGAGAATACATTCAGGGATTTCATACTTAAGACAATGAGTGTTTCTCCACACAGTAATTAATGAATTTCTGGACAACATCTGATGCTTAGTCATAGAGTGACACAGTGTAGAAACCGGCCCTTTGGCTGAACCTGCCCAAACCGGCCAACAGGTCCATATTGTGTTTTTGATTTTTGTTTTTGGATTGAATTCTCTCTTTAATTTGTGTACTCGTGATGTCTTTATTATTTATTTCATTCTGCTTACATGTTTCTACTATTTGTTAAACTTTGTAAGGTGTCCTTGAGACTTTTGAAAGGCGCCCATAAATAAAATGTATTATTATTATTATTATTATCTACACTAGTCCCACCTGCCTGCATTTGGCCCATATCCCTCCAAACCAGTCCTATCCATTTACCAGTCTAACTGTTTATTAAATGTTGAGATAGTCCATGCCTCAACTACCTCCTCTGGCAGCTTGTTCCATACATCCACCACCCTTTGTGAGGAAAAAGTTAGCCCTCAGATTCCTATTAAACCTTTCCCCTCAAACCTGTGTCCTCTGGTTCTCAATTCACCTAACCTGGGCAAGGGATTCCGTGCATCTATCTGATCTATTCTTCTCATGATCTTATACACCTCTATAAGATCATCCCTCATCCTCGTGCGCTCCAAGGAATCCAACTAGTCCCAGCCTACTCAACCTCTGCCTGTAGCTCAGACCCTCTATTCCTGGCAGCATCCTCGTAAATGTTCTCTGCACCCTTTCCAGCTTGACAACATCTTTCCTACATCACGGTGCCCAGAACTGAACACAACATTAAAATCATGAGAGGAATAGATCGGGTAGATGTACACCGTCTCCAGAGTAGATGAATAGAGGACCAGAGGACATAGGTGAAGGGGAAAAGATTTAATAGGAATCTGAGGGGATAACATTTTCACACAAATGGTGGTGGTGTATGGAACAAGTTGCCAGAGGAGGTAGCTGAGGTAGGGACTATCCCAACATTTAATTGACAGTTAGACAGGTACATGGATAGGTTTGGAGCAATATGGACCAAACGCAGGCAGGTGGAACTAGTATAGCTGGGATATGTTGGCCGATGTGGGCAAGTTGGGTTGAAGGGCCTGTTTCCACCCTGTATCACTATGACTATAATAATAATAATAATAATACATTTTATTTATGGGCGCCTTATACCAAAGTCTCAAGGACACCTTACAGTTTAACAAGTAAGAAACATATAATTGGAGTAAAATAAATTATAAAGACATCACCAATACTATGATAAATACGGCCTCACCAATGTATTATACAACTGAAACGTGACCTCACAACTTCTATACTCAATACTTTGGCTGATGAAGGCCAAAGTGTCAAAAGCCTTTTTGACCGATCTACCTGCAACTCCATCTTCAAGGAACCATGCACCTGCTCTCTTAGATCCCACTGCCCTACAACATTACCCAGAGCCCTACCATTCACTGTGTAATCCTCCCTTATTTTACTGCAATAAATATTTCTTACAGACTGAATGACAAACAGAGACTGAAATCCAAAGCACCAACAATAAGAGTAAGAACATAGTGGTCTATGAAGGCTGAGGGTCCATTTCAGGATTGTCAAACTGATGGACTGGAACATGTTCAAGACCAGATCATCCAGCCTGAATGAATACCAAATCATTCTGAAGAAGGGACCCGACCCAAATTGTTGCCATTCCCTCGACAGATGCTCCCTAACCAGCAGAGTTACTCCAGCACTGTGTGTTTTGCTCAAAATGTAGTTCCTTTTGTATCCGTAACTCGGTCATTGCTGTTTTCATCAAGAAACGCTTTCACCTGCATCTGCAGGAATGCAACACCTGTCTCTACACCTCCATTCTCTCATCTATTTAGAGATTCCAGCTGGCGCAACATAGAGGTTAGCATGCACTTCTTTGAATCTTGTCAACTGCATTCAGTGCTCTGAATGTGGCAAAACCAAGCTTAGACGAGGTGACTATTTCGCCAAATGCTTGATCCAAGGCTGCTTGAATTTCCGGGTTCCAACCATTTTAACTGCTCTTCCCATACCGATCTCCCTGTCTTGGCCTCCTCCATTTCGAGATTGAGGCCACATGCAATCTGGGAAAACAGCACCCCATATTCCACAAAGATGGATTACAACCCAACGGTATGAAAATTAAATTCTCCAATTTCAAGTAATGACCCCCAGCCCTATTCTCCCGCTAATTCTTAATCACCCCAGTAACCAACCTCCCATCCCAGAGTCACTCATTTCCCTTTTATTCTCCCTCCTCCTCCCCCTTCCTTTTCCATCTCCATCCCTCTCCTTTTCTCTCCTTATCTGACGTCCTTTCGTCTCCTTTGTCAGTTACTACGCCAACATGTCATTCCAACTCACCTGACCTGTATCCACCTATCACCTGGCAGGCTTTGTCCTAACCCCACTTTCAACTTTCTTCCCACTACTACAATGTCGGAAGAAACGC